>OW240913.1:249469724-249672224 GCA_933207985.1 Pelobates cultripes | reverse complement strand
AGCAGATTACAGTAACACAAGAAATTAATGAATACCCTGATCATTACTTTGCCAGAAAATGTCTTCTACTAAGATAGTTTCCTAGTAATTATATTTGCTAGTACAATAATTCTTATATTTCCAGAGTGCTCTGGCAAGGAAAATGGCTGCACACCAAACATTTGATTTTGACCCCAAGTAAGTACAATCATCAGTTATATACAGTATATACAGATTCATAGATTTTGCATAGACCTTTTGCACCCATCTCAAATTTCCAATTCAGCTCTGAATGAGGTACAGTCAAGTGGTGGAGTCATTGTCATGGAAACATGCATGTCTGGACTAGATATTTGCAAAAGGGGAGGAGTCAGTAAGATGCCCACGCCTACCTAAACATTCTGCACCCAGGCGTCAGCATCAGCATCACTGTTGCTCTAGTGATATTGCTGCATCCCTCCAGATGACATTGCTCCAATCACCACATGCACTTATCATTACAATTTAAAGGGAAGCTATATGTCTAACAATGCATATATATTTATTTTAATAAGTATAATTAATGGTTGGAAAACAAATCAAATTCTATGTTGAGCAAATTTAAACTACATATAGTTTATGTATTATTTTCATTTACGAGATGATAAATTCATCACTCCGGCATCACCTTGGTGGTTGTGGCCTGCGCTGAGCCATATATCATATAAATGTTTGAAGCATACACTCTTCTAAAGTGTATGTGTGTGTGTGTGTGTGTGTGTGTGTATATATATATATATATATATATATATATAAATATATATATATATAGTGAAGGGAAAAAGTATTTAATCCCCTGCTGATTTTTGAATGTTTGCCCACTGGCAAAGAAATGATCAGTCTATCATTTTAATGGTAGGTGTATGTTTTACTACATGAAACGTCTGACCTTGTGATTGCCAACAAGAGTTTTGCCACCAAGTACTAAGTCGAAGGGGTCAAATACTTATTTTACTCATTGACATGCAAGTCAATGTATAACTTTTTTGACATGCGTTTTTCTGTATTTTTTTTGTTTTGTTATTCTGTCTCTCACTGTTAAAATACACCTACCATTCAAATTATAGACTGATCATTTCTTTGTCTATGTCTTCTACAGATATGCTGGTGGTTGATGAGGCTAAGCTGAGCCAGGCAGATCAGGCCGCAACAGCTGCAAGGGAAAAATCTGGTCTGACTTTGATGCCACAATGTCACGGTCCTTTCTCTGTTTCATTTTAATCTTAATATCTGCCCTACATGCGTTCTGGGAGGAGGAGGTAGCCTGATGAATGGTGTCCAAGTCTCGCGATCGAAGAGAAACTTGTAGCGGGTCTCTAGTCCTACCAGGGATTTTCCTGTGCTGGATCACCAAGAGTATCAGGAATCAGGAACAACTAAATGCCAAGTCAATAGTCCACCTCCTCCCCAGTAACTGGACGACACACAGTTCTGGAAATACAACTGACCTTAGTCTGACACACATGGCTTTTTATGCATTGCTCCTAGCATGGACTTTCCAGATCAAAACCACAAGGGTTTCTTTCCCTAGAGCCTTTGTGTTTGAGAGATAATTACATGATTTTGCTATTTCATGACAAAAAGTCATGATTTTAGGAAAGACACAGAGGCAAGTATTGCTTAGCCCTTTCTTTACTGTCCACCAATAGCAGCAAAGAATACAACAGTAAGAAAAAATGGTAACCATAGTAATATGCCACACCCATACCAAGTCCCAGTATAATAGTCAGCACATCCCTACACATTTCCTCTTTCTTTGAAGATGCAAGACAATAACAACAAAACAGGAACGATGAAACTGTCCAAACCAAATAGAACAGGCGATCCGAAATCCATCCGGACTCCGATCAGGAACCATAACGGAACTGGGACCAATCCATCAGTAAACAAGATTCCAACAGTGAGCCCATCACAGCATTGTCCATCAACTTCCTGGCCACTTGGTGAAGCTGAGAGAGAAGTGCTGAAGACCCTTGATCAACAAGGAATCAACCTGTGAAAACACAAAAGACAGGAGCCGAACGGTTAAATCGGTACTTGAACCAAAGTGCGCATGCCAAGACATAATTTTATAACTAGACAGAAGCAACACAGTGTGCATAATTCATTATAGGCATTTCGAATAATCACGTAACACGAACAGGTTAATAAACGGTTGAAACTATACAAAACCCAGAGCGCATAATGAATACCTACCAACCCTGGAAAACCTGCAGGAGAGAATAAACAACCGGATGGGGTAAATCAGTAAAATAACTATGAAGGGTGGGACAATACTCGCCTCTGTGTCTTTCATGAAATCATGACTTTTTGTCATGTAATAGCAAAATCATGTAATTTTATGTCAAGACACGGAGGCTCATATTGCAAGTTTAAAGTTGATCAATAACTGGAGAAAAAACGTGAGGCAAAGGTCGAAAGTAAAACTCACGAACAGTGGATTCGCGGGACCAGTCGGCCATTCTCATCAGGTCTTCCAGATGTGCACCTGAATTCACCATGGACGTGGTCGATGCCCCTCGGGCTGAGTGGGCACCGAAGATGGACGTATCCACGCCGGCCAGAGACATCACCCATTTCACCCAGCGATCCAATGTAGTACTGGACACAGGGGAGAAGGGGTGACGAAGCGAGAGAAACAGCTGGGGAGACGACGTAGCTCGATGTGCGCTCGTTCGAAGTTCATATTCCCGTAGGCAGGCCACCGGACATAGGGCTGGAGTACCAGGGAACCTTGGATCAGAAATCGATCGAATAGCAGTCTTGGTGCGTCTGGAGATGTTAAACGTCATCCCGTCCGGAGTGAAAGACCTAGCATCATAGTCCAGGGCACTAACATCCGATACCCATTTGCATGAAATGAGACAGAACAGGGAGACCAACTTGGCCGACAGCTGTCGCAGGGAGAGCTCTGCATTAGGCGGCCAGGAGGAGAACAGCAACAAAACACAGGAGACGTCCCATGTAGATGAGTAACAAGTTCTAAGGGGGCGCAACAGGCATGAGCCCCTAAGTAAGCGGCACACTAACAGATGTTGGCCTGCTGGGAAGCCGTCAAATCCTTGGTGAGCCAAGGAGATGGCCGATCTGTATGAATTAATCGTGTGATATGCCCGGCCAGCTTCAAACAACGAAGTCAGGAATAGGAGGATCGCAGTCACAGGTGCTGAAACGGGATCCAAGTTCCGAGCCAGGCACCAGCCAGTCCAAGCTCTCCAAGCGGTCCCATATGCTTGTCTAGTCCCGGGAGCCCATGCGTCAGCCAGGAGGTGTTGAGTTGCGTCCGAAACCCCTTGGATTTCCCAGGGACTCACAAAATCCTCCACGTGAGCAGTAGTAATGACCTGTCCACCAGGAGGGGATGCTGGAGGCCCGGTAGGTCAAGGAGGAGGTTTGGTAGAGACGACAGCAGTCTGGGCACGTCTACCGCCAGTTCCAGGAGTTGTGGGAACCATAATTGGGTCCCCCAGAATGGGGTTAGTAGGATCAGGTTGGCCATTTGGCGGCAAACTTGGAGCAGGACCCGAGGTATCATGGCAAACGGGTGGAAGGCGTAGAGGAGTGAGCCAGTCTTGTAGGAAGGCGTCCACTGCCTCCGCGGTTGGATCCGGACGCCAGCTGTAGAACCAGGGTAGTTGGGTATTGAGCCTGGACGTGAAGAGGTCGATGGCAAACGGACCCCATATGGTGATATAGCGGAGAATACTCCCACATCCAATCTCCAATCGCTGACAGAAAGCGTGAACTCCAGTCCGCGTGAGTGTTGTGGAGCCCGGGAAGGTATTCTGCCTGGACCACCAGGTTCCTGTCCAAGTAATAGGCCCAGATGTCCTTCACCAAGTGGGCCAGGAGTGCAGATTGAGTGCCACCCATGTGGTTGACATAGCGGACCGCTGAGATGTTGTCCATGCGCAGGCAGATGCATAAGCTGGCAGTCGCGTTCGCAAAACTCCGGATCATACATGAACCCACTAGGAGTTCCAGAGCATTGATGGGGAGGTGGGATTCGTCTGCCGACCAGCGACCCCCGGTAGTCACCCCATTGCAAAGTGCACCCCAGCCGCGGAGACTGGCGTCTGAGTCCACTGTGAACTCTGGTTGGGAGCCGAAGATGGCATTGCCATTCCAAGCCGAGAGGTTGTGGATCCACTAGGTCAATTCATCTCGAGTCTCCGAGTCCAGGGACGACCCCCCCCGCGAAGGTGTGCAATCTTCAGGCGCTGGAGGGCACAGTAATGGAGTGGGGCTGGGAACACCGCTTGGATTGATGCTGCCAGAAGGCCAATGATCCGTGCCAGGTGGCGTAGAGATAGCTGGGTGCGCATTAAAGCGCGGCGCAGCTCCTTGCGTATTGTCCGTATCTTGGAGGCAGGGAGGCTCAGTGACTCTGCTTCGGAATCTACCATGAAGCCTAGGAACTCTATGTGATGTGAAGGAGACAGGCAGGATTTTTCCCAGTTGAGGAGAAAACCCAGGCGGGTTGTCCATTGAAGATGTTTCCGAAGGACTGAACGATCCTGTGCCATGATGAGGATGTCGTCCAAATAGACGATTATCCGGACTCCCCAACTGTGCAGCCAAGCGGGGAGCATCAGTTTCGTGAAGCACCAAGGGGCTGACGACAGTCCAAAGGGGAAGCACATGAAGTGCCAGGTGTCTCCTTTCCAGAGGAAACGTAACAGGTCCCTGGAAGACTCGGCCACTGGGACCGTCAGATAGGCATCCTTCAAGTCCAACTTTGCCATCCAGTCTCCCTGAAGGAGTAAGCCTCGCAGGAGGTGGATGCCCTCCATTTTGAAGTGACGATAGCACACCAGGGTGTTTAGGGCACGGAGGTTTATAACAGGGCGCATTTGTCCTCCTTTCTTTTCCACTAGGAAAATATTGCTGATCACTCCTGTGGAGGACACCGGGGCCAGCTCTATCGCCCCTTTTGCATGGAGGACCGTTAGTTCTGCGTCTATCAAGGCGCGGTCGGTTGTAGAAAGCAAAATAGGGCGAGGTGGGGGAACGTGACATGGATTGTCGACCAGTTCGATGTGAAACCCCCGAACTGTGGTCAGAACCCAGACATCTGAGGTGATGGTTGACCAGGTGTGGAAAAAATTACGGAGTCTGCCCCCTACACACATATTGGAAGAAACATGAGGTAGATGTAAGCTTACCGTAAGGGCGTCTGGAACCGGGGTTCCCTCTGAAGCCTCTGTAACACCATGGTCTTCCACGAGAGGGGAGGAAAGGAGACTGCTGTCTCGTCTCCTGTTAGGGTGTTCTCTAAGTGTAGTAGCCTCGTCCAGATCCATGGGCATGGTAATTGGAGCGGCCGGACAGACGACCCCTGAATCTGCCGGCCCTGGTATAGACCTGCCCCTGAAACACCCTCTTCATGGAGGATTGGGTCTCATCTAGGGCTGTGAATGCACCCACAAAGCGCCCCAGGTCCTTAATAAAGGAGTCCCCAAATAAGAGGCCTTGGGCGTCCTTTCCTGCCTCTGTGAGGGCGAGGTTGGCCAGTTTGGGTTCAATCTTGAACAGAATGGCTTTACGCCTTTCAATGGACAGAGAGGCGTTTACATTGCCCACAATGCAGAGAGCCCTCTGCACCTAACCACGGAGTTCCTGCAGGTCAACCTGCCGGTTCTCGGCTCTGGCGATTTCAGCCAGATCAAACAGTTTGGCCAAAGGGCCAAATATGTCAAGATGTTTATCTTGGCACGATTTAAGTGCTGAATCTCCAAACCCATTTTGGAGAGGAATTGGGTCATCTTAGGGTCCACTACAGGGGTCTCACAGACTTTGCTAGGTACCAATGGTCTTGGGCATTCCGCCCTAAGTTTAGTACCCGCCGCCTTACTGAGGGGGCGTCGTACCCAGTTTTCAAGGTACCGTGCCACATGGTCCGCCGGGAGCCATTCCGCCGACCTCGAATGATGGAGAGCATCCGGGTCAAACATGGGTTCCCTGGATGGATCCATGAGGGTGGAGCCCGCAGTAGCGGGCGAGTCACTCCTAGGGCCACTGCGGAGTGAGCAGGTGCCTAAAGGGTCAGACTTCTGCCCACAAAATTTGTCATCAGAGTCATCCACAGACTCAGCGTCAGCCTCCTCACTAGACACGATTTCTGAGTCGGAGTCGCTCTCTTTTTGTGCTCTAGCACATTTCCACTGCCGCGCCCGTTCTGCCTGGCGCAGAAAGACTCTCTTGCGTGACATAGGCACGCTGTCATGGGTGGCTATAGTCACACCAGTCGTGTTGGTTCTGGAGGCAGGGAGGTTTGAGTGCCTGGTTTTGGCAGTAGCCTTTTTTGGTGCCTCCCCTATAGGGTCAGTAGCCGGTCGCGCTAAGTGTGTTGGCGTGGCCAAACCTTCTGCGGCCAAAGGGCGTGCAAATAAGGCTTGTGATATGGTCTGGGAGAAGACAGAGGACATGGAGCCCATAGCAGCCATAATGGCGTCAGAGACTGAGCACTGTAGTGCCAGGGACTGGGTTTCATCAGACAGGGGCATAGGGTCCCCAACAGAAGAAGGAGATGCAGAATTGGAAGATGGGTTATCTAAAACCTGGGGCATGTCCATCTCCCTAGGGGAGGAGGGGCTGGCAGGCACTTTAGGCATGGTAGTGCTGTGAGATATTCCCCAACAAAACTTTAACAACAATATAACCAGTATGGGATAAAGCTAAATCAGAGCAGAGGAGACTAGCAGGAGTTAATCACCCCAAACTAGTATAACCTAAGAGGGTATAGATAGGGAGCTCACCAGGGTCCAGACCGGCAGATAGGAAGAGAACACGCACAAAGTCAGAGAGACAGGAAGTCAGGAAATGGCCGCTGGCAATCTCGTGAGATTCGCGGCCAAAATACAGTCAATTCGTCAAGTTAAAGAGCTGAACGTTCGGCAAAAAAGAGACAAATTCAATGGGATAAATAGATGAAAGTAATGAATAGGAAACAGGCGAATGCACTGAACGTTCAAATGAAAAATAGCCGAATGCGGCAAAACAGACAAATGAAGCTAAGTGTTAGAAAAAACAAACGAACGGCATGTGTTCATGAAGAATTTACCGAACTGGTTAGAATTCTTTCACGAAAACAGCCGAACAGGACGGAAAACAGGCGCAAAATGGCGCCAAATAAACGGAGAGAAGGAGAAAATGGAGCCAAAGGGTAGTGAGGAAAGATATAATGAGATAAGTTAGTAATCAGAAGAAGCAAGTGAGCATGGATAACACACAGAATAAAACACAGGGAAGGTCTGGAATCCTGGGCTCAAAGGTAACCAACATAATATATAGTATAAAACAAGCATGTAATAAAACACAGAAAAAATTCCTTAATAACTGGATAAATGAAAGCAGACAGGAATTATCAACAAAAGGAGTAATAGAAGTTCAAATAACAATAAATAACTCATATAAATAACCAGAAATCAATAAGAGAATAGTAGTATAGTATGAGAGAAATTTTGTCATGTACTTATCTTTGGTCGGAGCAGCAAAGAAAGAGGAAATGTGTGGGGATGTGCTGACTATTATACTGTGACTTGGTATGGGTGTGGCCTATCACTATGGTTACCATTTTTTCTTACTGTTGTATTCTTTGCTGCTATTGGTGGACAGTAAAGAAAGGGTTAAGTAATATGAGCCTCTGTGTCTTGACATAAAATTGAGCTCAATTTAAGATAGTTCAATTATCTCTCAAATACAAAAACTTTCTTACATTTTTAACATACAGTCAGGATCGTATCCTGACAACTATGTTTTATCTTTATTTATCTGTTTATCTGTTTTTATCTTCTTTTATTTATGTTCCTTTAAAAGAAGTACCAGCTCTCCACCACTAGTGGCCTCCCTAGCCACTAGTCACCTCAGTCCTCACCTGCCTAGGACTAATTACAGGTCCTACAAAAGGTCACACCCGAGAATACCAGTGGCCTTTACATTGAAGTTGGGGATTTACCTGAATCACTTCATATCCTGGCTCCTGTGAACCTGCTCCATATTTACCTTCAAACCTGCTCTTAAAACTAACCTGCTCCACCCTTACCTATACTTCAAACCAGCCTGCCTCTGTCACCAAACTGCCTCTGTTACCAGCCTGCCTCTATAGCCAGCCTTTCACTGTTGCCAGCCTGCCTTTGTTACAACCCTACCTGGAAATTACAGACATTCTTTATTATTTGCAAGTAACCTGTTCTGTGGCATATTACCTAAATTCTGTTTTACCTCAAGTTTCATAATATGTCTAAAATCACTAATAAAGTACCTGAAGTCAACCCTGGCATAAGTCTCCTAGCTGACCTGCACAAGATCATGACACATACCCTAAAAATACATGACAGGAATCCAGAAACCCCACAAAAAAATCATATTTCCGAATTGTTCTGGTCTGAGTGCACAATATATCAGATCGGTTCGATAGAACGAAAGCTATGTTCGAATGAAGCTTTGATCAACCGGCCATGAGGGGATAGCCCAAAATAGTTCCAGAGGATTTGTCAAGATGGCCGATTGGCTTTCAGGGGTTCCTGTGCAAACACAGATGAACGCTCCCCCTGGCTGTTATGGAGCAAGTGCTCTCCCTGTTCGGTAAATTATATCTCCTGAACGTCGTTCGTCTAGATGGTCGTGAAGTTGAATGGGCAGCGAAGACGCAAGGCCGAAAACAGTTCCAGGCGTTTGACGACCAAGTACCGCTGCCTGCGTTCGGGAGACAAAATAGCCACCATGCACTGGACTACGTGCGTTCGGTTATACAAATGGTAGACACCCAGGGAAAGCACTCAAGCGAAGGTGTCAAGTTGTTAATTTGTGGTTAACAGCCAGGGAAGGTCGGTGTACACTGGGGCATAACAAGCGACCACACACCAGTCATTCAGGAGACGAACAAGGGAATCAAACATAGGGGAATGGAGTCTTCTACAAAACTCAGTAGCTTGCACTTCGGTAAATCTCTGTTCAGGTCTCAAAATAGTTTTTGCTCACTTCCATTACAGAGAAAACCTATTCCAAATTTCTGCTCTGCACAAAACTTTAACGGAAGGCACCCATTGCCGTTTCCAACACCATGTTTGCCAAGTACTACTTTCCAGGCTTCTGAGTCCTGGCCTACTCTGGCCTACTCAGGACTTGCTTGAAGAGTTGGGGCATACACACTAAACAGTATGACATGATTCTTATGACAGTATGACATGAGGCTCTTGGAGATGATGCAATCGGAGTGACCCGATGGCAGATTTTCAACCTGGGAGGCAATGGATTTCCTGATCATAAAACCAACACCACAGGGATCTCTCAGTCTCTGGATTGCCTGCGTCAAGCTCTTGAAGCTGGCTATCTCTGGGAGGTGGACTTCACTGAGAGCAACGATATCAACATAGAGCCTTGAGAGTTCGTGACTGACTAAAGCAGAGTGCCGTTCAGAGCGATTCTGCTGTATCAAGCATGGTTCTGATGTTGCAACATGCAAGTTTTAGTCCTAGCACACCTTGTGTGCCTTTTATTCATTTTGTTTGTTCAAACACATTAGAAGATGCTAGTTGATCACAGCTAGCCAACAGGGGGAAATAGAGACAAGCATTGTTTAGGCCACTCTAAGTGGAGCAAACAGTGCAAGAAAAGGCTGCTTGGTCAATCAGCGTGCTGCCAAATTATGTCGCCGTCTCCATCACCGTCAGTCAGCTGACTGAAGAAGCTCAGGAAAGGAGTGAAAGGCGTTGTAACGGACCGTTTCAGTACACAAGGGGTTAAAACCGTTTAGGCGATCGTCCCCTTTCAGAGATACAGGCACAGCTACTGTAGAACACCAAACTCACGAACCGCATATAAGGGAATGTTCCAAACTCCCGAACGGCATACAATGTAACACTCCAAACTCACGAACTGGAACCATACGAATCTCTGCTAGCAGACGAATAGGAAAAGCATCCAAGCGGCTTACACTCCTAGCAATCAGTCTCTATCAGCATTCAGTAAATCCCCCCAAAGACGAGACAAGGCTCTGTGTTGTGGGTCAAGCAGTGGTCTGTTTAATGAGGGCTATCTGCCCAGTATTTATGCAGGTCTCCCACCTGGTGGACACTCCCCTAGGGGACCAAATGGGAGACTGTGACACAAGACAGACAATCAGCCAAACAGGACACACAGTCACATTATATTCCCACAATGCATCCTGGCTTCCTCCCCTCTGCCCTGGAGATAATTGAGAAGTAATTCAATTATCTCCAAGGACAAAGGCAAATCGCCATTATGCACGTGGGGATACTAAAACATGAATTACTATTAAAATACATTATATGACATAACTTGCAATAAAACTATACATTTAACATATCCCCAGATAGCTCAGGTCTGAGCGCACATTATTAAGTGAATGGCACTCAGACCACAAGAATACAGTTTAATCTCCATGGAGCCAAAGTCTTTACAAAGTCAGTTCTCATACGAATGAGCTCCATGGGATTCCTATCTGGGGTATAGTGCAGTCAGGTACAACTACCGAACACCGGGCCATTCGTGCACTTTCACCGAACAAGAAGGGAGGTCGGCGGCTTCAGCGGTGTTTGCGCCAAACTGTGTCCGTTTTTAGTTCCATGAGTTAGTTGTCGAACACCGCTGTGTGTTCGCGTGTTTAAAATGGCTGCGACCTCGTGTTCGTTATACGAATGGCAGCCACCCAATATTCATCAATTAAGCTGCGGTTAACCGCAGCTTCTGGGAGGCTAATTGCCGGCACACTCCAGCTCCCAGGTGGTCTAGTCATTCGTGCGGTTGTTCGGTAGATTGAATCTACCAAACACCGGGCAGAAAAGCACAAATAAGTCTTTTCTGCAGGGGAAACAAAGTCTTCTAACATGGGGCCATAATCCAAAGGTAGCAGGCGAGCAACCAGGCTTCTCCAATGCAATGTGGCGAGATTGCTCTCGTCACAGGCGTTTTGGCTGCTATAAGACCTCTTTTATCCATTGTGGACAGTATTATATGTTTTATACTATTTTTTATAAATTTTTTTGTTAAGTAATAAATATATTAGTATTTTTGAAGCCTCAAGAATCTTCATTGAGGAAGTGCCATCCTCCCTATAGTGGCATCATACCTATATACCTTAGAGTCAGGATTTTAGGCTCCTAAAAAGGTAAGCACAATACCTTATTTATATTTTAGAGTTTTTAATTTGTACATACTACCCCTCGGATGCTTCTCTCTCTCACTTCTCTCTACCAGAGGGAGAAGTGGAGCTGAAGTGGTCTAGGTGCCTACAGTGTCCCTTTAAGCTGCTAGACATGCACACAGCTCTCTCTAACTGCCATTTGGGCCCATCAGCAGCCCTCTAGAGTGTTGAGGTGACAGGAGTTGGGATTAGGTGAGATGGAGAAGGGAATGGTTGGGGGTGAGGTGAGTGTATTAGGCATGTTAGGGGCGTGAGATGTGGAGAATTAGTGGTGTGGGCACACAAAGTTAGAGAATTTGGGTGGGAGCACAAAGTCAGTGGAATTTTGTGAAGTGTAGGCATAAGTGAGGGAAATTATGTGAGGTGGGGGCACAGGGTTAGTGGTATTTGGGAGAACAAAGGAGATAATTCTGTTGGATGGGCACTCAAAGGAAGAGGCACAATGCGAGAGACGTACGTGGGAGAAGCATTTGCGTGAGGAACTAGATGAAAGCAAGTGGGGAATTAAGGAGAGAGAAGAAGCATGAGCATGAGCAGGAGGCACATGGGTAATGTTGGGGAGAGGCAGAAGTGGGGAGGGAGGATATGTAGTTGGGTATTTAGGGGAAGAGACACAACTGTAGTTTAGGGTGCAGAATAACAAGTGGATATTTTTTTGACAAACTAAATTAGGCTATGTACCCTTTCTTGACAGAAAGACTCAGGACCTAATTTTGACCGATGGCCCATATAGCTGCCATTCTTAACACAGGTAGCCTTTCATATTATTACTACAGGCAACCTTTTACTACGGGTAACCTTTCAGTTTAATTTTTCACAATGGATGCATGTTGGTTCGCACACATAGATCATTCCAAGTAATCCACAGGAAAATTATGAATATGACAAAAGTACACATTTATTGATTTAAAAAAAAAAAGGTATACATATCAAAAATCCCTGGTATCACACTGTCACAGCAGCCCTCATAGATGCAGGTAGTACAGGCATATCACACAAAGGCAATATTGTGCACTGGAATGACATGAATTTCCCAGCAAGAGAGAAAGACAAGGCAGAAAATAAAGCAAATTTTAATTTGCCATACTACCTGCAACTGCCAGACAGGGGAGAGACTACCCAGAAGACTACCCCGGAAAAAAGTGTGAAAGCCTGCAATGCATTTCGCACCTTCCCTGGTGCTTTCTCAACATGGGCTTACGGAGGAAATTCTGAAAAATATATTATCCAAATGAGGCTTCTTAGATTTAAGTGAGTACACGTCTTTACGTGATTACAGTTTGCACAGAATACACCCTTTAAATGCCAGAGTGTTACGGCTGGGAAAATTCCTCACGGTTATTAACCCCTTGTGTGTCCCCCCACACACAAAAAAAAAAAAGATCGCTAATGCAAAAATGGAAGAACACCTAAACTACAATCTAAATGGGATTCTGAATCTCATCAAGGGATACCTTTAAAGTTAATAAAGATATGAAATTAAAGCTTATTGCATAAAATTAGTACAAAATCTACAAGCACTTTCAGAGAACTAACATGTCTGACATTTCTTGTTTCACCACCTTTAGTTTATCACTAGGTAACCTTTCAGTTTACCTTTCTTGTAAGCATATTTTTTCCCCAAGTATGAGGTTTTTTATTTGGTTCTTACCCTTGGCTTTATTTCTAGCCTAGTACTTTATTTGATCCCATACTTACCTAGGTTAGGTTTTGTTCTTTTCCAAAGCCTAAAAGTTTCTATTTAAACATTCTTGCTCACTTCTGGTAGCTCTGGTATACTCACTCCTGCTTTTCAAATATTACACTGACCTCCTCCTTTGACAGCATCAACCTGTACACAGGTACAGTGTCTTCTCAGCTCTTAAGAGCCATACTTATGTCTGGCCAAGGTCTGGTAAATTATCTTGCTATCCTTTCCTACAATTTCTATATATTGACCTTCCGGCCTACACTTTACATGCAAAAGCAAAACATGCCAGACAACAATATTTTATTATAAATAAAAGACACACATAAGAGCACAGTGTTATTACTGAATCTTGAATTTCAACATGGAAAATACTAACCCTGAATTCATTATGAACAGGCTCGCTTTACTTCAAGTTTTCTGAAAGTATCCTGGCACAGAACAAACTTGGCAATAAAATAGCTCTGTCTCCAAAATTAAAATAGCTAATTGGCAACAATATGTCATCTTTCTTCTGTGTGCTTTCCATAACCACTAGCCTGTTCCCCCTTTTACTGGTATCAGCTATTTAGTACCTGGGTCCCTATTCATCTGACTGCCTTCCTGCCCTTTGGGCTATTAGGTATAGTATTACTTTTAGTTGTTCTTTGCTTCCTTGGTGGCTGGGAAGGGTGTCTTCCATATATGAATCCAACTAGAATAGAAAATAACCATTCTTTGTTTCCTGCAAACCTCATAGAGTAATATCCCCAATTTTTAAACCACAAACATAATTAGGTGAGCAAGCAACCAAGTTGCTGGACAACCATTGTTTTATCATTAAGTGTAGAAATAAGTGAACCTCTGTTTTTAATCTTTCAAGATTCTTTTCTTTCAGGAAGTGTTCCGGAGGATTGGAGGAAGGCAGATGTGGTTACTATATTCAAAAAGGGTTCAAAATCCTTGCCTGGAAATTATAGACCTGTGAGCTTAACTTCTGTGGCTGATAAAATATTTGAAAGGTTATTAAGGGATAATATTCAAGAATTCCTTGAGAAGAACATTTATAGATTTATAGATTAGTGTTCCAACTCAAGGAAATGAGTCTAGATGAAAATGCTTGTTCTTGGGTAGAACATTGGCTTAAAAACAGAGTACAGAGTAACTTTTCTGGCCAGTAGATAATTGAGTTTAGTATGTTGCTTAAACTCAATTATCTAGCCTGGCCCAGAGGGGGAGTTTTGTGTTGCATAAATTGAGCTCCCTTGTTTCCCTTAAATCAGTCTTGTTCCAGCATTAAGCCTTGGCTCATGTGTGAATTATTTTGCGATACCAGTGCTTTATTACTCTGTGGATTACTTGGAGATTTTATTTTCTGGAAATAAGGGAATGATTGACGGTAGCTCAGGATTAGACCATCACAAGGGGGATGACAGAGTAAGAGGGGGTGACAGCGTGAGAGGTGGGGTGACAGGGCGAGAGGGGGGTGACAGAGTAAGAGGGGGATGACAGAGTAAGAGGGGGTGAAAGGGTGAGAGGGGTGACAGGGTGAGAGGTGGGGTGACAGGGTGAGAAGCGGGGTGACAGGGTGAGAGGGGGCTGACAGGGTGAGAGGGGGTGACAGGGTGAGAGGGTGGTGACAGAGTAAGGTGTGTGTGTGTTTGTGTGTGTGTGTGTGTGCAAGAGTTAGTGTGTGTGTGTGTGCTGTGTGTGTGTGTTTGTGTTAGATCCAGTGTGGTGTGTGAGGGTGGGGTGACGGTGAGGAGGGGTGACAGAGTAAGAGGGGTGATAGGTGAGAGGTGGTGTGACAGGGTGAGAGGGGGTGATAAAGTGTGACAGGGTGAGAGGGCGTGACCGAGTAAGAGGAGGGTGGTAGGTGGTAGAGGGAGAGGGGGTGACATAGTGTTAGTGGGGTGAGGGTGGTAGGTGGTAGAGGGAGAGGGGGTGACATAGTGTTATTGGGGTGACAGGGTGAGAGGGGGTGACAGAGTGAGAGGGGGTGACGGGGGTGACAGAGTAAGAGGGGTGACCGCTTGATGCATTTGACAGGTGGAGGCGATGAGCATAGTGTTAGGGGTGACATAGTGTTAGGGGCTGACAGAGTAAGGGGATGACAACAGAGTGAGAGGGGTGACATAGTGTGTTGGGAGGTGAGGTGACAGTGTGAGAGGGGTTTACAGAGTAAGAGGGTGACAGACTAAGGGGTGACAGGTGTGGGGGTGATAGGGTGAGAGGGGGTGACAGGTTGAGAGATGGGGTGACAGAGTAAGAGGGGGGTGAGAGGTGGGGTGACAGGCTGAGAGCTGAGCGCACGGTGTGAAGGGGGTGACATAGTGTAAGTGAGGTGACAGGGTGAGAGGGGGGTTTGAAATGAGGGGGTGATGGGTGAGAGAGGGGTCACAAAGTAAGAGGGGTTGATGGGGTGAGAGGGGGTGACAGACTAAGAGGGGAGTGACAGGGTGAGAGGGGTGACAGGGTGAGAAGGAGGTGACCGTGTTAGTGGGGTGACAGGGTGTTAGGGGGTGGCAGGGTGTGAGGAGGGGTGACAGGTTGAGAGGGGATGACATAGTGTAAATGAGGTGACAGGGTGAGAGGGGGGTTTGAAATGTACCTTTTTTTTGTTGGATGATTTCCTGGTGGTCCGGTGGGCTCTCCGGTCTGCAGCTGCGTCAGATGCAGAGCTGCAGACCACATTGTGAATGTCTTGCGATCTCTGTAATATTTGTATTCTGTGACGTCTCCCGAGTATAACAGTACCCCCCATGTACAGGTTTTATAGTGTTTTTGAAAGTTACAGGGTCAAATATAAGGTTTGATTTTCTGTTTTTTCACATTGAAATTTTCCAGATTGGTTGTGTTGCCTTTGAGAGCGTATGGCAGCCTAGGAATGAGAATTACCCCCATGATGGCATACCATTTGCAAAAGAAGACAATCCAAGATATTGCAAATGGGGTATGTTCAGTCTTTTTTAGTAGCCACTTAGTCACAAACACTGGCCAAAGTTAGCTTTCATAATTGTTTTTTGCATTTTTAACACACAAACAAATATAAATGCTAACTTTGGCCAGTGTTTGTGACTAAGTGGCTACTAAAAAAGACTGGACATACCCCATATTGAATATACTTGGTTGTCTACTGTAAAAAAATATGTACATGTGAGGCATGAGTCAGAGATTTATGAACAGTGTTACAACTACTGATACATTTTTAAAAATATATATATATTGAAACAGCAATGTCCTACTTGTACTTATAACCCTATAACCTGCACACTAAAAAAAGCTAAGAACATGTTAACATTGAGTATTTCTAAACTCAGGACAAAATTTAGAAACTATATAGCATGGGTGTTTTTTGGTGATTGTAGATGCGTAACAGATTTTGGGGGTCAAAGTAAGAAAAATTGTGTTTTAAAAAAATATTTCATATTTATCATTTTTTTAAGTATATTATATGATATGATGAAAATAATGGTTTCTTTAGAAAGACCATTTAATGGCGAGAAAAACGGTATATAATATGTGTGGGAACAGTAAATGAGTAAGAGGAAAATTACAGCTAAACACAAACACAGCAGAATTGTAAACAAACAGCCCTGGTCCTTAACGGTAAGAAAATTGAAAAACGGTCTGATCACTAAGGGGTTAAAAGATTTATCTAGAAATAAATATAAATATAGATTGTAATGGTAACTTCTGGAAATAAATCACTTGAATTGTTTTTCTAATAGATTGTCATCATTTGAATAGCTTATACAAAATAATTAAATAAAGGCCACTGTAAGAAAACTTAGTAAGTCATTTCTAATTGATTTAAAAGGCCCAGTCTTAATGCACATCTCTCATCAGACAAATATGTGGTACAGCAGTCCTGAATTTGGGCTGCTGTCTTGGGTTTCTTCAAGAGTATTCCACTTCCGCCCCCAACAGCCTACCCCCACTTTGCATTTATAACGTAAAGCATGCTTATTACCCACACAGCTTTCAGTTATTAAAGGGATACTCAAAACTAGACGGGATTTCCCGTTTTCATGCATTGCTTACTGCTTCGTAACCAATGTTATAACATGTATAACCAAAGAAAAAGTACATACTTTTCTAAAGCTATATATACATATTTGCAAAAAAGAATGTTTAGCTAAGAAACATGCTAAAAAAATACTTCCTCACAAAACAAATATATTTACTAATGTACAATGTACTTCTGTGCCTTTGAAAAGCAGAGCCAAAGTTGTCATCCAAACTATAACCTAGTTTCTGTGTCTCTTTAAATTACAGGTGTTCACATATATTGTAAAGGAGTATTGGAGTCTGTATGAATTATATATTATTATATATTATTATTCACAGTAACTCTGCAAACAGTCATATTTAATGATTGATTTATTTTGGAAGTGTCAGATCCTGCAGTGAACTAGCTAACCGATGGTAAAGCATGAATAGGCAAGTGGCATCTTATATTGCTATTGATTCTTGTGAATTATTGGAACATAAAACCTACACTGTACATGGGAAAAGATAAAAGTTGATAAAAAGTAATTACCTCTGCCAGTCGTAGATGAAGTATAGCATTCTCGGTTTCTAGTACAGTGATTCTTTCTTCCTTCACCTATATGATACACTGATTAGTGAAAGAATTACATTTTTAAGACAGAAATGCAATAATTTAACTGTTTAAATTTAAAGTTTCATGAAAACAAAATATCCTACAGGGATAAAATTTATATATATATATATATATGTATATATAT
The DNA here is from genome assembly GCA_933207985.1 of Pelobates cultripes. NCBI lineage: Eukaryota > Metazoa > Chordata > Amphibia > Anura > Pelobatidae > Pelobates > Pelobates cultripes. Next base: position 249,654,622 of record OW240913.1, on the reverse strand, counting down.
ATAAATGTAATTAGTGTATTTATTGTCCTGTATTTATTTAATTGGACTAATGGGAGCCTAAACACAGTCCTTTTAGGCAAGATAATAGCTGTTCATTCCATTCACATATCACTATTTACTAAGCCAAAGTAGGTGAACTAAAAGTATAGCTGCCTTAAAGTATTTTTTAGTTCTGTTATTTTGGCCTAAAATTTGAAGAATACTTTGTATTTTCACTGTAGTTAATAATCCTGCATATAATTTGCAAAGGCATTTTTGATTAAAAAAGGAAGTGGGAATGAAGACCATTCTTAAGATACTGCAGTGGTTAATAACATTACAAATAAAGTGACGGAGTGCTATTACATGCATTAATAGAGAAAATTTGATTGTTATGAAACATTTTCCTAATTATCTTACACATATATAGTATAATAACAGAGTATAATTTGACAAATCAAAAAAAAATATTCTTTTTCTGAATTTCACCCAAAGCCAATGGACGCAAATGTTTGATACTTTGATGCTCGGATTCACCTTCAAACTCGTAGAGATTGTAAATAATTATCATATTTATTATGCAACAACTCCATCACTAGTTAATTTTTGTGAATTATATAGGAGAATTTTCAATTGATAGTTGATATTTTAACTTTTTGGTCTTTTTATAGTAGTTGTATCTGTGAAAATGTGACTGTGCATAAGAACCAAATAAATTTTCATAAAACTAATTTTATACACAGCACAACATATACACAGTGTACCAAAAATAAATACATCAATATATGTTAACAAATATATACACAATGGAAAAGTGGTTATTTGCACAATTCTGGGGCAATTAGAATATATATTTTACAGGTTTCTGTAGTCATTTATCTACATTTAGAACTTTGCCACAGAATTGTTCTTTCTAAATAACCCTCTAAAAGACCTACTCGTAATTTTTGCTCAAGCTGCTTTATTCTCTCCTGGTACAGGACTGGCAGGTTGAAGACAGCAGGAGACATGCTGGTATTGACAGCTGGAGTTCTACATGCAAAGGATACAGGCTGCTTGTTGTTTTTAGCACTAATTTGACCACGTGAAGGATTATCATAATGCAGGCTCAGTGCTTTGATGCACCAGTCACTGTCCAATCCCAAGGGTTAATTCTGCTTCCTTAACAACAGTTGTTGAGGGAACGGATAAAGAATTCTTAAGATTTAAATATGATTTTGCTTAGAAGCAGAGCTTTATTTTGGGGATTAATTGATCCAATGCACTCCAACCGTAAAGCAAACTGACATTTTACATTACCATAAATGTTAATTTTTTTCCTTAGTATCCTTTACAGCACACAACAGTGTCCTCAACTTTGCTTGGTCAAGTAATATTGAATAGAGCTAAAAATGTAAATATTAAAAAGTCTCACACATCACTACTGATGATACTAAAGGAGAAAAGGAAAGAACAGAAATGTCACTGTTATCTGTCATATAGCAGAAGTACAAAATAAGAATGTGTCAACAAATCCTGCCAATTCCCGTTAAGCATTGCCTGTAGTGATGTCCCGAACGGTTTGCTGGCGAATAGTTCCTGGCGAAAATCGCTTGTTCGCGTTCGCCACGGATGGCGAACATATGCACTGTTCGGTCCGCCCCCTATTCGTCATCATTGAGTAAACTTTGATCCTGTACCTCACAGTCAGCAGACCCATTCCAGCCAATCAGCAGCAGACCCTCCCACCTCCTGGACAGCATCCATTTTACATTCATTGTGAAGCTGCATTCTTAGTGAGAGGAGGGACAGTGTAGCTGCTGCTGATTTGATAGGGAAATTGATAGGTAGGCTAGTGTATTCAGTGTCCACTACAGTCCTGAAGGACTCATCTGATCTCTGCTGTAAGGACAGCACCCCAAAAAGCCCTTTTTAGGGCTAGAACATCAGTCTTTTTTTTTTCTGTGTAATGTAATTGCAGTTGCCTGCCTGCCAGCCTGTGTGTCAGGCTCACAGCATATACTGTGCCCACTTGCCCAATGCCACCACTCACTCACTGGTGTCCCAATAGCTTGCATTTAAAAAAAACAAAACTTTTTTGACTGTAACATAATAGCAGTCAGTTTCCTTCATGAGTGTGCGTTTCAGGGCCTGCCCAGTGCCACCACTCACTCACTGGTGTCACAATAGCTTGCATTTAAAAAAAACAAAACTTTTTGGACTGTAATATAATAGCAGTCAGTTTCCTTCATGCATGTGCGTTTCAGGGCCTGCCAGGGCACAGTGTCACACCAGTGTAACTCATATCTGGTGTAACAGTAGTGTACATTTAAAAAAAATAAAATACAATTTTGACTGTAATAGATTGAATAGCAGTTAGTTGTCTGCCAGCGTGTGTGTCAGGCTCACAGCGTATACTGTGCCCACTTGCCCAGTGCCACCACTCAAATCCGGTGTCACAATAGCTTGCATTTAACAAAAAAATACTTTTTGGACTGTAATATAATAGCAGTCAGTTCCTTCACACGTGTGCGTTTCAGGGCCTGCCAGGGCACAGTGTCATACTAGTGCAACTCATATCTGGTGTAACAGTAGTGTACATTTAAAAAAAAAAAAATTATCATTTTGACTGTAATAGATTGAATAGCAGTTAGTTGTCTGCAAGCGTGTGTGTCAGGCCTACAGCATTTACTCTGCCAACTTCTGCCACTGCACAGTGCCACTCATATCTGTTGTCACAGTAGCTTGCACGCATAGTACCACTAAGTGAAAAAAAGTGACAGGCAGAGGCAGGCCACCCTGCAGGGCCGTCGTGGTCATGGTGCTGTGATTCCCTTTGGCCCTAGAATAATGCCCAGTGTTCAGAGGCCACGTACCCTGAACTCGAAAAGTTCTGAGGACATAGTTGACTGGCTAACACAGGACACCCAATCTTCTACAGCTTCCGCTCGGAACCTTGACGCACCATCCTCCTCCAGCTTAGCTTCGGGCACCTCTCAAGTTACCACTCGCCCGCCTGCTGCCATCACCAACACTAGCACAACAGCAGCTTCACTTGGTATGTCAGAGGAGTTATTTACACATCAGTTGGAAGAAATGAGTGATGCGCAACCATTATTGCCAGAGGATGTAGATAACAGGGATATGTCTCAGTCAGGCAGCATTACACACATGGACGTACGGTGTGATGATGATGATGTTGTACCCAGGGGCGTATTAGCCGTGAGGCAAACAAGGCATTTGCCTTGGGCGGCATTTTTCAGGGGGCGGCAAAAAACGCCGCCCCCCGAATGCCCAGGGCAAATGCCTAGTTAGCCTCGCGGCTAACTGACATCCCGAGCGGGCAGCGCTGGCAGGCGGGCGGCTGGCGAGGGAGCACTTCCTATGAGCTCTCTGCTCAGCTCCCTCGCGCGCCGCAGAGTGAGGCTGGGAGCCGGAAGATGACGTCTTGGGGGGGATGATGGATGAGGTTGGGGGGGATTTAAATTTAAAAAAAAGTTGTACCCGCTGCTGCTTCCTTTGCTGAGTTGTCAGATACAAGTGAAGCGGTTGATGATGACGTTGCGTCCGTGGATGTCACGTGGGTGCCCGCTAGAAGAGAAGAAGAACAGGGGGAAAGTTCAGATGGGGAGACAGAGAGGAGGAGGAGGAGACGAGTTGGAAGCAGGGGGAGGTCGTCGCAAGGAGCTAGTGGCACAGTCAGACAGCATGCATCGGCACCCGGGGTCAACCAGACAGCACGCCAATCAACGCATGCTGTTGCCACCACCAGAATGCCGTCATTGCAGAGCTCAGTGTGTCTGCCTCTGACAACAGCGATGCCATTTGCAACCTGTGCTAAAAGAAACTGAGTCGTGGGAAGTCCAACACCCACCTAGGTACAACTGCTTTGCGAAGGCACATGATCGCACATCACAAACGCCTATGGGATCAACACATGAGTACAAGCAGCACACAAACTCAAAGCCACCATCCTCCTCCTGGTCCAGCATCTTCAGCCACGTTAACCACTGCTGTCCTCCTTGCCCCCTCTCAACCATCCGCCCCTCCGTCTCTCGCCTTGAGCAGTTCCTGCTCATCTGCCCACAGTCAGGTGTCTGTCAAGGACATGTTTGAGCGTAAGAAGCCAATGTCACAAAGTCACCCCTTGCCCGGCATCTGACAGCTGGCTTGACTGAACTCTTAGCCCGCCAGCTTTTACCATACAAGCTGGTGGAGTCTGAGGTGTTCAAAAAATTTGAAGCTATTGGGACACCGCAGTGGAAGGTACCCGGCCGAAATTTCTTTGCACAAAAGGCAATCCCCAACCTGTACTCGATTGTGCAAAAGGAAGTAATGGCATGTCTGGCACACAGTGTTGGGGCAAGGGTCCATCTGACCACTGATACCTGGTCTGCAAAGCATGGTCAGGCAGGTATATCACCTACACTGCGCATTGGGTAAACCTGCTGACTGCTGCCAAGCATGGAATGCATGGCTCTGCAGAGGAGTTGGTGACACCACCACGACTTGCAGGCAGTCCTGCTGCCACCTCCTCTACTCCTCCTACTCCATCCTCTTCCATAACCTCCTCGGCTGAGTCCTCTTCTGCTGCTGCGTCTTGCTCCACATCAACGGTACCCCCCCAGCTCCCCAGGTACTATTCCACATCCCGGATACGGCAGTGTCACGCCGTCTTGGGTTTGACTTGCTTGAAAGCAGAGAGTCACACCGGATAAGCACTCCTGTCCGCCCTGAACGCACAGGTGGAAAAGTGGCTGACTCCGCAGCGACTGGATATCGGCAAAGTGGTTTTTGACAACGGAACAAATTTGTTAGCGGCATTGAAGTTGGGCAAGTTGTCACATGTGCCGTGCATGGCACATGTGTGTAATCTGATCGTACAACGCTTTGTGCATAAGTACATAGGCTTACAGGACGCCCTGAAGCAGGCCAGGAAGGTGTGTGGCCATTTCAGGCGTTCCTACACGGCCATGGCGCACTTTTCAGATATCCAGCGGCGAAAAAACATGCCAGTGAGGCGCTTGATTTGCGACAGCCCGACACGTTGGAATTCAACACTCCTAATGTTCGACCGCCTGCTCCAACAAGAAAAAGCCGTTAATGAATATTTGTATGACCGGGTGCTAGGACAGCCTCTGGGGAGCTGGGAATTTTTTTGCCACGTTACTGGACGCTCATGCGCAATGCCTGTAGGCTCATGCGTCCTTTTGAGGAGGTGACAAACCTAGTCAGTCGCACCGAAGGCACCATCAATGACATCATACCATTTGTTTTCTTCCTGGAGCGTGCCCTGCGAAGAGTGCTGGATCAGGCCGTAGATGAACATGAAGAGGAAGAGTTGTGGTCACCATCACCACCAGAAACAGCCTTATCAGCATCGCTTGCTGGACCTGCGGCAATGCTGGAAGAGGATTGTGAGGAAGAGGAGTCACCTATCTGGTACCCGTGGTGTCTGGTACCCGTGGTATTGTACGTGGCTTGGGGGAAGAACATACCTTCAGTGAGATCACTGAGGACGAGGAACAGGACATGAGTAGCTCGGCATCCAACGTTGTGCAAGTGGGGTTTTTCATGCTGTCGTGCCTGTTGAGGGACCCACGTATAAAAAGGCTGAAGGAGAATGATCTGTACTGGGTGTCCACGCTACTAGACCCCCGGTGTAAGCAGAAAGTGCCTGAAATGTTACCGAATTATGGCAAGTTGGAAAGGATGCAGCAGTTCCAAAATCAATTAAAAAGTATGCTTTACACAGCGTATAAGGGTGATGTCACAGCACAACGGGAATCTAACAGGGGAAGAGGTGAAAGTAATCCTCCTCCTCCCACGACCAGGCCGGCAAGGACAGGACGCTTTACAGATGTGTTGTTGATGGAGGACATGCAGAGCTTTTTAAGTCCTATGCATCGGCACAGCCCTTCGGGGTCCACCCTCAGAGAACGACTCGACCGACAGGTAGCAGACTAACTGCAGATATCGACACTCTGAGGAGCGATGAACCCCTTGACTACTGGGTGTGCAGGCTTGACCTGTGGCCCGAGCTATCCCAATTTGCGATAGAACTTCTGGCCTGCCCCGCTTCAAGTGTCCTGTCAGAAAGGACCTTCAGTGCAGCAGGAGGTATTGTCACTGAGAAGAGAAGTCGCCTAGGTCAAAAAGTCTAGATTACCTCACCTTTATTAAGATGAATGAGGGATGGATCCCGAAGGGACTGACAGTGGGCGATACATTCGACTAAAAAAGGCCTGATGAGGGGGACGTAACAGGGTGTCGCAGCTGCTGGCCCGCCGCGTGATATTTAAATCCCTAGCTCACCCCAGTACCCTGTTGTGGTTTCCTGTTCCTGGTTTCCTGAGAGTGCTTTATCATTGTGAATCTGATTTCCTGGTATCCTGATCTTGGCTTTTCCCTGGTTATTCTGAATTCTGGTTTCCCTGACTTGGCTTGTGTAAACAGTATTGTGTATTTTCTGGCTTCCTTGACCTTGGCTTTCCCTTTGACCATTCTCTGTCTCTAGCGTATTAGTCCGGCCATTCTAAGGTCCGGTTTACGCTCTGTCCTTTTATTTTCCTTTTCTTGCCTATGTATATGTTTACATAGTTTCTGCGTGCTGGACCACACTAGTAGTCGTGATATTGGGATTAAACTGATAAGAATAGTACTACTTAACACACCACTCCTATCTGGTGGCACATTAGATTGCACGCGCAGTGCCCCAAATTTGAAGAAGGAGGACCGACCAAGCATCTTTTTCCATCTCCCGGTTCCTAAAATCGATCCCATATACACGTCCCCTGATAGGGGACGTAACAGGGATTAAACTGATAAGAATAGTACTACTTAACACACCTTATAATAATGCAGAGAGAGGCAAAGCAGAGAGAGGAGTCTGAAGAAGAGGAGTCAGAGGAGGAAGGTGGCTTTGAGGAGGTGGAAGACCAAACACAGCAGGCGTCCCAGGGGGCTTGTTGTCACCTTTCGGGGACCCTTGGTGTTGTACGTGGTTGGGTGGAGGAAGAGACCTTCAATGACATCAGTGAGGACAAGGAACGAGACATGGCTAGCTTGGTATCCAACCTTGTGCAAATGGGGAGTTTGCGGTTGTGCAAATGGACTGTTTGCGGTTGTTTGCGGTGCGTTAAACGGGGAGTTTGGTCTGTGAAGCGGGCGTAACCCTTACACTACCTGATCGATACAACATCATACCTGATGTTTTAAAGCACGTTATTCCAAACAATTTAGGAATGTTAGGTGATTTATGCCATTTATGGATTAAAACCAGACATCAACTATGTAATTTTCCATGGGAGTTTTGCCATGGATCCCCCTCCGGCATGCCACAGTCCAGGTGTTAGTCCCCTTGAAACAACTTTTCCATCACTATTGTGGCCAGAAAGAGTCCCTGTGGGTTTTAAAGTTTGCCTGACTATTGAAGTCTATGGCGGTTCGCCCAGTTCGCCCGTTTGCGAACATTTGCGGAAGTTCGCGTTCGCCATTCGTGAACCGAAAATTTTAAGTTCGTGACATCACTAATTGCCTGTATCCACCCCTTTCTTATGCTACTAAAGAGCTTGTCCAAGTTCTATTAAGTTCTTGGATTTACTACTGTAATTCTCTCCAGAAACCATACTGCCTATTTATAGTACATAATAAATGAAGCTGCCAGGCTTATGTAGCCCATGGAGCGCAGATAAGGGGAATGAGCCTTGACATATCTAGGAGACAGGCATAGAAGGGGTGCAGTGTAGTAGTAATTGGAGGTGGGGTTTTGCTAGAGGAGCATATATAGTGGCCATTTTAGATTAGGGGCCATCTTAATTAATCCTCACTTACCTGTTTTGTGCAGGATGTGTGGTGTCTCTGTCTTGTGTGTTGCAGATGCTGCTGGTTAAAGAATGGAGGAATGGCTGGTTGGTATCCGAGCTGCTGTACAATAGAGAGTTTCCTGGCTCCAGAAGTGTCTGAGGAATGCCCTAGTCCAATCTGGGCCTAATACTTCAGGGTCCACTGCATCGGCTGAAATGCTTCCTGGGCGTCCCACACGAAGGACCCAACTATCCTTATGGGTCGCAAGTCACGGGGCAGCGAGGGGGTGGTGGATAGGCAGTCCCCAATTGCCAGTGAGCGTAGGCAGGCTTCTCTTCCCTTTGGCAGACCACGGGAGAGGAGTTTATCAGCAGGGTCGCCTCTGTCACGTATTCATCCACACATAAAAATGTGATTAATGGCATTTACTGTCCTGACAGGAAAAGTTGTGCCATGCAACATTACTGTCCTGACAGGAAAAATTGTGCCGAGCAACATTATTGTCCTGACAGGAAGGTTTGTGCTGAGCAGCAATCATGCAAATGGAAACCTGGTAATTGCCTTTGGGGTCAAAGGCCGGCACTCAGGACTCACACATCAGAACCCCCGGGGGTGCTGAGAGGCAAGGGACAAAGTATAGATCTCAGAGTAGCCACAGTGAACATGTGGACTACTATGGCAGGGGGTCCCCCAGGGTTCCTATCTGGGAGCATAGCTTGGGATCCCCCGTTAGGACTACAGAGCAGTAGATCAGGCTCATCTAGTGGGAGTTCTCAGGGTGGCTACATGGAAGGGACAGCGGGGAGTGGTCACGGCCCTAGGGGTCAGGACGCAAGACGCAGCAGGAATAGGCCATTTCCTATGTCCCAGCGAGAGAGTAGGAAGGCCAGGAATCAGTTGGATGGCCTACCCAGAGTGTTTTCTCATTCCAGGTCACCAAGATGGTCGCCCGCTGTCTATGTGAGACTTTGTGATGCGGATTTAAGGCTGGAGGTGTCATTGTGCCTGGGCTTGGATGATGTCTGGCAAGAGTTTCGCATGGTGAGTTGTCTTCTGTTAAGCCTTCTCGAGATCTTTTGGAGGGTCTCAAAACTTTTCTGGAGTCATGGAGCGGGGTTCGGGTTTAAGCGCTAGCTTTGGGCAGGTTTGGGCACCAAGACAGAAGAGTACTGAGGCGGGTGCGGTGGCGATCCCAGTAGCTAGTGGCAGCTCTGCCGGTGATAAAGTGATTCCTTTGGTGGCGGTGTCCACAATCGACTTGGGGATCGAAAGGGTGGAGCTAGTTGGGGCCATTCCAGACGCGGCTCGGTAGAATATTCACGTTTCTCCTTCGTGGGACCGTTGGGTTGTCACCTTAAGCCGGAGGTGAAAGAGTGGATATGGAATGGGAAATTTCTGGAGATATTCTTCTTCCTCTTGACGAATACTTGGACATGAAGGAGGAGGATAAAAAAGATGCCAAGAAGGAGGAGAAAAGATTCCGCTATCGCAAGATCCCCCAAATCTTTTGGGAATTGGTTGAGGACCTTTTGCATTTTAGCGAGCGTTATGGGGGAAAAAAAACTCCTGAGCACTGCTCTCAGCTGTTCTGTTACTTGGACGGAATTTGTGAGGCATAAGTTCGGAGGTTTGGCTTGGTGGCGGTACAACGAGCAGTTTCACCAGCAGCTTTTGATCAATTCAGTTATGAGTTGGAATCAGATGGACCTGCTACTTTGGATGAAGCACAGAAAGTGTCTCCCTTTCAGCCTGGGGCCAGCGCAGGATCTTCCTACACCTCGTCAGCCATCCACTAAAAAGGGTTCTGCTGGCTTTACAATGAAGAACCGTGTAAGTAGGGTACGGCATGCCGCTTCAAGCATGAATGTTCAGGGTGTGGAGGCACACATGGCTACAATCATTGCTTTTAGAGGGGTAAGTCCTCCTCCACTGGGGGGACGCTTGAAGCATCTGGTGCACCCGCTGCCGCTGGGGTGGTTGCCAATGAATGTCAGTGCGATGTTGCTGTGACTAAGCAGCTATGTTAACCAGGTGGATGCTACGTTATTGAGGGACGTGATTCTGTTTCAGCATTGGGAGGTGGTTCGTAATCTGCAGAATCTGATGTCTGTAGGGGACCTTCCGGGTTTGGTGTGTGAGAAGCTGCTTAAGGAGGTACAGTTGGAGAGGATGGCTGGGCCATTCAGGGAGTCCCCATTGCATGACCTTTGGGTTTCACTGTTAGGGGTCATGCCGAAGAAGGAAGCCAGTAAGTTTATTGATCATTTATAATATCCACATGGATCCTCTGTGAATGATGATATTGATAAGGCTCATTGCTCAGTGTTGTATGCAGCATTAGACCAAGCGGTCGAGTTGGTTCTGCGTGCGGGCAAAGAGGCGTTGATGGCCAAGGCAGATGTGGAAGTGACTTTTTGGTTATTGCCCATTCACCCCAAGTGTCATCATTTACTGGGCTCATTTTTCAATTGGCAGTATTTCGTCCATTTCTGTTTGTCTATGGGTTGCTCAATTTCGTGGGCGAAATTTGAAAAGTTTCCTGGAATGGATGGTCAAAGTCGAGGCAGGCAATAGATTTGTGGTCCATTGCCAGGATGATTTCCTTTGTGTCAGGCCGGCGGGTTTGGAGGTGTGCCGGATAGGGTTGAGAACATTGGAATTGGTCGCGAATGTCTTCGAAATACCGCTGGTGGGCGACAAGACAGTCGGGCCAACTACTTGCTTGTCTTTGCTTGAAGACAGATTCAGTCAGGGGTGAATGTCGGTTGCCTGAGGATAAGTTGTTGGCTCTCCAGCAGGTGGTGGAAGAGATTAGGTGAGGGCACTTTAGTCATTGGTGGGCTGGCTCAACTAGCCGGGTGATCCTTGTGGGGTGGGTATTCAGCAGGTTCCTAGCTAGTGTGACTAGTGGTGTGTGGGGATATTTATGGGATAATAATAGTAACAGTGAGAATTGCCCACTAATTCAATTCTCAGATCCCAAAGAACGTTTATCATGTTAAGTGAGAAGTATTTCATATAAATAATATCACAATTTTGTTATAAAAATAGATTTATTTATAATAACAAATTAATTAATAATAATAATATGTAACATGCGTGACAATAATCAATGAATATCCAGTATAAATGATATGCAATACAAAGGAATGGCTATGCACGTTTCAATGGCTAAACAGCATTTTCTGTCAAGTCTTACACGATTTATGAGGTTTCCTTACACAGAGAGAAAGCTTTTCACAGCGAAGGGCCATAAAACCCTTGCTAACAGTTAGAATAACCCTTTCAATGCTGGCTAGATCCTCCTAGGTAATTAAGATCTATTCTTATGTAATTTTAAATAAAATAACATTTAAACCAGTTCATTAGTCATTTCCTGGAACCATCCAATAAGAGAATCTACCATGATATAAGCAGAATTTTAATTTGTCTAAAAAGATATCTTATCTTATATTAGAGCAATCAATACACCTGGATAAAAACAATGGTATGCTAACATGTGATACTATCACATTAATATATAATTATTCTTAATTCCACCTGCAGAATGGAATGTTTATAACTATATATTCTTTAGTTAACTAAGATTTCTAAATATGGAAATCTGACCGTGCTTTATCCAGTCATATATAATGCTATTAATACATTTTAATTAATTTAATTAATTAAATGAAACCAGTATAATTACCAGTTGAGTAGATATTTCATCCGATTGGTAGATAGTCTCAGGAACTTATTTGGATGTCTCTCTGCATTGCTTCCGACCACTCACTTCTTTGCTTTCTTTGCATCCTTTTGCATTTCTCGTCTCTGTGTCCTAACTTTTAAAGGGCCAGACTCTCTGTACGTCATCAGTTGATAACCCAATAGAAGCACTAGAGGTGTGGTTATCTTCCAGATCGCAATTTAGTTATTTGGTCTATAGAGGGCAGTCTTGTCCCACTAAACATACCTATCCAGGAAAGAGTTAACTTTTCCTGGTGGCTATTTTGACGTCATTTTGGCCTATCTTTATAGTGCCATAACTCCTTTCAGATCAAACAGTTTCTTTAAGTTTTGTCCAGACTATGTGTCTGGCAAATTCTGAGTTTTGACCCGTAACTTACAATGGGACTTTATACATATAGACAGTAAAATTAAATTATTTAATCTTCTCTGTCACAAATGTCTGGGTTTAGAATTGATCTATTCCATTAGCATTTAAGACAGTCTATCCAACCCCCGTTCTCCTTATCATTTGGTTTGTTTATACTATGCATTCCTTTAGCTCTGGCAAAGTGGTTAGTTTTACAGATAGAAATCTTGTGTCTTTTTGTTAACTTGGAAATAACAAAATGGAGTCTGCTCTGTTCAGAGTGACTCAGAATATACATTTTTAATTTCTATCATAGCACAAGATGTCTGCCGATATAAATACCCTGACAGGTGTTGCATCACCTCATGATTTAAATTAGGTGTTAGTGTCCATGAAAGCTGATTTGGACAGGTGGCAGGTTTTTTTCTGCGGGACTTTAATGGGCAAGTATATTTCTGTGAGCCAGCAGCTTTCTTGGCGTATTTGGAATGATTTACAGACGCATCAGGGAGCATCGGGTTTGGGGCTTATTTTGCAGGGCACTGGTGTGCGGAACCGTGGCCGGATGAGTGGAAGGCCAGCTTGCTTATTCGCAATTTGGCGTTCCTGAAATTTTTTCCATTGTTGGTGGCACTGGCTTTGTAGGGGCAATAGTTGAAGGACAGGAAGGTTATATTCTTTACTGACAACATATCGGTGGTTGAGGCTGTTAATGGTTTATCTGCTTCTTCTATCTCCTCCACGCTATCCCAGCAAATCCAAGATGGCGCTGACCATCGATGGCTCCGCCCCCCCATTCTTATACAAACGTGCGCGTTACGTCACAACGTCAACGCATGCGCACGTTCTGGGGTCGAAGGTCACCCTCTGACCAATCAGAGCCTAGAGAGGGATATTTAAATCCCTGATTCACCCCAGTACCTTGCCCTGTCGTGGTTTCCTGTTCCTGGTTCCCCGGAGTGTGTTTATCCTTGTGATTCTCATATTCTGGTATTTTGACCTTGGCTTTTCCTTGTTATTCCCATTTCTGGTTTCCCTGACTTGGCTTGTTTAAATGGTATTTGTGTATTACTGTCTTCCTTGACCTAGGCTTTTCCTTGACTATTCTCTGTCTCTAACGTATTAGTCCGGCCATTGTAAGGTCCGGTTTACATTCTGTCCTTTTATTTCCTTTTCATTTTCTATGTATAGATTTACATAGTTTCTGCGTATTGGACCACACTAGTAGTCATGACATTAGGTTTTGAAGAGTATTGGTAGATTCGAGCTCGTTGATAGCTCAAAACCGTGTGTAGAGTGTATCTCGTATAACCGTACATGGAAAAAACCTGGAAAATAATGCCCTCGGTGGCAATGGTTATGTTTATATTTTGATTATATGTTATAATGTGGCTTTTATTTATTGTGATGTGGGTCTTTGTCTGGGGTAGTATTGTTAAAGGTGTTGGGGTTGATATGTTATGTTTAATATGCGGACAATGACCTTAAACATTTAAGTACTATTTATATTATTATTAAAGATAATTTTCCCCAAAATAAAAGGTGTCTAAGTATATTTGGTTTTTTTGGGGGGTTTGTTAAGCATATGCCAAAAAAGGCTTCTATGCATATGTCACCTCTTTATTGCATTGGCTTCCTGTACCCTATAGGATTTAATCAAAACAATATTAACTCTTAGCTACAAAGCTCTCAGCAACTTACTGCCTTTCCCCATCAGACTCTCCATTAATCCCAACTCTTTAGAAAAGCCTCCCTTGGTAACTTGGTCACTCCTCAAATCTGTCTAGCACTCCACTTCACTATCACTTTCCAATTCTATTACATTCCCACCCTGTCACTTTGTTGCCATCCCCCACATTGCCCTTCCTATTGTGTATAATATTCCTATTATAGCCCACCTCCTCTAGATTGTAACCATGTTTAAGGAGGCTTCACATCAACCTTGAACTCCTGTCAAAATTTGTATAATATTGTAAATCTTGGGTTCCCAACCTGTGGTATGTGTACCCCCAGAGGTACAATCTAGTTCCCCAGGTGTAAGCAAACAAACTTCAGTAATGACAGTTCTGCCAATGCAGCCTCACCCCACATCAGGAACCGCAAGGTGAGGTGCACATCAGGTGGCACATGCACTTAGGGCCAGCCATTAAACATATTTCTTCAGGGGCCTGTCATGCACTGAAGCGCTTTAAAAGTGCAACAGGACCCCTTCTAATCTGCAGCATTTGTATCTGTGTTTTTGTGCATCTGCATATGTGTCAGTGTTTGTCTTTGTGTCAGTCAAACAAAAGGCTCTACAAAAAGTGAGTTTAATCTGTTCTATTTTATTTGGATACCTTTTTGGATCACCCTGTACCACTATCGTTTTCATCACTCATCGCCCTCCTTCATATCCCTGCAAGGAGTGAAACTCTACAACTTCAGAGACCAACATAGGTCCTAAGTTCCATTATACTGGACTCTATTTCATTATTACTACCTCAATCAGTACTTTAATTTTATTTACTTTGCTTATTGGCGCAGTCCCATCCTTTTGTTTGTTTGCCATCCTTATTTATTTCAAGGACATGTGAGGGAGTACTTGTTTGGGATTGCTGCCTTTTGTACTTCTTTCTGATATACTAGCGCTGACTCTATTCTCTGTTTTTCTGTTTCTGTGTCAGTGTTTATATGTGTTTCTTTGTGTAAACTTCTGTCTGTATCTGTATGCATGTCAGTGGTTGTATTTGTGTGTCTGTATATGTATGTGTGCCAGTATCAGTATTAGAAGATAGGCCAGCTTATGCTAGTGATCTTCCTTGTGCCATGAGAAGGGGAATCCAAGATTAGGTCCTGCAAAGCTGGGGTTTTGGTAGAATGTCTTGTTGCTGTGGTCAGGTCCCCTGCCCCTGTGCTGCTCGCGGCAACCTGGCTTACCTCATCACAGTGAGCTGCGTCATCTGGTCCCTTTCTCCAGACTGGCAGTGTGTCCTACACTGCACGCTCCAGAGCAGCTTCCATATATGTGTGCTGCACCCGGTCATGTGACCAGACACACAGTGATGACCTCAGAGACTACAAGGGCGGGAAGAAACTCCTCCCACGTTTTGTAGTTAACACTAATGGAAGATTAGTCAATCAGACACGCCCTGTGTGTATATAAGCTAACCCCTCCCTTGCCTCAGTGCCCTGTTGTGGTCTTTGGTTTACAATTGAGCATTGCACTTGTTATTTGTCTCTCGTTATTCCATCTCTCTATTTCCCTTGACCTCGGCTAATGTTTTGACTATACCTTTTTGCATAACCCGACCATTCTAAGGATCGGTATTGCAATTCTCTCTACTCTGTCCTGTCTGCAAGTTAGGGTTCTCTAGTGAATATTACAGCTGTGGGGTGTACTTTAAAAAATACCTGTAAATTAGAGCGAGGTGAGGCGTCAGCTGCTATGTCGTGTCAAGCTGGGACGTGTACACATACCAGGTAAAAGTGATGTGTTGCTGCTAACCATGTCAACTACCTGATCAATCTCATAATTGTCAACGACATGGACCTAACTATGCTAATAATCTCACATACAGCTATGTTGTCTCAATAGCATTTAACAGATTTCACATAAAGCATGCACACAGCCACTATAGGGTATATTTCAAAAAGAGGTAATGTTGAATGAGGGTAAACCAAATATATATATGTCAGCCATTGGTCTCTGAACCAACAGTCTTTATATATCATTGCAAATCTTGTGTGTGCTACGGCATCTATTCAGATAACAGGGAGTTGTCTGTCAGTGGGGGAATGAAATGGCTGCCCAATCCAGTTTAACCCCTTAAGGACACATGACATGTGTGACATGTCATGATTCCCTTTTATTCCAGATGTTTGGTCCTTAAGGGGTTAAAAGAAGTCTTGCCACATGTACTACTTTAGCATGTATGTTTAGAGTAACTTTGCTGACATTATTCAGTAAATTTGGTAATAGATAAATGTCAGGATCACCATTGTGCTTTACACAATATTGTGTATTTGGGTCTGGCTGGGATCAAACCTGAGTTTCCTGCATCCCAGTCGGTATCCTTGCATTGAGCTCCACGCATCTTTGACTGTTTCTGGTTGTTCTTGGTATCCTGTAGTCTGAGCCTGTACGCCTGGAATGTGCACACCTGTTCCTGGTTCCTTGATGATTGGCTGAGACTCCCTATTTAAACCCCGCAAGGCTGGTTCTCGTTGTCAGATCGTGTTTCCTGTTCCTGTTTGGTTTCACTGCTATTCTTCTGACTCCTGGTTTTGATCCCCTGCTCGTCTACCGTTTTTGCCTGATTGCCGCCTGTCCTGACTTCTGATTCTGATACTGACTACTCTTCTGGATATCCTTTGTCTGTACTGCGTTCCAGGAAGCACTGGTTATTTCAGCCCCAGTGCACTGTGTCACAACCTTGGGGATTTCTGTCCTGAGTCCCCTTGGCCTGTGTCGAATTGCAAAGGGTGCTTTAACTCTGCGTGCCGGACTCCCACTCCAGGTAAGATCCTTGACAATAAAGTAGTTTTGAAATAAAAGAACATCCCTTTAGGATATTGTGCATTGCAAAATTCAGTCAACCAAGAGAGACGAAAATTCTCTGCTCTAACCTCTAATAAGGTAAACTTGTATGTCTTCCCTGATGCACTGAATCTTGTATGTGGGTAAACTGGGCTGCAATGAATTTGAGTCGGGAAGTATGGCACGGTGATGGGTTTATAGGAAGCCACTTGAAGGCATTGGAAACTTTGACTTTCCTTAGCCAAGGATCTTACCTTGAGGTGGAGTCTGACGTGCAGAGTTAAAGCACCCTTTGCCATTTAACACAAACCAAGGAGACTCAAGGTAGAAATCTCCAAGTTTGTGAAACAGTGCACAGGGGCTGTACAGACACAGTGCTTTCAGATGCGTGAAGCAGACAAGGATAATCCAAAAGAGAAGTCGGGTATGGTACTAAAGGTCAAGACAGACAGCAAACACGCAATAACGATAAACGGGCTGAAGGTCAAGACAGGAGTCAGATGAACAGTGTAGTTTCCACGAAGGACAACAAAACGATCTGACCATGAGGCAGTAGCAAGGCAGGGCTTATATAGGCAGATAATAGCCACTTGATCTGGAATCAAGATCAAGTGAGCAGCAGTCCATGACCAGAGACTCAGACATAACAGGATACAGAGAGAACCAGAAAATAACAAAGATGCGTGGCGAAAAGGTAAAGTCACTGACTGGGTTGCAGATGACACAGGTTCAGGCCCAAGAGGACAGTTCCACATTTGGCATGATGCGGATCATGACAGTCAGGCTGCTTTCCTGGCTTTCAAGATTGCTTGTATAGCAGCATCTACGGTGGCGTAGTGTACTGAAAATTCTTCTGATGGAATCAAGAAATTTAGACTGGGTATTGCTAAATACGGAAAATCATGCATTTGTTTATTGTTAGTTTTCCCGTGGCTATGCAGATGGGGCTGGTGCACCAACAGGTTATTGGGGAATGCCTGAAATTCCCCAGCATGAAACCATTTAAAAAAAAAAATTAAAATGAATTCTTTATTTTTGGAGGTAGTAGCTTGCACAACAGGTACAATGACATAGTATTGTAAAGTAGTACCTCATGCATCATACTTGTTATAGCAAAAGTGAGTGTCATACCTAATTTTTGTTTTGTCATATGTTTTTAAACCACGTGTAATGCCCGTTAATGTATGAATAAGAATAACATAAGACCAATCTTAAACAATTTCAGTACACCTAAAAGATAGTCAAATTCCATTTGTGAAGTGGTAGCTTAATTACGTGGTTGCGGTGTGTCCCTGTCAAGGTGTCGCCCTTAGGGTTACCCAAGGGACTGTGTGGGCCCAAGCTAGTGCTGGCTGAGCATAGTGGTGACTTCAACTGTCATGTGGATGGTAGGTCGGGAGATTGGCTGCCGGTGCCGTATTGGTTTACGGATGGCTGTGCCGGTAGTGGTTGGGTAATGTAATTGGTAAAATACTCGCTGGGTATAGTTAGGTTTTTACGGGGTGTCTAGGCTTTCTAGAGGCTTACCCCTCAGAGAGACAGGGTGAGGGGGGTGCAAAGAATTTGCTTGCTATAAGGTGTGGGTCTGGGCCTTTAGCATGATCAGGTACTGGGTGTGTGTAGACCATTTTGGGTACACTTAACGGGCCTCATAATGTATCTGACTTCTGTGTGGTGCTGTGCGTGCTAGTAATCCCAGGAACCTGAAAAATTGTGCATAAAAACAGATGCAAACTAATACATTAAATTAACAAAAAATTGGGATCTTTGCAGGGTAAAACAGTGGTTTGAAAGAGGTGGTGTCAGGCCTGTCACTGCCTCAGGTCTGAGTTGCCTCAGGTAGTTGCCGTTGCATATGAGTCCATTGTGGGCCTCTGGGGGACGAACGGGATTGCTGGGGCTGGGTTCCAGGTCCGGGTTTGGGCCTTGGGTACTGTCGGCCCGGTAGTGTTTAAAGAGTCTGGCGGGAGTCCCAGGGTATGTAGGAGCCCCTTGGAGCCTTGAAGATCTTGGATGGGGTAGATTGAGTTGTCGTGGTGTACTTGTAGCGTGCGGGGTGCCCTCCACCTGTATAGGATGTAGATAGATCAGAGTGTGGATGTGAAGGGTTGGAGTAAGCAGCGCCAAGCAAATGTGCTTCCTGACAAATCCGTGTAGAATGAGAGTGTCATGCTCTCAAATGCAAATGGAGAGTTGTGCCATGCTGTGGTCATAAAAGCCTGCCTATCTCTGCCCCTTTGAAACCGACTTAGCAGATCTCTAGGCGTCGAGGATGGTGCTTTGGCTGGTTTCGGTAAGCGGAACACCCCCTCTGTTTCCACTGCCTTTGCCTGTTTGGGTGGCAGGAGCACCATCAGGAGTCTTCTCACCAGATGTGGTAGTTCTGTGTTGGATACTTCTTTGGGTATTCCCCTTATTTTGATGTTGGAACTCCGCCTTTGATCCTTCAGAGCTACAAACCTTATTTCTGTGTTGGCTTGTTGTCACTGTAACTTGTCCACCGCTTGTTGGAGGAGCGCCATGTGCTGTGCGTTTTGGCGGGTATCATGTTCCAGTGTTCCCAGTCAGCCTGTTAGGCTTTGCAAGTCCTGGCATATTTGGGCCATATTGGCCTAGATTGTGTGCTAGAGGCCCGCTAGCAGTTCCTTGATCACCGCCGTCGTGACCGGGGGCGAGTCTGATGAAGAAAGAGGCGGCCTGGGGGTCAGCATTTCAGGTAGCTGTTCCTCCACTGCCCCTATTGAGAAATCCTCCAAGATGTCTGGGAGATGTCAGGGAAGGCTGCCATCTTGGGATCCATGGCTATGTCAGCTTGGCGCCAGAGACCCCCTGTGTTCATGCTCATCCTCGGTTCTTTAGGCTTTGGCTTCAAGGTCTTTCGACCTATGGTGCTGTGGCCTGTTTGGGGATGACACATAACATATGGTAGGTTGCATGTCAAAGAATTTATGCACCTTGCACTATTAGTAGTATGTGGCCTGAGACTTGTGTGAATTAATTGTAAGTCGGAACCTAAAGAGACAAATGGTAATAATGGGTATGTACCTATGTTGTGTACCCTGATAATTGATTAAATAGTACTACATACATGTATATTATATTGTAATCTCCTTTTCAAATACAGTTAAGAGGATCTAAAGGATAGGGAGACTTATGAGTTATTGTATAGTAGTGTTGGTTAATAATGATCCTACAGCAAACCCTCCCACTGTAATTTATGTCAAGGCGGCTTAGTAAATAATAGCCTATAATAAATGTCAATAAACATGTATACTAGTTTATAGATGAATAATTCATATAGCTTAAGATTCTAATTTATTGGTATTTCAGTTTTAGAATAATTGCAATTCAAGTGAATTGATAGTTTAAACATTTATAATTGTAATCATGTGATAGAGACAAAATGGCTGGATTAGGCTTACTGTATTGTGGCTGAGTGGGCTTCGTATAACAATAGTAAATATAGGCCTAATGACGCTAAGTAAGTGTAACGTATTTAACATGAGTTTATGGAGTCGAATATGGAACCCAAGGCTATGAATTAGTAGCAGGTGAATTGTGATATTACAGTATTTGACCGTAAATTGAACTTAACAGAATTTCTTGTTGAACTTGTAGCTATAGACCAATGAGTTGTAAAGTTGGTTTCTGGCTCCAAATGAGGGGCCGGAAATGTATTATGTATAAAAATAGAAATATAGTGTGATATATCCTAAGTTAGCAATCTATACATATATATAGAAACATACATATAAAAATTTAATTAGCAAAGAGATAAATTAAGTTAGACAGCTTCAATATCCTGCAATTGCCATAACAGGGTAGGTGAACAAGGACACATTGGTTGAACAACCAAAGTCTACATAGAAAGAAGAATTGGTGACTATAAGCATCTTGAAATTAAACATTCCTAAATTGTCCTGAACAAGAATTAACCCTATATCACATTCCTGATGTAAGCCAACAGCTCCACCTGCTGTTTAAGACATATAGAAACATAAATCAAAATGAGGTCAACAGCCATTAACAAAATGACTTGCCCCAAAATGTCATTGGACCAGGTCAGAAGGTTAACCGATAAGGAATGACATATAACCCCAGGACATAGGGATAGAGAAATACACAGAGACAGAGAGAAACATCTAAGAAAGACACACAGAGGAAACCTAAGAGAGACCTATAAGAGAAGGACACCTAAAATATACTTAGAATGAGGGGCTTGACCCGCAGGTACCGGCCACACAAGCAGAGGGCTGCAGGAACCACAGGGAGACACGCATCAGACCCATGCAAGGCCCAACGCACCCGTTCGCGGGGAAGGACCCTGGACTTGAAAGGACCCCAGGCTTGTGGCCTGAAGGTACCAGCCTTCACACTGATCCAGGGCCGAAGAGGCACCATGTCTACAAAAGGCTGCACAGCCGACCTGTTGAACATCTTCGACTTCTCCTATACCCAGCTGCGCACATGGATCGGATGATATGTCTGGCTGGGGGATGCAGCTGCAGTCTGGTGGTTGAACTGCACACAGTGGGACTAGAATGCTTATAATATACCTATGCAATCTTTAACCTACTTGAAATCTATTTAACGTATTGCCACACCACACACCAGACCCCATCACCTACACTGCACAACATGCTCGCATCTTACAGTGGCACTAGCTTAACGGAATAAGCAGCATTAGACCTACTCAACCACCTTGCTCTGATGACAAACACATAGATAATCTTGTTATACACCACATGCTAACTACATGAATCAAACATGAGCACCCTCATTATAATTAACAAAAATATGTGCACGTTATCCTGAATACCCCAGTATTGAAACTGTAGTAATACAGCATGAGGACTGCCGTTGGGGCACTGCACGCATGCTGTGCACTGCAAAAATAAAAAATATTAATTTAAAAGATACACAGAGAGAGACAGAGAGACACACAGAAGGAGATAGGACACAAGACAAGAGACGGACAAGAAGACATCTTGAAACAATCTTAAAAATAACATCCAGAACATCTATCGGTAAATATAAGCCAATTATGCTAACTGTAAAATTACATAACTAAAAGTTATTATTTCTGGGTAAAAACTAATACGAAATCTGTCAGATTATGTTTCATGATAGCTCATGATAAAGACTGATATCTCAAACTGCAGACTGGAATATTAATCAAAATCATGAAATAAAACTTAGAATATCAACAGATACCCAGAGGAATATTAATCCTATAACAATCTAGGAAATATTTATCAGATAAGAACTGTCTTAACTAAACCTGCAAAAACTTAGTTACTGGATGAATTAAGTAATCATAATTACACTGAAACAGCACTGAGCTGGTTAAAACATTGCCGTAGAACTTTGTGTTTAGATCAGTAAATAACGAACTCTGTCCAGCTAAGTCTAATGAATGGTGTTTACAATAAGCAAACAATCCACATGTGTTTGTAAATTGTACTAAGAAGTAAAAAGCTAAGATTGTATTTTATTATCCTGAAAAATTATGTCTTTAAATTATAATAATCCTTATGCTGATAAACTCATATGGTTCCTTATAATTTAACAAATAGTAACATTCTATTTGTCAATTGTCTCAATCAATAGTGTATGAAGAACATATTCCATATACTAACATGGTTGATTGAATTGTCATGAACTAACAATCAGATCACTCTAAAGAGCTTAAAGCGACACTGTCATGCCGAACTTACCTTTGTTTAATCGATTCCTCTTCTCTCCCTCTCTCAGGATCTGCTCTTCATTTCTTCCTATCTGCTCTAGTTTTCTTTAAAACATAAGACAAGGTAGTATATCAAGAAAAAAGAAAAAAATGAGTGCCCTTTAAAATATATCTTTTAATAGTAATTCTAAAATATAGTTTGAATATCCTAAATGAAAATGATAATAAAAATATAGTGATAAACTAAAGTATATATATTCTAATATTCACAAGTATAGTAATAAACCAACGTATTTACATTCACTGGTTAATAGCTTGTCAGTAGAGAAACATGTAAAAAAGACCCTGTGGATTTCTAATAGATAGAGTACAGGGCTAGATTACATTTTATTATGCGATACTTTGAGACCCTATCTAGTGGTATCTGCAACGATCGTTTTGCAGTCCACTAAGGCTAGTAATTGTCGCTAGCCACAAAGAAGTGTGTATATGGTAATACACAAATGTAAAGCAGTGAATGTACAAGGTAATACACACAAAAAAAAAAATGATAAACTAAAGTATATACAATTCGATAAACTGATTGATAGCTAAAATAAGTGCAATCAGTTAGAAATTCCTGAACCCTAGTAATGCAGAAGAGTGAGCTAATAATAGCAGTAAACTGATAATAGTTAGAGTATGCATGTTCGTTATGAGGTTCTGTTCACAAGTTTTCATAAACCTTCATCTGATAATGTGTGCAAAACAAAGTTTTGCAATTCATATGCGCTTTATAAAGTAGCATTTTCTATTAGAGATCCACAGGGTCTTTTTACATGTTTCTCTACTGACAAGCTATTAACCAGTGAATGTAAATACGTTGGTTAAATACGTTGGTTTATCACTATACTTGTTAATATTAGAATATATATACTTTAGTTTATCACTATATTTTTATTATCATTTTCATTTAGGATATTCAGACAATATTTTAGAATTACTATTAAAAGCTATATTTTAAAGGGCACTCTTTTTTTTAATTTTTTCTTGATATACTTCTTCAGTCCCTGGGATAACCCCAATACGAGTGTTCCTCGAGCTTCCTCCTTCTTGCTTTGTCTTATAAGACAAAGTAGGGACTATTTGTCTTATGAAGGTTTCCTACACCTGACCATCTCTGACCAGCGGAGGAGCAAAGTGTGCTTCATTTCAGGTGGTCAGAGAAATTTCCCCACAATTCTTAGCTTTCCTCCCTGTTCCCGTGATGCTTCCTGTCAGTATTCCCCAACGTCCTGTCACTTAGACAGAACACCGGCGAAACTGCCGAATTGCTTCCTAACAGAATGAGAACAGTTTCTCCATTCTTGTTAGGATGCAATTCGGGACTTTGTTCATATCGGAATTTCATTCTAATGAATGAAACTCCGATCCTATTCATTACCGCGGCTGCATCTTGCAGCCACTTAGTAGATAACTCCCTAATTCCCATGGTATTAGGGAGCTATCTACCAAAAGACTGAAAGACCTAAATTGGTTTTTCAGCCACATTTACTAATACTAAGTAAAGATTACTTAGTATTAGTAAATTCTGCCCCTACTTGCTATATCGCGAGTAGGGGCATGTCTAGTAAACAGTGAGCAGCCAGTGGCTGCTCATTGTTAAAAAAACCCCCAAAAAAACACACCTCCCCCCACCAATGCCCCACGAGTGGGAGGCTATTAAACTATAGGGGGGACCTAGAATGGGGGAGACCTATTGTCCACCCCCCTCGGCCCCTGCCCCTGAGCGGCAGGTGGGGGCCCTAAAGGATAATGAGGGGGTGGACCTATTGTCCTCCCCTCCGGCCCCCACTCCTGCGTTTGGAGGCTCTAAATAACAATAGGGAGGGGGGACCTATCCTTCCCCCCAGCCCCCACCCATGAGCGGCAGGTATGTGCACTAAAGGATAATGGGGGGGCACCTATTGTCCTCCCCCGGGGGCCCTAAATAACAATAAGGGGGGAACATATTGTCCTCCCCTCGGCCCCCACCCCTGAGCGGCGGGTGAAGGCCCTAAACGAAAATGCCCCCCCCAAGGGGACAAGGGGTCCCCAAGCCCCTAGTCACACCCCCATCCAAATAAAGCCTTGCCCCACCCTGGAATATGGAATTAGATTAAGAACACTCTGAACACAGTTCCTTGGAATTTTCCCACGCTGTGTAAAATGACACAGAGCACTCTGATTGGATGGATTTTAAGCCATCCAATCAGAGTGTTAAGAGTCATTTTACACAGCGTGGGAAAGTTCTTTGGAATTTTCCCATGCTGTGTAAAATGAACAGAGCACTCTGATTGGGTGGATTTCAAGCTATCCAATCAGAGTGTTCTGAGCCTAATTGCAGGGTGGGGCAAGGCTTTATAAGCCTTTCTCCGCCCTGTGGAGCTCAGTCTACGCCGTGCGAAGATGGATTCATTTTTTAGCATCAGGTTTTTTTCTTTTTTGTCTGTTTTTTTTTTTGTGCTCAGGTTTTTTCTTTTATTTTTTACAAGTTCGACGGGTATGATGGTTTTTATTTGGCCTTTTTTAGGGCTGAAAACGCAGCGGTGGGGGCCAGGGGGGGGAGGACACAGGGCCGGCCTTAGGGGTGTGCGAGCTGTGCGACCGCACAGGGCGCCATGCTAACAGGGGCAAGAGTTAAATAGTGGAACTCTTCGCTTTTAAATTGATAGTTGGGAATTTGCGCCAAAAAAATATTAACCCCTGATATTTTAATAAAGATTATTTTTAATAATTTTGATATTTTTAATTAATGAAAATGAATTAATAATAATTAATCCCCATAAATAACCTCACAAGAGAGACGCAGGGGGTTGTGGGAGTATGAGCTAATGAGAGAGGAAAAGTATGATTGTTTAGCAAGGTTGAGGGCTGCACTATACAAAAGCAAGAGGAACTTATAATGGAGAAAGTCTGACAAGGTACGAGACTTTCTCCTGCAGAGTTCACCTTAATGGAAGAATCTATGCAGGTAGTGGGTTGACTTATTGTGCCACAGTTGGAGTTGCGTCCTCCTTAAGATGTAGGTTTGGCAGAGGTGAGGGTAGCGTTGAGGAGATAGGCAGAGAGGGACAGGAAAAGGTAGGGATGGATGAAAGTTGTGATATATGTGTAATAACGTCAGATATCTTGCAAATTAAATTTTTTATTAACATTTTTCCTTCACACTAGCCACTCCACACATTGACACCAACACACATACAGTGACCCATAAACAAACACAGACACACATATATACATAGTTTTGTTTCTTCAAAGTTTCAAATGTAGACAATAATCTCAAAGGAATGATAGGATACATTTCTGTTCGGCTGAATCATAAGAAGAAAAGGCCTTGTATATTGAAAGGATACCACATATGTAGCCTTGGCACATGACCATCTTTGTTCTCTCCTATTCTAAGAAGACACTACTCCTACACCCTCTCATTCTAAGAAACCCCCACCTAGTAATGCCCCCTGGATAAGTTTTATATCAGCGATTGGTTATATGCGGTCACAATGTTGTATGCACATGCTGTCTGTGATATAAGTTATTAGTTGTCAATATTTGATTGGTAATTAATGATACTCTCCCAGATCCCCCACACCCCTTTATTGCCTGTGATTATAAAACATTTGTTCTGTTTAATAAACATCAGACATTTTCTAAACTGACTCCCTTGTACATCTATCAATTATGTCTCCAAGTACTTGAAAGGCCGTAGCCCTGTCTGGATAGAATTCTAAGACCATGGCAGGTAACTCTGGTGATCTCCAAGGACAGGAGTAATGTTCCAACATGGATTTATTAGAAATCTTAACTGGTAAAGAATAAACCTTTTAATTGTAATTTTTTATAGTGACCTGTGGTTAAATAAAAATAAAAAAACATCATGCTTGCTTTTAAGTACACAGAATAGCCTTTTTTTGAGGTTGCATGTCTTTTACTGAAGAACACATTTGATTTTGGCATTTTTGCCATGTACGTGTGTTCAACTGCAATTTCCATATTTGTCATTTATTACACCAACACATTATACACCATGTTTTTTTTAAAGAATAAAAAGAGCTTTCATTTCATGTGACATATACACATATATTCTAATGTATTGCCAAAGCAGTAGTTTTTATTAATAATTTATATATAATTAGTGCAGCTTAAGAATAGTAATTCAAAATAAATTCATTTATTTGTCTTGTTCCACAAAGTAAATCATATGTCTAGGATTTCAGTTTAATTTGGAAGTTACAGCTCACAATATAAAACCATTTTACATGAGGCTTCATATTGCTTAAGGCTCTCTTTACCTGAACTCCGCACCAGCACAACTATACAATAAAACTTTTAACCAATCAGAAACAAGGAAAAGTTAAAGTTTTTCCAACATTTTTCTCTATCTTTGCTGCTCCTCACCAGTACAAGTCAAGGACATCACCTGCTTATAGTGGTAAGCAGTAGTAGTGGTGGAGGAGGTACTGCTCGTTGCAGTATCAGTGGACTTGCTGCCTGCCCATGTACTTTAGCTTTCTGCTACAAGTAACAGACTTGTAGTGACTGCATATGCGGTTTCTTACTGGCAATCGTGAGAAGAACCTTCACACTCTGCTTATTCACTTCCTTGGTGTACAATTTGCACACTGCTAGTGGGCCTTCTGGAAGACACTCAATGTGATCCCAAAATTTGCTTCATCACTAGAGCTACCGTGTCAGTGGAAGCAGAGGTTATTGTGGAGCTGGTGGTCTACAATGCAGATATTTCTCCTACTGTAGACTTTAACTCAACAAATGCACAAGCAATGCCTCCTAAGTGGTATATCAGACATTACAGACATGTTAGTCCGGCTATCCTGATACTGTACTATTTTATAGGTGGTGGCAGCAGCAGCAGTCATCATGGCTGTTAAAGAGGTGTTGAGATTTAAAGGCAATGGAAATACTAATAGTGGAATGGGGAATATAACCTTGCCCCTCTTGGGACGAATATGTGACACTGATGATCGTGAGTTTGGTTTTATTGTTTAAGTACATTTGGATGTGAATGTGTATTGTGTTATTAGCAACACAACTTTATTTAGACCAAACAGATGTTTTTTTGGAAACAAAGTTGCTGCTTGGTGCATTTACTAGTAATGTCATCATCGTCTTTGAATTTAAGAAACACTACATATAGTGCTTACACTCTGGACTGAACACTAAAAAAAGAATAATTCTACAAACAGTTAACAAGAAAAAAACCCTGTGAAACACAAAATCAGTGGAACCAACTTAAAGGACCACTATAGTGCCAGGAAAACATACTCGTTTTCCTGGCACTATAGTGCCCTGAGGGTGGCCCCACCTTCAGGGACCCCCTCCCGCCTGGCTCTGGAAAGGGGAAAAGGGGTTAAACTTACCTTTTTCCAGCGCTGGGCGGGGAGCTCTCCTCCTCCGATCCTCCTCCTGGGCTGAATGCGCACGCGCGGCAAGAGCTGCGCGCATTCAGCCGGTCACATAGGAAAGCATTCATAATGCTTTCCTATGGACGCTTGCGTGCTCTCACTGTGAAAAATCACAGTGAGAAGCACGCAAGTGCCTCTAGTGGCTGTCAATGAGACAGCCACTAGAGGATTAGGGGGAAGGCTTAACCCATTCATAAACATAGCAGTTTCTCTGAAACAGCCAAGTTTATGAAAAAATGGGTTAACCCTAGCTGGACCAGGCACCCAGACCACCTCATTAAGCTGAAGTGGTCTGGGTGCCTAGAGTGGTCCTTTAAGCACATCAGTAACCACCTATTATAAAGGATATCATTTTGAATTTTGCTAAATTCTGCAAAGCTTTACAATTGTAGAAAGGGAATATGAAGAAGGTCTTGCTCAAATTAGCTTGCAATCTATGTCCCACTTTAAAGTTGGTGTGAGTGGCAAGCTAGGTAGGCAGAGCAGTAACCTAAGCCTAAACGGTGTTGCAAGATTAATGACAGTCTCCCATTCTAACACATGCACTGCAAGGGTAAAAGCATGCAATCTTTGCTGATTTTTTTGTTTTGTTATATTTATATCACTTCAGCGTGAGATTTTCTCAGTCTGTAAATACACGTACATTATAAATCATGATCAAACAATGTTTTGATTAAAATCAACAGATAAACATAAAAAAGTCAGTGACTTAAATACATACAAACTTTATTAAAAATAGGTTACAAGTGAAATACAGTAGAAATTGAAAATTACAGCAGTTGTAATGTCTTCAATAACATAATGCACAATTATGAAAAGCATCTTTATGTATATCAAGGAAACTGTCATATAGACATCTGATCTTGGGATTTTTTATTTTAATTTTTAAAATAAATTTTTATAGCAGCAACAATATGCATTCTCAATGAAAATCATTAACTGTTTGAACTTAAATTAACTGGTATAATGTGAACTATAGCGTGTCTGCCACTTTTTTTCCTTTTTTTAATAGGTAGTCAGGATAGGCTTGGCTAGGCCCATGTTTTTCTTACATAAACAGAAAAAGGAGACTCTCTGGGTACTTCATAAACATTTTCTATGATACAATATACAAATGAGATGTGTACAACAGTGACTGTACTTAAGACTGCTCAAAAGAATTTACACATCTAAAAAACACTCCATTGTGAATTTCTAAAATCAAGGGATTTTTAAGGGATTTCAAAGGCGTCCTCTTCCAGCACTGTTTTAATATAGTACAGATACATTTTTTTCTGATAAACCATATGGCTCAAATGATTATTCATTCGGTTTATGTATATATAAAAAAAATACAACTTTAAGCCAAAATATACCGAAACCCCAAAAATAAATTTTCGGGAAATAGTGAGGAAAAAAATCTAGAAAGCAAGTGATTATAAAAACAAGGCTGAAAGATAAATAGACGGCACACTATGTTCTAACTGTGAATTGAGGACTAGATGATCAGTGGGTCTTCTTCATAATATATTTCAGTCTCATTTTGCACAAGTCTCTTTCCAAAAAGACAAAAATAGTTCAAATGCAGATACCTTCTTTGGAGCAATATGTAAAATCGAAAGCAAGCTGCAATTGCTGTATAGGACATGTTGGTAGCCATTTCCTTACTTGCCCTTTTGCTTGAGCAAATAACCACACCAGAAAAAAAAATGAAAAATTATATATATATATATATATATATATATATATATATATATATATATATATATATATATATATATTTTTATTTTTTTTTGGTATAGTTAAAAAGTAATAAGCGAATATATAATTTCCAGTTTGCACATCAGAATTTTGTTTAAGTTACTTGAATGGATTATCTGAACTGCACAATATGTAATCTTTTTACTGTGTTTCAAAACAAGAAAAGAAAAACATTTATCTCTGTGTTTGCAAATATATGTTTTTAGAGAAGATCCCACATCATAAGCTTTCTTTAAGCTGGGTAAGAAAAAACAAACCATTTAAAATTCACTAAATAGTTCAAACACGACACAGTGGAAAAAAAAAAAAAATATTTCCCGAATCTGGTGGGTTAAAATAAAAAGACATTATATTAAAACAATAATGAATATAATATAAAAGTGCAAAAAAAGTAAAATAAAACAAATTGAAAAAAAAAAGAAAGTTTTTCCATTCTAAAAACCCAGTGTAAAATGTTATCAATGCAAAGTGTGCTATGACGTAGGGAGATTAATATTAGATCACTAATGAACCCTTCTAATGTAACACGGAATAAAAATATCAGTAGCAAAACTGTATTCCTCTAAATGCCCAAGCTGCAATTTGGCTCAGTAATACTTACGTGTATCACTATTTTTTAGAATTTAAGCGATTTCAATTACAATTTGTATGTGTGCTCTAAGTTTAAAATAATGGTGATCTAAATAATTTGAAAAATAAAAAAAATTTTAAATAAGGAATTGATCAAAAACAATAATCATGTCATCACAAAAATTTAAAACACTAAAATTCAAAATCCTAAACTGCTCTGTATGTATCAAGGTCTCTACCAAACTAAATATACAACTTAATCCAGTAGTGTAACTCTTGACATAATATTTTTTTTAAATGGTCCACTTTGGAGATCTGGTTAAAGATATATATATATGCTTTCCTTAGAATAGACACACAAAAAACCAACCCCACCACGTACCTCTAATAAATTTAGAAGGATTGAGTGGCAGATTATTATTTTTTTAATTTTTTTTTTATTTATTTATAAAATTAACTTTTATATTACAAAACCAGTATTTTCATGGATTCTCTTTGGAGAGATAATATGCAGTTCTTACAAATGTGCAAAAACAGAAACCGTATAAAGCCATTGGGAAGACATATTTAGTCATTTAAATTGTACTCTACTTGTATTAAATAATGCAGAGTTCAGTAAAGTGGAACAATTAATACATCCTACCAATATGGCCCAACAAATGCAAACAGAAAAAGCTTAAAAACAAAAATTTTGAACAAGGGTTGTTCATATACATTGCATTTCATGTTGACAATGCTATCAAGCTTAAGATTGAGAGATACTTTGACATTAAACCCCATGAGGCAGGGATCAGTAGTCTTTCAAAGAGTAGTTTAGAGTATTATTGGTGTAAGCAAAATTGCTGTAAAAATATTGGATTTCATTGGGTCCTCATGTCTCCAACTTCTAACAGTTGTTTTTATGCAGCTTATGCAATCAATGCCGCATTTTGTAGTGAAACCCTATTCTGTAGTGCTTCTGCTGAACAAACCAAAGATGTCACATGTGAAGGAAGTAAATCATTTTCTTGCAATCTCTAATTTTGAATTAACAGTCTCAGAATAAATGATTGATAAGATCACTCTTTACAATATATATATATATATATTGTATTTTTTTTTTTTTTAGTCCCTATAACACATTTCTTTCCTAAACCCAAGTCCCTCGATTTTATTTTTTTAATATTTTTATTAAAGTATTTTGTTTTCTAAGATTAATAAGGTGCCTTCAATCATTTCGTATTTAACTCATTTTCCAGTTCCATTAGCTTCCTTGAAGCTTTTACTTTGTTCGATACATCTTGACCATGGGAGAACAGACGTTGTCTTTCCTTAAATGTTAGGCTCTCTGGTGGTGCTCCTGATGTACCATAATCTCCATCTTGACTGTATGGTGAAAAGGAAAATAAATGGAATGTTAATATGTGCAAAATATCTAGTAAGTACAATTTCATGCAACGTTCCAACACTTAGCAGAAATGGTAAAATGCAAATCATGAGAGAATCAAGTTACAGTTAAGAAATCGTAGCCATAAAACCAAATATTAATACACAAATCAGGTGGACGTACACAAGCTGTTTGAAGCTGAAAAACGGCACATTCAGACTCTACACAATACATTGCAGCAAAAAGTATCTAGAAATGTACTTCTTTTGAGTTCCTTCAAAAACGTGGATGGGTACTGGATTAGAAATGGTGGGAGGCAAGGCGGCTTATGCAAAGATTTTCCTTGGTCTCATTCAAATTAAAGAAAGCATACAAATGTTGATACAAAAGTAATACATTTGCAATTATTTGGCATACAGCATTTAGAGATTTACAAGCTTAAGAGCAAACACTCGCAGGAATTCTCTCTAATTGTGCCAGTTTTTTTCCACTATAGCATTTATCGATTTTAAAGTAGTTAGCAACCAACGTTAAGTATTAAAACATTTTCTTACAGTATCTCGGTACTCTGTTTAAATTAAACTGTATTCCCCTCACTATTTTGAGATTAGCGCAGACAGGAAAAAAGAAAACCCTGAGCAGTAGGTTGTCACGTTTCATTTTTTTAAGGAAATCAAGTAGTTAATATTCTCAAATTGTACAATATAAGGTGCCATGTATTTATCTATACACACATACACTATCAGGGTTATTTACTAAAATAGCCAAACAAAAAGCATATCGAACGTAGAGAAAGTTTCCAGTTTGGCTATTTTTATCTTTAATTTGAAATTCACTTTGTATTCTCAAATTCGTAAAAAAACATTGTATATGTTGCATAGTACCACACATATATTCAAGATCTCTCCTTAATTTTATTTACCTTTTCAATCGTTTGTCTCTAGGGTCCTTATAAACTTCATTACTTCCAGCTATTGCACCTGTTGATCCAGTGTAAGAGTTTTGTCCTGATAAAAAAACGATTTAGCAGAAGGTTATGCAAATAGTTTAAACTTTCTTATTGTTATTGTGTCTGTGTATAGAGTAAGAGAGAGAAAGTGGTGCAATATTTACACAATTACTAAAGTATACATTTACATTATGAAAAGCCATTACATGTACGTAGAACACCAACAAAAGCAAGCATGTTAGCTACCATAAAATACCAGCAATGCATGCTTCAGTTAATTAAAATGGGAAATATCAGAGACTTATTAACATAAAATGAAGTACTTTTATGTTATAATATAACTACATTAAAATTAAAATTTTTAATAATATAAACTGCACGTTACATTTAAAAAAAAATTCAGAGAGTTGAATTAATATAATGCAACACAAGTAAAGACTTGTAAACCTCTAGAATCTTTAGTATGACTTAAAAAAACTCCTCTGTATTTTCAAGATCCACCACACACACCATTTGTGCCAGGAACAACCTTGAACTGATCCTCTAACCTGAACAGCGCTGACACCTCTCAAGTTCTATTTTTGACTACATCCTCTCTACATGTGCCCTCATGATTTTAGTCATATCAGGATGATTCCAAGCATGTTCACTTAGTAGACTGTATCTTCCACTTGCATTTTGTATCTTTGTGGCAGATTGGCTCTACAGTTGGAGGATTTAGGTTTGTGCCACTACCATATTTATTATGACAACTGCGACATGGCCTGAATTTGATTTTATTCCAATGTTTTGCTGTAAGCTTACTAATTACACTCAATAAGATAAAAAAAATATTTCCCACAATACTAGAGGTAGTAACAAAACAAAAATCAGTTTCTAAAATTCTATTGTAAGTTACTTCTGTATTTAAAGTAGGAGTAAAATGACTGTATAAAAAGGCAACATTTTGCCCTAAGATGCCCTGCCACACATACACACATACGTTTCAGGTGATGAGAACCACCAAACAGATATTAAAGTGTCTATCTACAGTAAGTCCCCCAACTATTCAAGACCACACATTACAGGATAGATATGTGTGTGTGTATATACACATATATACATACATATATATATACATATATACATATATACATATACACATATATACATATATACATATACACATACACATATATATACATACACATATATATACATACACATATATATATACATACACATATATATACATACACATATATATACATACACATATATATACATACACATATATATATATATATACATACACATACACATATACATACACACACACACACACACACACACACTGAAATGTCCAGCATAAACCTTTAAATCTACAGATCCTTTATTTAAGGATCTTCGAATCTAAATGTTTGTGCTGGAAATTTTGATTTTTCTGTACTGCTGCTTGCTATGGGCGAAATCAGGGTCCGTGCACCCTAAGTAGACCAGAATCTACACTGTTTAATGGTTTATATAGATTTGCACTTAAATACTCATAATTCACACATAAACAGAGATGCATTTTCAAGTCTTAGCAAGGTGATTTGTTTCAGAGTACAAACATGGTAGGGGCTAGAAATTTAGAGTTAAGAAGAGTAAACCTATTAATGGTTCTTGACGGGTTTCTGTTCCTTCTTCATATTCCAGGTGGACAGGATATTTCTTGAATAGCACTGAATCTGCAGAATTAAGGTCTAGTTTGCAATTTTGTAATTTTTTTTTTTTAAACTTTGTTGATAAATAATTTTTTTTTTTAAATTGTAGTTAGCTAGCTTTGATGTAAATAGGTTATATTTTTTGTAGTTCGCTATCCACACCTCACAGCATATCTTCCTTTAGCTGAAGTGACAAGCAGACTTTGGTCTAGTGTCAGGTCTGGTCATATGAGGACAGTACATTCTCACTGCAAAAAGCTAATGTTGATACAATCTCTCTATACGAAGTGTGTGTGAGGTGTAGTAATTAACATGTAGTTCCAAGAAAGCGTCTAGAAGGTTATTAAAGCAAGAGATGACAAATTCTAAATTAAATCTAATATGAAATAAAGGAAAATTAAACATTAAATCTCTCTTCACATGAATTGTTTAGGAAGGTAGTATAAGTCATAAGCAGGAAGGTGTGACTACAGCTGTATAAAAGTGATTTAACTCCTAAATGGCAGATAATTGAACAGTAAGACTTTATAAACCAAAACTGCTTCATTAAGCTTAAGTTATTTTGGTGCGTTTAGTGCCCCTTTAAGTTGCCTAAAGTACAAGGACCCATCTGACACCTTGTCACCTGGCCCTGCTATATACATTTTCAAAACCACATGCTGAATACCTGCTGAAGATTCCATTGAAATATAATAGTCTGTCCTTATCCACTACACTATTTTGCGTTTATGATCTGTTTTTGTGTATTTCATGTTTTTTCTGTGTGTTTCAGATTACTTATCCATAGTGTTTGCTGCCTGGCTACCCTACTTCCTCTATTCTAATATTCCATCCCTAATTCTTGGGGACTTCAATATTCCCATTAACCCACCCTTGACCTCAGCAGCCTCTAAACTACTTTCTACTACTTCCTCCCTCAGGCTTTTGCAGTGGGCTAATTCTCCAACCCACGTAGCTGGCAATACCCTCAACCTCATTTTCTCTTATGCATGTACAGTATCTAATATCTGCAACACTCCATTTCCTCTCTCTGATCACCACCTCTTACTGTTTGCGCTCAAGTACCCACTCACCCAACAACCTCAGCCTAACCCCCCTCAACTCAGGAGGAACCTTAATTCTATTGACCTCAAGTAGCTGTCAGCTGATATTGATTCACAACTGCTATCCATCCCTTCCCTCTCCTGTCCCTCACTGGCCATCTCTACATAGAACACTACCCTCACCTGTACCTTGAACGCTGCAGCCCTGCTCAAACATGCACCTCGAGGAGGACACGCCCCCAACTGTGGCATACTAAATCAACACACTATCTGCAAAGTTGCTCCCACTGTGCTGAATGCTCCTGGAGGAAGTCTTGCACCCAGCACTTCTCCTTTCCTCTCGCCCCACCACTTGCCCGCTCGATCCCATCCTGTCTCACCTCATCAGATCTCTCTCTCCCCTTGCCTTGTGCCTTCCTTAACACACATCTTCAACTGCACTCTCTCTTCTGGCATTATCCCTGCTGACCGTTAACATGCCACTGTAGAACCTATCCTGAAAAAAACATCTCTTGACCCGTGCCCCCCCTCTAACTATTGTCCCATATCCCTGTTCCTTTTTTTTCCTCAAAGCTTCTGGAAAGACTGGTAGTTGCCCTTGTGTCTCGCTTCCTCAATTCCAACTCTCTCCTTGACCCTCTTCAGTCTGGCTTCCGCCCTCTCCACTCTACTGAGACTGCTCTTATCAAAATTACTAACGACCTAATCGCAATTAAATCCAAAGGCCACTACTCCATACTAATTCTTCTTGACCTCTCTGCTGCCTTGGACACCGTGCTCTCCTTCTTCAAACTCTTCAATTACTCGGTCTCTGTGACTCTGTCCTCTCGCGGTTTATCTCTTATCTCTCCCAATGCTCATTCAGCATCTCCTTTTCGAATGATACCTCCTCCCCTCGTCCTGTCTTGGTTGGAGTCCCCTAAGGCTCTGTCCTTGTTCCCCTTCTATTTTCTCTTTATACTGCCTCTCTTGGCAAACTTATTGCCTCTTTGAGGATTCTATTACCACCTGTACGCTGATGACACCCAGATTTATCTCTCCTCCCCAGACCTCTCCCCTGCCGTCCTGCAACGTGTCACTGCTTGCCTTTTCTTCCATCTCTGACTGGATGTCCTCCCGCTTTCTGAAACTCAAGCTCTCTAAAACTGAACTTGTCTTTCCTCCTCCTAAAACTGATCCTCCTCTCTCTCCACATAAGTACATCCTTGCAAGCGCACTGTCTTGGCGTCAAACTTGACTGTGGCCTCACCTTTGAGCCTCACATCCATTATGTGGCCAAACCCTGTAGATTCCAACGTAAGACTATAGCCCGCATTTGCCCCTTTCTTCCGAAAGATGCTACCAAGGAGCTTGTCAATGCTCTAGTAATTTCCTGCATGGATTATTGTAACCCTCTCCTGATTGGTCTTCCCAAAAGCCGTATTGCCCCACTACAGTCTGTAATGAATGCGGTCGCCAGACTGATTTTCCTCTCTAGTCGATCCTCTCACACCTCACCCCTCTGTGAGTCCTTACATTGGCTTCCTGTATCCTATAGGAGTCAATTCAAAGTGCTAACCCATACATATAAAGCACTGAACAATTCTAGCTCCTTTTATATCTCTTCACAGATCTTTGTCCCTCTGCTCTGCCCATGACCTCCTGTCCACTGCTCGCATCTGTACGGCCAACGCGTGCTTGCAGGACTTCTCGTGGGCGGCTCCCTTCCTATGGAAAAACCTGCCTACCCCCAGACTCTCCCCTAGTCTTCAATCCTTTAAAAAGTGCCTTAAAACCCATCTCTTTAGGAAAGCTTATGGCCTCCCAGAGTAACCTCTACCTTACATACCTGTCTCTTGCTCTCTCTTAAACGGCAGCACTCTACTCTCTCCTCCAGCTCTGCTTCACTCCCACCTTATTTAATTGCTATTTCCTGTCCTAATGTGTTTTATACCCCACCTCCTATAGACTGTAAGCTCATTTCAGCAGGGTCATATTCAACCTATTGTTCCTGTAAGTTTCCTTGTAATTGCCCTATTTATAGTTAAATCCTCCCTCTCATCACATTGTAAAGCGCTACGGAAGCTGTTGGCGCTATACAAATGACGATAACAACAATAACGTTACTCTATTTAGGTTTTCACTTTTTTAGAATTAGATGTAGATGTTAGATGTAGGGGATAAGCAGGGACGTATTAGCCACGAGGCAAACAAGGCATTTGCCTTGGGCGGCATTTTTCAGGGGGCGGCAAAAAATGCCGCCCCCAAATGCCCAGGGCAAATGCCTAGTTAGCCGAGCGGGCTGGGCGGCGCTGGCAGGCGGGTGGCTGGCGAGGGAGCACTTCCTCTGAGCTGACTGCTCAGCTCCCTCGCGCGCCGCAGAGTGAGGCTGGGAGCCGGAAGATGACGTCATATTCCGGCTCCCAGCCTCACTCTGCGGCGCGCGAGAGAGCTGAGCAGTCAGCTCAGAGGAAGTGTTCCCTCGCCAGCCACCTGCACAGCAGCCAGAACCGCCCAGCTCGACCGGCAGCCACTGGACCACCAGGGAGAGAGAACCCCCTCCCCCAGCACTCCCAAAGGTAAGGAGGTTGGGGGGATTTAAATTTAAAAAAAAGTTAATGTGTCTGACTGTGTGTTTGTGTCTGTCTGTGTGCGTCTGTGTTTGTGTCTGTCTGTGTGCGTCTGTGTTTGTGTCTGTCTGTGTGCGTCTGTCTGTGTGCGTCTGTGTTTGTGTCTGTCTGTGTGCTTCTGTGTTTGTGTCTGACTGTGTGTGTGGGTGTTTGTGTCTGACTGTGTGTGTGTTTGTGTGTGTGACTGTGTGTGTGTGTGTCTGACTGTGTGTTTGTGTGTGTCTGACTGTGTGTGTGTGTATTTAGAAGGTGGGGCAGCGCGGGGGGAGGGGGCGCCTGAGTTTTGTCCTGCCTAGGGCAGCACAAAACCAGGATACACCACTGGGGATAAGTAAACATAATATTAAAAGTCCTTAGAAGTGATGGTTCATGCTCTAAATGTATTATGGATAGACCTAATAAATACAAAAACATCTTGCATAGGATGGGATAGTTTCTCCCCTATAGTGTACAAGACCGAGAAGATAGGCTTAGAATAACTACAAATAAATGTAAATAAAAAAAAATATTGAGTGCCCTAAAATAAAGAAGCTTTGGTGGTTCTAGTACTTTAAGTAACCCTTTAAAATACATTTATGCCTGTCAAAGTACAGAAACTGACAGTGTAAAGTAGGGGTGGCCCAAAGACAGATCTCAAAGTGCCGCAGAACTAATATTCCCATAATGAACGGAGAACCATAATTTTACTGCAGTTGCACTACAACAGCTTTGGTCACTATTTATAAAGGATCACATGAATAATGGTTATGGACTACATATTTTTACAGCTTTGTTTAATTCAGGCATTTTTAACTATATGATAGATTTGGTGACAGCTCATACATTCCAGTTTAAAATGGTCTAGAGTTCTGGAAAATGAACATATTTTGTTTACGACATAAAAAAAAAAAAAATATATATATTTTGACTATTTTCTGTCCATGAAGAATAACAACAGTTATTCTCTTTTTGTTAGAACACATTTTTAGACCTAGTACAGATGTTTCTGAACCTGTGCGTATATGTTGAAATTCATGTGTAAAGTGTTCCTCTCATGGCAAACAAAGTTTAGATAAAAAAAAGGAAAAATCATTTAAATATAGTCCCTCCCTTCACCTGTCAACTAATCATAAATGTCTATGTCAACAACTGTAACAGGGAAGAAGAAGAACTCTCCAACACATGGTACTCCTGCTCCCCATCAGGAGTTGCATTCCAGGGTATTTGTTATGGGGGTGGAAGTATTCCTTTAGCATTGACCTATCATTCACAAAATGTGTAGATAACCTAAAAGGGACACTGAAGTCACCCGAACAACTACAGCTTATTGTATTTGTTCTGGTTAGTATAATAAGTCCATTCAGGCTTTTTGCTGTAAACACTGTTGTTCCAGAGAAAAGGCAGGGTTTACATTACAGTCTAGGGATACCTGAACTGGCCACTCTTCATTTGGCTATTAGAGGTGCTTTCTGGGGCAGTGCTGCACAGTGTGTAGCATTGACATTCAGTGTTTCCACCCTCTGCATGGAGACACTGAACTTTACTCTTTGATTCAATGCATCTCTATGAGGAGATGCTGACTGGTCAGGGTAGTGTTGGCTCCACCCCCAAGCCGCCTCCTTGGGTGAGATCATCATAATTGACAATCTCAGCCAATCCAATGCTTTCCTATGGGAAAACATTGGATTGGCTAAGATCACAATTTCTGATGATGTCAGCCAAGCAGGCAAATCAGGGGCAGAGACACCAGCAGCAGACTGGAATAAAGGTAAGATTTTACTATATTAGGGAGGAAAGGGGGATAGATGGTGTTTTTAACACTATAGTTTGTGTACTTGACCCTATAGTGTTCCTTTAAGGCAAGTATACATGGACTAACGAAACTGCCAGAAAATGTTTAGATGTAAAAGGTTTTTCCAAGCACCATCAAGATCTCATTCCGAGAGGTTTATTATTTCAGACATATGTGTTAATTGTGTTTGTATTTCATGCATAGAAGTTACTTACTGTGTCAAGATGATGCTCTTAGCTAATGAATAATGGTAGTATCGGCATACGGCTTGTGCACGTATAATGCTGTTTCAGCTGGTATTAGAGTAGGTTCGGTAGTCAGTGGTATCCAGATAAGCCGCAAACCCTTACTGGCATCGTAACCATGACAGTCGGCTGTAGTGATTTTTATGCTCAGAGTAACATCTTTAAAATATTTCTACCACAAGACTGATATCTCCTTCTCCACTTAACATGCGTTTACATCTACTTTTGATGCCATATTTTATTAATAGCGTAATGTCAAAGTACACTAATTATGTGACGTGCTTGTTCTATATTTATTTTACTGTAGCATGAAGCCTTGCATTATAAATAAGGCAATTTAAGAGCTATGTAGAGAGACAGGTAAACAAAATGAAATAGAAACCATATACCGTTTGACTTCCGCGTTGTTTTCAGT
The DNA here is from genome assembly GCA_933207985.1 of Pelobates cultripes. Lineage (NCBI taxonomy): Eukaryota > Metazoa > Chordata > Amphibia > Anura > Pelobatidae > Pelobates > Pelobates cultripes. Next base: position 249,614,747 of record OW240913.1, on the reverse strand, counting down.
CAGTCAAAAGACAAATTGATGAGAATGAAGTAATGGCACTCCACATTCTTTTATAAAATGCAAATTTTCTGACTCAAAAATATAAATAGCGAAGTTACATAATTTTGGAATGTTTGTCTTCTCTAAAATGTGATTTTTGTTGTTGTTGTTTTAAGATCAATTTATGTTTAAGCATTACCGAGTTTTCAAGTTAAAAAGAAATGTAACCTACAAAGCTACACTAACCTTGTTAATGCCAAAGTTGACAACCACAGAGGAAAAAAAAACAAAAACATTTCTTGAAATAGTTTTGCAAAAACAATTGTGATTACATTTTCATGTTGACCTATGAATATTTTTAAATCTAATTTACTATACTTAAAAAGATTTTAAGCACTGTATTTAACAACTGCAATGGAACTCATCACATTTTATTTCCCCATTCCCTTGACAGGACTAAACATGAAGGTGAAACAGTCTGAGCAACAGGGAATTTGTGTTTTCATTCTATACATAACATTAAGTACTGTATGAGATAAGGCGATATCTCTCCCCATCTCCAAGCATATAACAGATAAATTACAACCAACTAGTTGAATGTTTTTCTTATACACACAGCTCTCTAAGTTATAAACAGAAGAGTTGAGTCCAACTGCAAAGTTCTCGAATTTTAGAGAGATATGACAGGATCAAGATAAACTTAAATACTAGACCTTCTTGATAACCTCAGAACTACACTATGAAAACTAAGACTAAATATTCTGTTATTTGAATAATTTTAACATTCTGCCATGAATTTGCCAATGTACTTATAAAACTTCTAAAATAAAAAAATGGATGGTTATAAGCGCATGCTACAAGCATTCAGCAAACCTAAATGAAAATGCGCAGAAGCAAAGCATGGTAGCCAAAACCAACAGTACTTTCAACAGTTACAATAGTTACAGAGCACTGGGAGGAGGAGAAGAATTCAGTAAAGTAATATTTGAATTGATTGGTTATTGATCACTTTTTGATTCAAATGATTTAGGATAGGGAAATAATTTTCAAATAATTACTGACCAAATGTCAGCAAGGAAGGAATCACAAATCAGGACAATCTAAAATCTATGAAATCACAGTGTAGAGGGTACAAGATAGACTAGTCACACACACTTTTTAAACTGTACCTTTTGAGTAGCTGTGATGGAGGTACCCTGGTTTATTTGAAATGGGAGGGGCCAAAGCTGTTTTGGGGCCAGTACTGTTGGCATTGGCTGAAGGTGGCTGGAATGAGTTGGAAAGAAAGAGGCCATCTGATACAGGACGAGGTTGGCGTGCAGCAGGCAGCTGTGGCTTATGGGCGGTTGGAAGCAGGTCACCATATGACTTTCTCGTGCTGGAGTATTTATTCTGACCTGCTAGGTTTGTGTCTTCCTCATCATCAGTGTATGCAACAAACTTGGCAGTGTAAATGGTGTCAGGGGATAGGGCTTGTGTTTTGAGGTAAGAAGTGTTTCGTTGAGGTGGGGGAGGCGGAGCGTTAGACGGGAGGGGTGGGGATGGGAGTTCATATTCCCGTGGGAGTGGAGGTCTGTACAGACCAGGCTCTTCAGGTTCTAGTAATCTCCTCTCTGCCTCCTCGTGTTGCCTGCGCCTTTCTGCTTCCAAGCGGTTGTAATATTCCTCTTCCTGCCTCCTCTGCCAGCCAAACAGAAAGAATAAAATTAAAATTTTACAAATGGAGGAAAATAAATAAAATATAAACATAAAATAATGAAAAACTTATAATAAACTTATAATAAATAAATAAATAAATAAATAAATAATGAAAGGATGCACATGCCCCAAATGTGGCTAATAAATATTGGGTTATAAACGTACATTATCCGAAGGGTTTCATGAAATGTTTGAGGGGTAAAAAAAAATGATAAGGTAAATTTATGTACATACATAAACATATATTTATATATCTATATTACATGCAATGTGTACTCTAATGCTATTTGGTAGAAATGTCAGATTCTGACGGTGTTGACTTTTACTCATGGAGCAGGGGTGTCACGAACGGAATGTACACTACATCTGCTGTTATGAAGAGGAAAATAAAATTTAAAAAATGTCTTGCATCTGATTCAGTACTCCATTAAACACTAATTGCCAATGGATTTCCTATTTCTAGTTGGTGTTCTGCAGTCAGTTTTTCAGTAATTTATTGCAATTGGCCAATTTTCATGCCCGTGTATCAGACTATTACATGCTCTTTCATAATGCAAGATTGTTTAAAGGGACACTTCAATTAAATAATACTAATGTTATATATTTTTTAAAAATTATTTAGTAGATATACCTCTAATGAAAACACGCATGCATTTAATAGTGCATTTTTCCACTGGGAGTGTAAAAACAGTTTGGAAAAGTTGTAGCTCTTATCTGAAGTCTTTGCAAGCCCTCCCTTTTTTTCCCCAGCCCAGACTTTCTGTGGAGGTTTAACTACACACTTCTAAATGCAGCTCCCTGAGAAGTCTTTGCAAGGCAGGTAGTCTGAACAATTGCGGTCTCCTGAGATTAGCCTAACTGAGTGAACCAAACCGTCAGGGAGGTGTAACAAGGTTACTTTATAAAAGTGCCAATTTCTACTGAATTCTGACCTTTTTGTAAAGCAAAACATAAAGCACTACAGGAAGCTAAATTGGTTTATGTGTTGTGGAGTGCCCATTTAAGACACTTTTTTTAAAGCCCAATGCATTATTGTTCTATGTGTGAGTGATATCTGAATCTATATATGGATTTTGGTTTTATTCAGATTATTTCCAATGTAATATATGCATGCAGAGGAGCTCAAGAATCAATGCTACAGCATTTCTCATTTATTAAGAGCTTGGTGCATTTAGAAAATAACTCAACACTTTTTATAATACGGAATGATCCTACAGGTTTTATGGTCCTAGCAATATAATAACAAAACCTACACAAAATGGAACAGACATGAATTGTCCCACTGTATCAAGAGAATACAACAATGTCACAATCTGTTTAGATTCAACAAAAGCTGATTCCCTCCACCCCCAAGGGACAATTGTATTTAAATATAGCTTTGACAGCTCTACATGCCCAAGTCATCTACATTTACTTATTTTCCTGTTGCATAATTTTCTAAAGCAGTTTTTCTTTAGTCCATATGCCATGTAACATGTTGCAGAATATAAAACAACTCATAACTTAGAGGTGCACCTAGTAGGTTTTTATTTTTTGTTCAATGACTTCATATCAACTGCATCCTTTCCAAATAGCTTGATAGGGTACTCAAAGCACTATTCCTAGCATGGTGTAATGGTAACCACACCATCATTACCCTGGCTCCCGGGTACCCGGGTTTGTGTGGTTTAATACACACTGAGCATACTACGCTCATAACCTGGTCCCTTGCATCACCTCACTGTTAAAGAAGTTAGGCTTCAACATTAGCTTTATTAAGTTCATCCTGAAGAGTTTCCTAGAAATGTAAAAACAGATATTAGAAAAGCAGTATCTTGGTGAGAGGTCAGGCCACAGGCATAAGGAAGACTCTGTTAAAGTGCTAAAATGGGGGACAGAGCCATGGCAGTGCATCTTTGGTTAATATTTAGCTGTGAGTAAGCCTACTCTTTGTTGATAATTCCAATATAAAGCTAGAGCAATCAATTTTTCCAAAGAAAAAGAGTGGACCAATTAAGTTGTATATTAACACAATAGGTACAGGCATGTACCAATTTGGAGTGAAAATAACTGATCAAAAAGCAAGTAGTGGTGCTGGAACAGACTAAGGTAAAACAATGTTCTATTATTAGTATTAATATTGTCAATGCTAAAACAATGGTTACTACAGAATTGGGTGATACAATTTGCATTAATTCTATAAAAGAGCACCTGAATTTTACATTAATGATTATATTAAAAACAAAACAAAAACATTTGCTTATACAGAATAAACAAAAGGATTGTGTGAGGCCATGGTACATTTAAGCCCTATAAATGGCTTTTTATCAAGCCTTGAGACATCATGAAAATCATTTATAGGGCTGAAACAAAGTTGTTTCAATAGATTTGAACTTGAACCATGTGTGCCCAATCCTTTTGACTGTTGTATACATATGAAAGTGTGGTAGCCCTGTATTAAGAGCCACTGTATTTCTGGGTCAGTCCACTGGTGATTCAACGCTCTTTATACAATTTAGATAAGTTTACTTGTAAGCATTATTTTTAGCATGACTGTTTCTAAAGGTAGCATAATCATGATCCAGTGGAGGTAAAAAACAGTACAACTAACAAAATAAGCTAAATCCAATCATTATTTTGTAACTAAACTTTAAGAATTGAATCAACCTCTACTGATCTGTTCATAATAAACCAATAGGAAGCCATCTTTTATGAAGCTTTTAGCAAAGGTCAAGTAGAAATTAAGTAAACGTACTATATATGGAAAAGTTTTCATGTATTATCAAATCTATGTAGATCGGTAACCAAATTAAGAAAAAAAATTAATGGTTAATTATTGTAACCTCTTGGCTGTGTTAACAGACAATATAAATGCCAAACAACCTGGACATTAATATCCACTGGTTTTATAAAAACACAATTTGCAAATAAATAAAATAATCCGTTAGCAAGTCGAGGTCTTGTGCATGCTGGTAATATATTTAAAGTACAATAGACAAGTAATGTGTATATTATACATAGAGCAACTGAAGTATTCCCAGCTTCTTGCGGTTTCACACATTAACACGACAAATACAGATAAACAAGTCATATAAATGCAAACTTTCCACCGGTACAAAAATGATCTTTTAAAACTAATGAACTAAGCATTTGTATGTGCAAAGTTAATGTGTAGCAATATCTCATCCATAAATATTTCAAAAATAAACAAATATTGTTCAGAGAGATATAAGCAGCAATGGTAACTAGTAACAAATAGCATCACTTAGGGGGAAAAAAAACACAAGGCCACTGACTTGGCAAGCTAAGAAATATTCATGTACATTCACTCATATTGTTTCATTAATAAATGTCTTATACTGTTTTACGGTTATAAAAACTACAAATCCAGTAAACTCATGCTGGACACAGAGAGCCCTACTTGTATATCTAACCATAGGACTTAAATTTGTTAAGAAATCACAGACTACCTGGTCTCTGCAGTTGCAGATTTACAGCAAGCAGAGACCCACTTTTTTAGTTTTAATTATAATTTGCAAAATTCCTAATGTAGTATATTTTCAGTAGAGTGCCTATGCTTAGTCAAAATTGCAAAGAGAATTGTAAATAATTATACACGTACACATATAAAAATTGTTCTCTCTACCCTAAAACCAAAATCACTTCAACCCTGCCCTCAAGGATATGATAACAATAGAGTTCTACATGAAAAGGATAAACAGACCTTATCTTCAGACTCTCGCTTTGTTCGCTCCTCCTCCTGACGTCGACGCTCCTCTTCTTGCCTGACTCTATCCTCAGCTTCTCGTTTGCGAATCTCTTCCAGCTGCTGCTGCCGCCTGCGTTCCTCATCCTGTAACTGATATAGACTTGCCTTTAATATTATAAAATATTTTGTTTATTTTTAATGAAAACATTTTTGTAGAAACAACACATATTTAAAACAAAAAACATATATAGAACGCCTTTCTGAATATGATCCATAACACAAACATTCATTACATTTCATTTCACCAGCTGGTGTTTTGTCTGTTTATTTTGTCTTACTGTTGGGCAAGATTAAGTGTTGAATGTTACTTTTAATATTTTATTTTTAATAAATAATAATATACACAATATATATATATATATATATATATATATATATACACACACATACATACATATATACATATATATATACATATACACACACACACACACACACACACACACACACACACACACACATTTTTTCGGACTTTTTAAAGGAAGGCAAAACAATGTACACTGCTTATTTTAATGGTATGCATATATTTTATTTACTATATAGTACAGATTAAATTCAACTGAAGTGTCAAATTTGATATATAGATGCTTGTCAGATAATGTGTTTTTTGTAGGAAACACCAAAATTGCCCATATAATTATATGTAGTGTGATACTGTATTGTGACTCTGATATACCAGGAACTATATTCCCATATAAGCAATATAGCTAAATATAACTAGATTCCTAAGTAAATGTTAAACACATCTTTATATGGACCAACTGCTTTGTGTGCCAGAGGTTGGTAAATTATCAGTTCCTTGAGTAGGTATGTGAGACAGTAAGGTAAATGGTTATTATAATTATAATTCAGGACAGAACAGTTCATCTGGAATACATTATGGCTTTTGTGATACCTAAACATTTGCTTAAAAGGGACACGATAGTCCCCAAAACAACTACAGCTTATTGAATTTGTTCTTGTGAGTAGAATCATTACCTTCAGGCTTTTTGCTGTAAACACTTTCTTTTCAGAGAAAATGCAGTGTTTACATTACAGCCTAGTGATAACTTCACTGGCCACTCCTCGGATAGCCGTTAGAGATCCTTTCTGGGTCATAGCTGCCTAAAATGCATCCAAACATTCAGTATCTCCTCCCTCTGCATGCAGACACTGAACTTTCCTCAGAGATTCATTGATTCAATTCATCTCTATTAGGAGATGCCGATTGGCTAGGGCTGTGTTTGAATAGTGCTGGCTCTGCCCCTGATCTGCCTCTGTCAGTCTCAGCCAATCCTATGGGGAAGCATTGTGATTGGATCAGGCTACCACTTCTGCTGATGTCAGCAGACAGCTTGCTATTCTGAGGCAAACAGCAGGCAGAGTTACAGCTTCAGGCTTGAATACAAGTAATATTAGGAATAAAAAAGTGCCCTATGAAAAAATTTAACCATATACTCTGCTGCCTTCTACATGGGTTAAACTTTCATATGTTTCTATGACTACTTTTAGTAAAAATATAAATTTAACACCACAATTATAGAGCATGAACACATTGGACAGAACACATTTTCGTTCTATATGCAGGCTTCTCAGCTATTCAATACAAGGCTCTATATAATATAATTTTAAAAGTGAAAAACTTTCAACTTAATTATTCATTTACACTAAATCCAAATTTCTTAAAAAGCAGTCACACTACAACATATGCTCTTCAAAAAAATGGCATAAAATGTGTGGTGAAACCAACCTCGCCACTATGTTCTGGAGAAGCCTGGTTGCCCGCCTGCTATCTCTGGACTATGGCCCCATGTTAAAAACCTTTATTTCTCCCTGCAGAAAGGCTTGTTTGTGCCTTTCTGCCAGGGTTTTCCGTTAAATTCATATTACCGAACAAACGCACAAATGACCGGACCACCTGGGTATGGAGTGTGCAGGCAATTGATTTCCCAGAAGCTGCGGTTAACCGCAGCTTAATTGACAAACGCTGGGTGGCCGTTGTTCGTATAGCCGAACACGTGGCAGCAATCATCTTAAACCGCCGAACGGACAGCGGTGTTCAAAACGGTGGAACTAAAAACGGACACATATTCACGAACACCGCTGAGCCGCCGACCTCCCTCCTCCTGCATTTATCCGAACGCCGGTCCATTCGGTACTTTCTCTGTGTGAACAGTGCTACCCCAGATAGCTATGCCATGGAGCCCATTTGTATAACAAAAGACTATGTGAAAGACTTTGGCTCCATGGCCATTGAACTGTATGTATGTGATCTGAGCGCCATTCGGTAATAATGTGCGCTCAGATCTAAGCTATCTGGGGATATGTTGAACGTATAGGTTTTATGCAGTATTTGTAACATTGTGTATTTTTAGGTCTTTTTGCCAACATGTGTATAATGGAGTTTTGCCTCTATCCTTGGAGATAATTGGATTACTTCCCGATTATCTCCAGGATAGAGAGGAGGGATTATACTGTACTAGTGGGAGTGTTTCACTATGTATGTCTGTGATTGGTCACGGTGTAATTTGTTTCCCAGACTTCCACCAGGTCCTCTAGGGGAGTGTCCACCTGGTGGAAGACATGCATAAATACCGGGCAGGTAGCCCCATTAAACCAGATCACTGCTTGACCCTCAACACGGAGCCTTGTCCTGTTCTTGGGGGGATTTATTGTATGCTGTTCCAGTTTGACTGCTAGGAGTATAAACCGTTCGTATGGCTTTTCCTGTTCGGCTGTTTGAAACATTCGTATGGTTTCCTGTTTGGGAGATTGGTGTATGGAGTAGCTGCCTGTGAATCTGGAAAGGAATATCTCCTAAACTGTTTTTAACCCCTTTTATGCCTGGGGGTGCCCTTACAAAATGTAATCTATATATTGTGCTAGCAGATTTCCTGGCAAATGTTTACATTAGGAGAAAAATCGAATTATTGAAAAATAGTGTATTACTAAAAATTGACTGACAGGTGATATAAATGCCTATGTCAAAAAACTGACTGACCAGTGAGAGCAGAAAAGACCTTCCACAGATGGCCCTTCTGCTGCACTTGGCAACCACAGTATATGTAACTCCGTAGTCGATGCTGCTAGTGCTGGTTAGGGAGTATCGGAATGGAACGAAGCCAGCATGTCGGCATCATAGATGTTTGCCCTGTTTGAGGAAGCTTCTTTAAGCAGGCCAAATAAAAGAATAGAGCAGGAGGAACGATGGAAGACCAGAGGTGGGTGTTACACAGTAACACGAAAAAAAGAAAGAAATGGTAATGCAGCAACAAAGATATGGGTGATATCTCTCAATATTTTACACTTGGACTATTTAGCTCAACTTAAAATACTGACAACAGGCTCACTTGAAAATCTCTTCTATAACGAGGAATCATTCAAAAAGTCTTTAAATTATGTACTATAATGTATTATTGTAAGAAAAAAAATATGAATTATAAAAAAATTGAAAAAAAATAAAAATGATTGGGTACCATGTTTCCCCTTTTAAAATGAACATATAAAACCACACACAAAAGGTTAATGCTCCCCAGGTAACCCCTAGAGTATTTTCACGTGTATCACACTTAGAGATATTCTAACTATAATATAAAGAGCAGAAGTATAACCAACCCCAAAAACTGATGCAAACTGAACTATTAAAAGACAATATTTTCTCTTTTGCTAACCTCATGCACATTTTCAAATAATTCTTACTATTCTAGTTTAGAATAAACATGTTATTTCATTCTTGTTTTACAATGACTTTCTGTTTTTGCTGTAAGCAACAGGTAATACAGAAGAATCACCTAATTGTAAACTTAAAGCTTTTTGGTTGGGATTTTTTTGTCGTCCAGGTCTTGGATGTTTAAAAAAATAAAAAATAAAAAAAAATATACACCGCACTTAAAGTTTTTTAAATGCTCAAATTTATAGCAAGACAAAGTAGCTGAGCACAAAATAGCATGGCCATTTATTTAAAAATAATAACATTTTGACATGGCTCTCTCAATAAGAAGAATAAAAATATGCAACTCAAAATTAATTTTACTTTCACTCTAAATGTTGTGCTGCATGAGCACTAAGCACTTATGGCTTTTTGCTATTGCAAAAAGAATTAAAATATTAAATACTTTCCTGTAGTATTAGGTATTATAAAAGCGTAACAAACATATTGCAATATAGCAAGCAAAGACGAATGATTTTGTTTTTTTACCAGAACCATTTGTAAATATAGATTACTATAAATACTTTAATTTCAATTCGGGTTAAAGTGTTAAATACAAATCTTTACTGTTGCAATCACAGAGTACAGCCATTATATTGTTACAACTGAAAAAACGCAAATGATCCACATCCACATATCCCTGTTTATAGCCATTTAAATACATTTATTTCTATAAAAATAGAACACATTTTCGTTCTTTGGAACGGACTTTGCTACATATATATGTATATACACACTTTCACGAAACATTATAATAAGGAAAATTTGTTACCGACTATTTTTCTATAATTAGCAGAACACGTCTACCGTACTGGAGAAAACAAACAAAAACTATTTGTTGTTAGAAATTAAGTATACATACTAGTAATATCCAAACAAATGCAGAAAGTTAAGTCATACTACTCTTGCCTATTAAAATATCCAGAAAGAAGACATAGTAAAAATTACATGGGAGGTAACTTGATACTTTTTTTTTTTTAATCTAGTACCAACTGAAAATAATAATAAAAAATAAAAAAATTAGTTTTAACTAAACAGTGCATTTAAAGGATATTTTTGGGGGATTAAAATACATCTTCATGAACAGAAAAAAAGATTTAAAAAGGAAATAAGAAAGGGCATTCAAAATTCTACTGATACTACTTCCAGGCAAAGCATGCGTCAAGAAACAAGTGGGAATTCTCCCCAAAACAGGACACTAAAGACAGGGCAAAGACAACACATCTACCACTACAGATAAAACGTGAAAATTACACAGAAGAAGATATAGAGAAAGGGTACAAAAAAAAAAAAAGAAATTGAAAGATTGCTTTTTTTTGAGAGAGAAAGAAAAATACAGAACATACCAAATCTAGAACAGAGATTGCTGGCATAGCAGTCTGCTGCAGATAGCAAAGAGGAAAGGGGGAAAAAAAGATGCTAGGTGAAAAAAGGCATTAAATCAGTTTCATAAAAGCAGTCCCACATTCTGATGATCCAATTTGTTTTCTACGCACCTAAAAAAAAAAAAAAGAAAAGAAAAAAAAAAAGAAACATGCAAATGGAAAGTATATTTGATAAGTTTAAGGCAAAAGTTTGGAGGAAAGCAGGTAGACCATAAGGTATAAATGCAATTTTGTTTAAGCGAGATTCAAACAGCAATTCAGAATGTAAATCTTCCAAACAGAAATTCTAAAGTTTTAAACAGATGCCTTGCCGTTTCGGCATGGCTTCTCTTCTGCTATTATTTAATGAAAGTTGCCATTTTCCTCTATTAGCAAAGCTCAGTTAAAACATAACTAAATCTACAAAAAAACATTAGTAATGAAGCCATTACCAAAAATCTTCATGTAAATTACTGGACATTGTCAGGGTAAAATTAATTAGCACTTTATACGATACACTACCAAGTCCATATTTATATGCACACACATTTTCATTTGACTGCAAGTATTACTTTCTTTTTACATCTCTGTTGGAAGAATAACAGCAAAAGAGACAATCAGTTTATAATAAAGATACTTTTTCAAACTTAAGCGAGGAAAATTTAAAATCATAGACAATTTTAATATTTTTCAGATGTTCTGAAGATAATCCGATCTACATCATTTACAGCCTATTCTTACCTGGAATAGCTTAACCAATGTAATGTTGATGCTTCGAATATATTTGGATTATAGTTAGATGCCAAAGTTAAAACTCTCAACACAATTCAATGTATATTTTGGCAGCACACCGTTGTACAAAAAAAAAATAAAGACAGAAATATAATTTGTCATTTGTGAACTTGTCATTGGCGTGGACCTGTCACCCACAGTTTTTTGTTTTAGAATATTATTTTAATGTTGTGTTTTCATTGCTGCCCTCCCCAAATTGGATGAGCAGTTTGAGTCTTTGTAACTTTGTCCACAAAGGACATAGTTTGTGGTCTCAAAAGTGTAATTTAGGGAAACCTGTGGAAATAAAGCTGAAGAGACAATATGTTCTAAAAGACTAGCACTACTCTCAACTACAGGTAAAAAGATGCAAGGTTGTAGGCCATCAACTCCCCTAAATATTAATTGTAACTGAATGTATTTCTGATGTGGATGTCAAAATTAGGGATCGATCGATATTGATTTTTTTAGAGCAGATACCGATAATCTGTGAACGTCCTGGCCGACAGCTTACCGATTTTCTGTACATTTACAGTTTTTTTTGTTTTTTTTGTGGAAATTTTTATTTTTTTTTATTAAGTATTAATGCACAAAATATGCATGCCAGTCAGATTTTTTTTTAATGTTTTCAAGAATATTTACGTGTGTGTTGGATGGATGCGCCAGCCCACCCATTCATTATCGGTATTGCCGGTGATCAGCCGATACTTAGAAATAATCAGAATATCGATCGATAATATCGTCTAAACTGATAACCAGTCGATCCCTAGTCAAAATTTAATATTTATTATTGGCCATTTAGTAATATATATTAAGGGGGACAACTGAAATTAAAGAAGACAATAAACAAATGCAATAATTTATAAAATACTGGCCATGCATGATAGTACATTGGACATATAGGCTATACATGTATTCAGTCTATCCAAGTTTGTCACCCACGTTAATTGACTAAAGAATTTTGAGGAGACATTAAGTTTTAAAAAAATTATACACTAGGTTTAGAAGTGTCAAAGATGTTAGAAGACATTCTGTGTGTTATTTCATTTGTGATCTAGAAAGAAATAATCTAATAAAATAATCTTATGGGCTATAAATACTGAGCGTGACATTCCAAGCTCTGTGTTCAAGTGTGATCCAGTCCTGAATATACATTTTACTATAAAATAAATGCAACTCTGTTGTACATTGTGTATTCGGTGAATCCAATCAATGACAAACTGAAAAGGGTTTAAGGACCTTCCACATATAAATCAATCAGTAGTAGGAAGATTAGCAATTCAAAATCATTATTCAAGACCATGATTGACCAATTATTATTTATATAGCGCCGTACAATAATGGATGTATTCAAAGTGTATCTGTCTTTAAATGCAATGTATTGTGATGCAGACTCTTTGCATTGTGAGCATGCATCATTAATATATTCACACAGAAAAAAAAAATAATTATCTTTCCAGACAGCCAGACATATTCTTTTCAGGTCTTCTTTCTCCATACCTTTCACCTGTGAGGTGAAACACGCATCAGGGGAACACTACCGGCGCTATCTACAAGTCACTGTACAGAGTGACCTCTGCTTTATCAGACGAATTGGAGTTATCTTTATTACCTTATTAATTGAAGCTATTTATCGACATAGGCTCGGCCATCACGCTGCAGCATTAGAAGCAGCTTAGCCACTACAGGCATTTGTAGCATTATTCCTCTCTCTGTAGAAGGATCGGTGGGCGACTTTCAGTTCTATTATTGGAGATTATAGGTTTTTGGCTAAGGGGGTGCCCCCGAAGGCACAAGTATTTTTGGACCTACAAGCATAGGTGGTCTCCTAGTGACATTTAGACAACCCCTCTTTACACAGATCTTGTTGGTTACCAAGCTAGCTTCTGAAGAGTCAACAGGCAGTATAACCTTGTCTACACCTCCTAGTTACCACACTGCCGTTATTTTTGACTGCTCATAATACTAGACGCGATTTTTCACGCTGTATCATTTTTTGAGATTTTAGTTCCTGCAGTGTACTAGTACTCAAGTTTCGATTAGAGTCCAAAGACTGCAGTTTGTTAAACTTTGCTACTAACATTAAAAGCAGCTTCAGTGCAGCTTACTGGGGCTCTGCTAGTTCGTCCAGAGCCCAGATACCGTATTTTGATTCATAATTGTACAAGCAGCTTCAGTGCAGCTTACTGGGACTCTTCAATTTCGTCTAGAGCCCAGATACAGTTAATTTTGATACTTAATTGACACAAGCTATTATCAGTAGCAAGTTGATACATTTCTGTAGTATACTACTTTGTTACAGGCAGTGCAACGGTTACCACTAGAGAATTGACAACTACAGTTATTTTACTATCTGCACTAATTTGTTTGTTCACCTCTTATAATTATTTCTATTAAAAGTTAAGTTTTACTTTCACTTTGGAGTGATCTCCCCGAGCCCTTCCAATCCTAGTTTATCCTTCCGTTCACGAGGTAACTACCACTCTGCAGGACACTTTATCATTTATCTTGTTCTTTCTCTTTGTAACTTTGTCCACAAAGGACATAGTTTGTGGTCTCAAAAGTGTAATTTAGGGAAACCTGTGGACAATATGTTCTAAAAGACTAGCACTACTCTCAACTACAGATAAAAAGATGCAAGGTTGTAGGCCATCAACTCCCCTAAATATTAATTGTAACTGAATGTATTTCTGATGTGGATGTCAAAATTAGGGATCGATCGATATTGATTTTTTTAGAGCAGATACCGATAATCTGTGAACTTCCTGGCCGACAGCTTACCGATTTGTTGTTTAGTTTTGTAGTGCATTTTATTGTACTAGGGGTTAACCCCCGTTCAGGAGTAAGATTACTTTCTTTGTCCCCTTTTTTCTTTAGCTCAAAGCGGACACTGTTTAAAGGGGCTACAGATACTCAGACAGCCCCAGCTGGAAAACATTCAGTCAACTCATTCCTACCATACCTAAAATCTCCAATTATACATGGACATTAAATGTGATGCATACGTTACAGACACTAACACAGAGAACAAACTCTAATAACATTTAGACAGTTGATGCGGATTACACACACCCATCAACAGACAAGCCAGACATATCCCCCCACCCAAAAAATAAACCCAACCCTGCTGTATGGTATGCTTTTTCATGACCAAGCCAGAAGGCTAAACAGGAACATGTCTACTAGGGATGCATACCCAAACTAAAAATGTATATAACATATCCCTTTTTTGGCAGTATATTTTGATATACTTTTTTCCCCACTAAGTGGATGATCCTTTTTGTCAGTGTACAGAAAAGGAGTAAGAGATATATTGAATGACACATTTGTGCCCTTATCAAATCATGGAGCAAGGAATTTAGATTTTTCTTTTTTTTGGGGGGGGGAGGGGGAGATTCATATGGGGCACACTTGAAATGGTAAACTGGCTCTGTTTAATATTAAAAGCCATCTATCCAGTGAGAAACAATTTAGAACTGAATGTTTAAATGGTCTGTCTCATTTTATCACAAATCAAGTCATATCGTAAAGCATCTCTTGCTGAAATTAAAACACTAATAGGCTCCAAATTCACTGTATGGTGGGGGTGGGCGGGGAACACCAACTCTCATTAAAGATAGTGGTGGACAACAGACAAAGACACTTAGAGAGCTTAACATGATATTTCTAAAATTTAGAGGCCAGGTCCATTTAAAAGACATGTCCAAAGGTTACATTTGATTAATACTCACACAAAAATATATTAGAAGATATATATAACAGTGTTTACAAACACACACACAAATATAACTATAAACAAGGATGACTTAAATGGGGTGTGGAGCCAGTACTTCTGTTAGGGGCCTGATAAAGCAGTGGGGCCCTAAAAACACTGCATTACACTTGGGAACTCCATTAACTAGACCATATTTCAGATACGAGTCAGATGGGTGCACTGGTAGCTTTTGAACAGCAGCACTGGTAATATGTGAAGTCAGATCACTTTCAGCGCATGAAGGAAGTTGCAAGAGAGAAAAAACAAACCGACCTCAACTTGTGCCCTAAGAAAACGACCCTACTATGAGGGGGGGAAAGTAGAGATTAACAGATGATATACAATATATATCATGTGTCCAGAACCAGGGTCCTACTATTTTCCTGTAATACATGGGAAGTTTACAAAAAAACATCAGTAATGGTTAACCAATGGCAGAGACATTGACCATGTTGACCAAAGTTTTAGTTTGTCTTAAAGGAACACAAACATATATTCCTGACCCTATATAGTGTTAAAACTGCCATCTAGCCCCCCTTACTCCTACCTTGTCTCCCTAAATATAGTAAAATATTACTTGTATTTACGTCTGTAGCTGCTGGTTCTGCCTCTGACCTGCCTGTTGTCTGCTGACATCATCAAAAGTGGTGGTCTGCGCCAATAACAAGGTTGCCCCATAGGATTGGCTGAGACTGTCAAGGAGGCAGATCGGGCAGAGCCAGAACAAGTCAAACAAAGATCAGCCTCTCCTTTCTTAGGGATGGATTGAATCAATGCATCTCTATGAAGAAAGTTCAGTGTCTGCATGCAGAGGGTGGAGACAATAAATGGCAGTGCTACTCACTGTGCAGCATTGCCCCAAGACACCATCTGAGGAGTGGCTGTAATGTAAACACTGTATTTTCTCTAAAAAGACAGTGTTTACAGCAAAAAGCCTGATGGCAATGATTCTACTCACCAGAACAAATGCAATAAGCTGTAGTTGTTCTGGTGACTATAGTGTCCCTTTAACACTGGCTGAAGCGCACGAGGAATCACAGGAACTGTAATTACATTTTCCATGGTGCCCACCCAGTCTAATGTTACACCGCTAATGATAAGTCAATTCAAATTAGACTCCGAGCACCATAAGCACTAGACGCTGTAATGGTTTTGGTGCGGGAGTGCACTAGTACCCTCCTCCCACAACCCCATTGTATGCCATTAAAAAAAACAAAAAAAAAACTGGAAGCTCTTAAGCAGGAGGAGAACATGATCATCATTAACCTTATTTCTCCTGTGTGCCTACGAGGTATCACATTCAAAAGAACGGAGATGGTGATGAAGGATTTTTTTTTTTTTTTAAATTAATGAAACGGGATACACAGACAGTGTTTAAAACAAGCAGGCTTTTATTCCAGGTTAACATACTTGCTTAAAAATACAGCATTTCGGTCACATGTCCTAAATTGTGTGTGTGTGTGTGTGTATATATACATACACACACACACACACACACACATATACACACACTCACTTAAGGTCATGTGACTGAAAAGGTGTATTTTTCTCCTGACAATTGGGGTCCAGAGGTGTGCTATAGTGATACATGGATTTCCTGAGTGTGGCACTATTTTGCTATTTCGTATTACAGATAACCAGACTGCTGTACATATAGAGACTGAACAATAAATAGTAGCAAGGAAGAGAAAAAACAACCCAAAAAAACCCCAAAACAAACCACAACTACTCTTACAGTCCGCAAGCTAGCTCTACAGCATCAAGTCCCACTTCTGTGTCACTTTGTTGCCATAGCATAAGTTGTTATAGGACAACGAATAAAACGCAAGAGAGTACAAACATGACATGTTGGATTTGGCATAGGTACCATTGGACAGCTGCTGATCAAAGAATTGCAAGAACTATATATACACCAACATGCTGCGTATCCTAAATATTACAATATACTCAAGACACAGGAGTTTATGTATAAAAAGCAATTTTGGCATAACGTTTAAACATGGATAACATATTTTCTCTGTTTAAACGTAAGTGTCATGGAATTGTTTGTGAAATATCAAAGATGCACAACTATAACAATTAAGGCAAGCCAGACTTACCACACATTCAAGGAAAATGTAATGTAAAAAAACCAAACAAAAATACCAGTACCTTTATATGTTATGCACGTTTTCAGAACTTCAAAGATTTTATGAAGTTTGTAAATCTCAAGGCTGTTACATACAAAAAATGACCATCAAAACTAGGAGTTGATCGATCTTTAGGACAACTTTTTCTTGGAATTTATATATAGACTCAAGAGTAAAACCGGAAAAGAATCTAGCACAAGTTCTATAGTTCATATGGAGGAAAATAACTACTATAAATCTACATTATATCAATATTACCCTTGCTTTTCTTTCAGCTTCTAGGCGTTGCATGATGAGCATAGTATCTACATCATCATCTTCCTCATCATCGTCATCATCATCGTCCTTTTGCTTGGATTCCTGGAGTCTTTTCTGGAACTGCCATTCAAGCATTAGCTTGCGTAGTCTATCACTCTCTTCAGCTGTTCGATCTGGCTTATTCTGCAGCTCGTTTATTTCTTTGCTCAGCATGTCCACTATGTGCATCTGCTGCTGTTTCTCCAACTTTTCCTTGGCATCTCGTTTCCAGGGATCTGGAGAAAGGCTGTCACTAGAAGAAAGTTCTTCTTTACTTATTGTAATGTACTGAAGGTCTCTTCTTTCTATTGTGCGTGGTTGCTGCTGAGGTTGCAATTCCCGAATAACTGTGTCTGGAGGTCGAGGTAGGGTTGCTGGCTTCTCTGGTCGCGCTTGTGGAATAGCTGGTGGTGGTGCTGCTACTGGCTGCGGTGCTGGCAGAATAGTTTGTGAAGGGCCAGAAGGATGAGTCCTCATCTGCCCAAGTTTTCTTTCCTGTTCCCGTTTCTTCCGCTCTCTTTCTTCTTCCAAACGGGCTTTCTCTTTTTCATACCATCGTTGATGTTCTTCTCTTTTCTTACGTTCAATTGCAGCGGTTTGGGAGTTTATTGACGGCCCCAGTGTGGTTTGTGAAGGAGGTGGTGGAAGAGGTAAATCAACAGGCACGCCATCAAAGTCTGATCCATAATGCATTGGAGGAGGAGGTGGTGGTGGAAGGTCTGTTCTGATAGGTTGGGGGGCAGGAACAGGTGCTGGCTGGGATGCTATAGGTGTTTTCCATCTTCCTGGGCCTGTTTTGTTTAAAGAACCCGAAGAAAAAGTCTTGTTTGTATTATTTAAGTGTTCTTGGCTGGACGTACTGGATTCCACAGAAGAATTTTGATTCATCCATGCATCTTTACCATCAAGTTTTCTGTCAATATACTCTACATCTTTTCGCAGGACAGGCTCAAGACGACTTCTTTCTGATTGAAATACTGGTTCATCTCTTAACTCCTCTTGAGAATGAGCAATACGCTGTGGGAAGGGGCAAAAAAACCAAAACATTAAATCCAAAATCAAATATGTGAAGACAAAACATTTAACTACACTTTATCAGTAATATAATGTTTTAAGACACCTTTTACACATTTTGGCTTGAAGAAAAAATAAATAAAATAAAACTGTTGTATGAGGCAGTTTTTCTGTGCAGATGTTGTGCAGATGTAAGAATATATCTTTCAATTATAGTAATGTATAATAAAGAAGAGGACCTCGTTCAAAGGCAACATCTTACATTTAAAAATGTGAGATTACGAGGTTAGATATGGTGCAATAGACAAATCCTGACATCACAAGGTAGAATATTAGTGGTACCCCTTCGTATCTATAGACAAGTATGCTTTTGTAGCAACAAGAACTTAAAGAAACATTGACATTAAAAAGCTATCCACTTCAGGAATGCATATATAACATGTATATTGATAACGGATTCGATTTACAACACAATTAGACTTACCCAGTCAAGATACTACATTCTAATACACTTTGAGGATTTCCACCAATTATTGCATATCAAGTCACCAAGTGTGACTCTGGGAACTTGCAGCCCCATCAAATTATGAAAATGTAATGCGTAATAAGCCTTCTTTTTGTAACCCTCCCTATAAATATTGTTTTCTCTCCATACTCTAGATACCACTATCCATTTTATGTCCAGGTTACATCATGGTTTTATTTCTCTATCTGAAAGCTGTACATCTCTCTGCAAGAACCCTGATGCAACCCTGCATTGCTTTTACCCACTAACAAACCCTTCATTTATATTAAAGAAGCAACTTCTTTTCATTGTCTTCATAACAAGGATATAAAAGATTTAACCCTTAGACAAATGGAGAATAAATGAGAAATTGGGGATGGGGTCCACCTCCTAATGACAAAGGCAAGAAAACGGTGGAGGGCTAAAACTAATATACACAGGGAGAGAACGGTGACAGAGGAAGGGGAACCAGTAAGAGAAGAAGGTAGAAATAGAACAGGAAGCAGGCATCGACAGGGAGAAACACAAAGACAGATACAGGAATGCCAAGTATGGGAGGGAAAAGTGAATGACACACTGATATGTAACTTGTCATTTGGAGGAAAGGGGACAAATAAATGGGGAGGAAAAGGGCAAGAAACATAGTGAGCAGAAAACCTCCACAAATATACACCCCCATTCACACATCCAAGCAAAACATGCATTAAAAACTAATTGATATTTGTTCATTAATGTGATGGTGAGTAACACATTAATGTACATTATCGCCTAAACAACAATAAGGGGAGAGGGGACCTACTGCTACCCCGGCAGCCTCCATCCCTGAGCGGCAATGGGGGCCCTAAATAACAATAACAATAACAATAACAAGAAGGGGTGGGGTGGGGGGGAGGGGATGGAGAGAACCTTTGCCCTCCCACACAGCCCCCACCCATGAGTGGCCATAAATACCAATAAGGGGGGGGGAGGGGGTGTTCTCTCCTTTCCCCCCCCACCCTCTCACACTCCCCCTCCCCCCCTTTTTTTTCCATGATTGGCAGGTGGAGGCCCTAAATAACAATAAGAGGGGGTGGGGGGAGGGGATGGAGAGAACCTTTGCCCTCCCACGCAGCCCCCACCCATGAGCGGCCCTAAATAACAATAAGGGGGGGTATTCTCTCCCCTCCTCCCCACCTGTTTTCCTCCCCCCTGGCCCCCACCCTTGAGCGGCGGGTGGGCCCCTAAAAGAAAATAGTGAGGGGGAAACAACAAAACTAAATCCCTGTAAATAAAAAATAACTTGCCATTTGATGTCTTCTCTTTTCTAAAATCATTTTCAGCCCCAAAAAAGGCCAAATAAAAGTCCATACAAAAAAAAAAGAAAACACGACACTAAAAAAACGAATCCATATTCACCCGCGAGGGCATGGCGCAGACTGTGCTCCACAGGGCTGGGAAAGGCTTATAAAGCCTTCCCACACCCTGCAATTAGGCTTAGAGTGCTTGAAATCCAACCAGAGTGCTCTGTGTCATTTTACAGTTACAAGTTCTTTGGAATTTTCCCATGCTGTGTAATTTGACTCATAACTCTCTGACTGGTTGTTTGATGGTTTTTTTGGAGTACTCCGTTAGCACTCATAGTACTCACACTGCTCACTGTTTAGTAGACAAGCCCCTACTCGCGAAATTCAGTCGTTTCGCCAGCGTTCTAAGTGATAGGATGTCCGGGAATACTGACAGGAAGCTTTGAATAAAGAAAGGTAGGTTCGGCATGACCGTGCCGCTTTAAGAAGGATCTGGTGGTAATAATGCATCTTAAAGGACCACTATAGTGCCAGGAAAACACACTCGTTTTCCTGGCACTATAGTGCTCTGAGGGTGCCCCCACCCTCAGGGACCCCCTCCCGCCCGGCTCCGGAAAGGGGTTAAAACTTACCTTTTTCCAGCGCTGGGCGGAGAGCTTTCCTCCTCCGATCCTCCTCCTGGGCTGAATGCGCACGCGCGGCAAGAGCTGCACGCGCATTCAGCCCGTCGCATAGGAAAGCATTTACAATTCTCTGAAACTGCTATGTTTATTAAAAAATGGGTTAACCCTAGATGGACCTGGCACCCAGACCACTTCATTAAGCTGAAGTGGTCTGGGTGCCTAGAGTGGTCCTTTAATATTAACAAGGAGGAGGCATCAGGAACCAACTTTAAGAGTCTTAAGAGCTTACTTGAACTGAAGTATTGCTGGAATGGTTACTTCCCCCCTGAACCTGGATTTTCTCCTCATAATCTGGCCACTGGTTTTGTCCTGGTGCCAATCGGTCTTGAGCTTTGGGTGTTGGAAACGTAAAATATTCCCTTGTGTACGTCTGAGTGGGTATAGGGTAAGCCTCTGGCCTTGCTGGAGGTGGCTGCTCCTAAAAGGAAAACAATAAGCAGATACAAACTTTGTAATTTACATGAAACAGTGAAGTTGAACTTTAGGTCAGCTCACATTTTAAAGCAGCACTGTCACACCCCCCTCCCCGCAAATTGAGTATTAAAAAAAAAAATATATAGATTTCCTACACCTGTCACTTATAGACACTGGGCAGAGCTACCACCATCTAGAAGTGTCAATCTCCCAGCGGTCAGCAGTGAGGGCTGCAGAGATATAAGATAAGATGTGTCTTTGGAAGATCCCGCGGACTTGTGGGATCCTCTATAGACCTCAATACAGTACTCTTGCACAAACCGCAATGTCAACATCGGGAATCTTTGCAAATTATGCAACGTCCCTAGATGGTGCCAGTGCTGCTTTTACTCCTTTGCGGATTGAGACCTGAAATTTTAAGCTCCTGCATCATTGACAAAGTGGGTAAAGAAATTGTTTATGGGAAATCTTCATGACAAGGAACCCAAAAGCTAACAAAGCATAAATGAAAAAATATCCTAACATGCAATTGCATGTTTACAAAACCATATATTAATATATGTTACATTTTAGAAGTTAACCAACTTCTGCATCAATATTTTTCGCAGAAAATATATTCCAGTACACTAGGATTCTGTTAATTGAATATTTGTGTAATATTCTCTGCAAATTATTTATAACATAAAATAACTTGTCTTGATGCTAATCGCTCTTCCCATCCTACACAAATCACTAATATTGTTTTATGGGTGTTGTATATATAGCAAGCACATTCTTTAGCTATACGATTACACTTTGGGGATGGTATTCAATACTTCTTAAAGGTGGTTTGAGAGCATGTAGGGTCTGAACAGAAAAAAAGTGGCAATTAATTTTTATTTTTTTATTTATTTAAAGTTAAGCTGCAAGGAATGAGCAGAATGCACATGTAGTAATGCCCAATGTAATCATTAAACATCTAGGAGTGGGTTGAGAAGAATTTACAATAACACTTTATGGAATGGATATCTTTTGGAAAATGACGGGAATTTTTACTTTTATAAAAACCATTGACTTTTCCTGTAAAAGTTTATTAATTCTTTTCTAATATGGGCACTTGAAGTGGATTGGTGATCACTAAGTGCCTTTGAAAAACAAACATTCTCAACATACTTTAAACTTTAAATACTACATATGTTCAAGACAAAAAATGCAGTAGAAATTATCCAGAACTATGACTGATTTTTGATACTTTCAAGAAGCTTAGAAATGTAACGAACCTCAGTGCAAAGATTTCCAGTAGAAACAGATGTTATCTTGACTGTTGACCCGGTGGCATAAACTGTTTTTCCACTTGGACTTTGAGGCTGATCTAAATAATTACATTAAAAAAAAAAAAAAAAAAAAATATCAATGCTGAAATAGGACTACAATGCTTTCAGAAAGTATTAAAATCTCTTTGTTTTTCCAATTTTCTTTCAGTTTGAGCCTTGGGCCACAATGGTTTCAAATATTTTTTTTTGGCCATGAGCTTGGGATTGTGTTGAAGAATAGTAGGGAAATCTGCAAACACATTTTGGCTGCATTAAGCAAAAATGACCTCCATAATTCTTAAATGGAAGAAGTTTGGAACAACCGGTACTCTTTCTAGAGTTGCCTGCTGGTCAAGCTAAGCAATTGGAGAAGGGCCTGGACAAGAGAAGTGATGTGAGGATGCCCCCTGTGGCACTCTTACTTCAAGGGCTTAAAGGGACACTATAGTCACCAATGCAACTTTAGCTTAATGAAGCAGTTTGGGTTTAAAGAACATGCCAATAAAATCTTACTGCTCAATTCTGTGCCATTTAGGAGTTAAATCACTTTTGTTTCTGTTTGTGCAACCTAGCTACACCTCCACTAGCAGTGATTCACACAGTTTGCATAAAAACAAAATGGCTTCATTTTCAATCAGATGTAACAAACTTTAAATGTTTTTATCTCCTGCTCTAGAAATCAAACAAATTACATACAGGATGCCCCTGCAGGGTCTAGCAAGCTATTAACAAAGAGGATAAGAAATTCTAAATGAAACAGAATTTGCACACACACAAAAAAAAAAAAAAAAAATCTAAAACTAAACATTAGATGACTCTTTACAGGAAGTAAAAAATATATAAGAGAGTGCAGTGAAAATTGTAAACACAATGATTTAAAACAAATGCTAAAAATTAAATAAGGAAAAAGCAGCCAGATACAACGAAAAACACAAGTAGTATCAGCGCTTAGTTAACACTCCCCTGTAACTCAAAAGTGGGGAGAAAAATCAGAGAGTAAACAAAACCAAATTAAAAGAGTCCCAACAGTATTCCTAATTAGAAAAATGGATATTATTCCAATTTGTAGGGAATAAAACAGTGATCTGTGCGTTCTTTCAATTGTATCCGATCCAGGTGTAACCTTGTATCCACCTTCAATTAGAAAATGACACAAGTATAGTGTAACACTGTAAATATTTATTTCCCAAAACCAAGCCCTTTATGGAACTCTTACAAGATTTGGTGGTGAAACTTCTCTAAGTGCCACAATCAAGCATTGGTGCAGTATAATAAAGTCGTGCGGGTGTTGTTACCACTTCGTTGATGAGAGACTGCAAGCAGAGTCTGTGCACTTGAGCCGGTGCAGACCTCTCGTCTCAGAAAGATGCTGACTGTGGATACCGCTAAGTTCTGCTGCCAATGTCCAAAACAAAGACACCGCCAGGTGATACAAGCCTTTCACTCTGGCACTCTCAAGATACAAAGTCTTGGCGGGTTTTAATTAATATTTACACCTCTTTTGCATAAAAAAAAAAAAGTCTTAAACTTTCAACCTATTAAAAGGTGTATGACCCATATAGGTGCTTATATCAATGGAAAGTTATACTTTGGTTTACGTTCAAACATCAAAGGAGTATCAAACAATAACAATAATAAGAAATTCAATATTATGGAGAAATGTGTGTAAAAGCATTTGATATACTTTTTTTTTTTTAGAAGTTCACACATTTGTCCCAATTAACATTATACTTGAAATACAAATAACATTAACAGAATTAAAAACATCACACTTATATCTATATCTATATCTCTATATATATATATATATCTATATCTCTATATATATATATATATATATATATATATATCTATATCTCTATATCTCTATATATATATATATATATATATATATATATATATATATATATATATCTATATCTATATCTATATCTATATCTATATCTATATATATATATATATATATATTACACACACACATATACATATACATACACACAGCCAAAAAATCAGCACTCCTAGGATTTTTGCAAAAAATCTAAAACTTATCTTTATTCCAGCGGTCAACGTTTCAGTTCCACTAGGGAACTTTCATCAGGACAGAATACAAATTCATACGTTGCAATCAAGCACCAGGTTTATTTAAATGTATATTGGAGTGCAAGATAGATTATATATATATATATATATATATATATATATATATATATATATATATATATATATATATATATATATATATATATATATATATATATAAAAAAAAACAAAGATAGATAGGAGCACTCAAAAGGACCTCTTTATCGGTATTTATTGTGGTAAAAGTTTACATCAAAGTGTAGAACATCAAATCGACGTTTCGACCCCTCCGGATCTTTTTCAAGATCTTGAAAAAGACCCTGAGGAGTCGAAACGTCGATTTGATGTTCTACACTTTGATGTAAACTTTTACCACAATAAATACCAATAAAGAGGTCCTTTTGAGTGCTCCTATCTATCTTTGGTTATAATTTGGACGCTGGAAGCACCAAAGGCAAGATTCATACGAATTACTTTAAGGGTGAGTGCCTAAATCATTTTTGATATATATATATATATATATATATATATATATATATATAGATTATATATATATATTATATATATATATATATTATAGGACCTCTTTATCGGTATTTATTGTGGTAAAAGTTTACATCAAAGTGTAGAACATCAAATCGACGTTTCGACCCCTCAGGGTCTTTTTCAAGATCTTGAAAAAGACCCGGAGGGGTCGAAACGTCGATTTGATGTTCTACACTTTGATGTAAACTTTTACCACAATAAATACCAATAAAGAGGTCCTTTTGAGTGCTCCTATCTATCTTTGGTTATAATTTGGACGCTGGAAGCACCAAAGGCAAGATTCATACGAATTACTTTAAGGGTGAGTGCCTAAATCATTTTTGATATATATATATATATAGATTATATATATATATATATATATATATATAGATTATATATATATACATACATACATACATACATATACATACACACACACACACTATATATATATATATATATATATATATATATATATATATATATATATATATATATATATCTATATCTCACTTTTATATACATAAAAAGTCACTGCAACATAATTTATAAATGGCGCCTCTAATAATATAATACTTAAAGTATTACAACTATTTCTTACATTCTGGAGATTAGATTTCTCAGACAAGGATACAGTATTTAAGAAAAATAAATAAGTGATTAAAAGTGGACTTAATAAAGTAATTTGTAGTATCTGCAAATTAGTAGGTCCACAATATGGGAAAGTCACAGAGTTCCAATCCACAGTGACTAAGAAAAGTTATAAATTTAAAGAATGTATAACTTGCAACTTGAAACAGATAACTTATCTATTATGTTGCTCCTGTGGCCTACAGTACGTGGGACAGACTAAAAGAACGCTAAAAAGTAGTTTAGGAGAACACGTCCATAATATCAAAAGACAATTCGAAAAACAGTTTTGTACCATTTTAAAACATCACGCCAGCAATTCAGCCTCTCTAACCTACTGTGGGATACAACAAGTCAAAGTCCCATGGAAAGGGTGGCGATCTTATTGAAAATATGATATCGAGAGACATTTTATTTAAAGTTTAAAAACTTTAGCCCCATTTGTATTAAATGCAGCGTGAGATTAATATTTTATAAATTAATTTCTCCAAATTACTTTATTTAGTCCACTTTGAATCACTTAGGATTTTTTTCTTAAATACTGTAACCTGTCTGAGAAATATAATCTCCAGAATGTAATCGTTTTTATACTTTAAGGATTAGGTTATTAGAGGCGCTATTTTTAAATTTATGTTGCAATGATCATAGCTTTTTTTTATGTATATACAAGTGATTTTTTATAAACATATACATACACACACATACACACACACTTATCCATAATATTGAATTATTATTGTTTGATACTCCTTTGCACCTATACGGGTCGTACACCTTTAATAGGTTGAAAGTTTAAGAAGTTTTTTTGATGCAAAAGGGGTGTATATTTTCTTGTATCCACCTTCAATTAGAAAATGACACAAGTATAGTGTAACACTGTAAATATTTATTTCCCAAAACCAACCCCTTTATGGAACTCTTACAAGATTTGGTGGTGGAACTTATCTCTAAGTGCCACAATCAAGCATTGGTGCAGAATAATACAGTCGTGCAGGTGTTGTTACCACTTAGTTGATGAGGGAAGGCAAGACGATCCTGTGCACTTGAGCCGGTGCAGATCTCTCGTCTCAGAAAGACGCAGACTGTGGATACTGCTAAGTTCAGCTGCCAATGTCCAAAACAAAGATCGCTGTCAGATCTACGTGTTTTAGCTCAGGCTCAAACCCGCCAGGACTTTGTATCTTAAGAGTGTCCGAGCTAAAGGGCAAAACGCGTAGATCATCTGACGGCGATCTTTGGTGGGGGCTCGTGGGGGACTGTGCCCTCCAGCTAGTTAATAGATGCCCAACCTGGGGGCCATTTGTTTAGTAGACATGCCCCTGGTCGCCACATAGCGAGAAGGGGCATTCGGGAGATTTTAATCTCCCTTATGCCAATATGGGGGTCATATTAACCCCTATAGAGCAAGGGAGGACATGGGGGGCTTAGGAAGTGGCGGGGAGCATTGCTCCCTGCTGCTTCTCTTTTTAAATTTTACAAGGAGGGAGCTGCGAGCTGGTAGCTTCCTCCTTGTAATAAACTAAAACGAACGAACACGATAGTCGGTGTTTGTTTGATCGTCTGACATTTCTATTCATTCCTTCATCTTTCTGACGAATAAATAGATGAAATTCCCGTTCGCATGCCCAAGTGTTTAACTGGGCATGCGCAGGAATTTCACAGCGCTAGTGTGGGCAGATGACATGTCCCACAGGGACTTCATCTACCCACACAAAGATGGTGGTGCCCAGGAGCTAGGTCCGGTTACGAAATAAAGATTTTTTTAAAAAGGTAATATGGGGAGCTTAGGGGCATTTGGGGGCAACTAGGGGGACAATTCCTGGATAAATGCTTCTATTGTTTGATTTCACAATAAAACATTTCACAACAAGAAATGGTTTATATAGTATAAATATAGCTGTAATTATACATACCACAAATATATTTTTCCCACTTTTTTAAAAAACCAACTTGTTTAACTGATTTTTTTTTTCACAAATCCTAAAATGTACCATTTGAAGACTTTTGCATGGACAGCACTATGGCAAGGGAATGACTATAAAAATCACTGATTACAATATATTTCGAAAAAAAAAAAAAATCAACCTAACATTTAACCCCTTAAGGACTGGACTGTTTTTGCGATGTTGTACATTTGCGACCAGGAATATTTTTACACTTTTGTGGTGTTTGTGTTTGGCTGTAATTTTCGCTTTCTCATTTACTGTTCCCATACAAATTATATATTGTTTTTTTCAGGACAAAATGGGCTTTCTTTACATACCATTATTTATATAATCTCATGTATTTTAATTTAAAAAAAATACAAAAATCTGATGAAAAATTGAAAAAAATACATGTTTTTTGACTTTTACTTGAAAAATCTTTTACTCATCTACAAAAGCGAATGAAAAAAACTGCTAAATAGATTCAAAATTTTGTCCTGAGTTTAAAAATACCTAGTGTTTACGTGCTTTTTTGCTTTTTTTTGCATGTTATAGGGCTATAGGTACAAGTAGGATATTGCGGTTTCAAAACATACATTTTTAAAATTTATCAATAGTGACATTGTAACACTATTATCTGTCATAAATCTCTGAATAACACCCCACATGTACATATTTTTTTTAAAGTAGACAACCCAGGGTATTCAATATGGGGTATGTCCAGTCTTTTTTAGTAGCCACTTAGTCGAAAACACTGGCCAAAGTAAGCATTCATATTTGTTTGTGTGTGAAAAAAGTAAAAAAACTAAATTGAACGCTAATTTTGGCCAGTGTTTGTGACCAAGTGGTTACTAAAAAAGACTGGACATACCCCATTTGCAATACCTTGGGTTGTCTTCTTTTGCAAATGATATGCCATCATGGGGTAATTCTCATTCCTGGGCTACCATACGCTCTCAAAGGCAACGTAACCAACCTGGCCATTTTCAATGTAAAATATTTGACCCATATATTTGACCTTGTAACTTTCAAAAATGCTATAAAACCTGTACATGGGGGGTACTGTTTTACTCGGGAGACATCGCTGAACACAAATATTAGTGTTTAAAAACTGGAAAACATATCACAACAATTATATCATCAGTAAAAGTGCTGTTTGTGTGTGAAAAATGCAAAAAAAGTAACTTTCACTGACAATATCATCGCTGTGATATGTTTTACTGTTGTGAATCACTAATATTTGTGTTCAGCGAAGTCTCCCGAGTAAAACAGTACCCCCCATGTACAGGTTTTAGGGTGTCGTAGAACGTTACAGGGTAAAATACAGTGCTAGCAAATTAAATTCTCTGGAATTTCGGCCTGGGTTGGCAGGCAGGTCCCTCAAATTGCAATTAATAAAATTACTGAATTATGTAAAAATATTACATAAATACGCACGTAGAATTTAAATATATATGCATATTTATATATTTGAAGTCTACGTGTATATTTATATAATTATTTATGTAATTTTGTATATGGACGCATGTATATTTCTTATTATTTTTATTTATTTTTATATACATAGATATATATACAAATTCATTCTAAGTGTATTTTGATATAAATATATATATATTAATTTTAAAATACAGTTAGAATAAAATTTCATATAGCTATATAATTTTTTAAAAATTTTTAAAAAATTATTTAATTTAAATTACTTATTATTTATATTTTATAATATATATATATACACAATATATATAGTTATTATATATATTATATATATACGTGTGTAATTTAATTATAAGTGTATTTTTATATTAATATAAGTACATATTAATATAAAAATACACTTAGTATAACATTATATATATGATATATAGACATATATTATATATATATACACATTATTTTTAGCTCCATAAGGCGCACTTTTTCCCTCAAAGGTGAGAAATGTCTGGCTCCGTCTTATGGGCTGATAATGACTTACCTGTCTTGGAGCGTGGGCCGGCTTCACAGCGCGCTCCGCGGTCCAGGAACTTCTATTTCGGGTTCCGGTTTCCGGCGGGACTGAAAGGAAGTGTGCACACTGAGTGTGCACACTTCCTTTCAGTCCCGCCGGAAACCGGAACCTGAAATATTAGTTCCTGGACCGCGGAGCGCGCTGTGAAGTCGGCCCACGCTCCAAGACAGGTAAGTAATTATGGGACAAGGGGAGGGGGAGACACTATGGGACAAGGGGAGGGGAGGAGACACTATGGGAGAAAGGGAGGGGGAGACACTATGGGACAAGGGGAGGAGACACTATGGGACAAGGGGAGGGGGAGACACTATGGGACAAGGGGAGGGGAGGAGACACACTATGGGACAAGGGGAGGGGGACACTATGGGAGAAAGGGAGGGGAGGAGACACTATGGGACAAGGGGAGGGGAGGAGACACTATGGGACAAGGGGAGGGGGGGAGACACTATGGGACAAGGGGAGGGGGACACTATGGGAGAAAGGGAGGGGAGACACTATGGGAGAAAGGGAGGGGAGACACTATGGGAGAAGGGGAGGGGGGACACTATGGGAGAAAGGGAGGGGAGACACTATGGGACAAGGGGAGGGGGGGACACTATGGGACAAGGGGAGGGGGGACACTATGGGACAAGGGGAGGGGGAGACACTATGGGACAAGGGCAGGGGGGGACACTATGGGAGGGAAAGTGCACTATGGGACAAAGGGAGGGGGGGACACTATGGGATCAGAACACTAATGGACAAGGGGAGGAGGGGTTAAAGAACACTATGGGACAGGGTAGGAGGGGTTAACAATCACTATGGGACAGGGTAGGAGGGGTTAACAATCACTATGGGACAGGGTAGGAGGGGTTAACAATCACTATGGGACAGAGGAAAGGGGGGGTTAAAGATCATTATGGGACAGGGGAGAAAAAAAAATATTCTGAACAAACTGTCCCATGGTAAGAAACACTATGGAACAGTTTGTTCAGAATATTTTTTTTTCTGGGTTTCCTCCTCTAAAAACTAGGTGCGTCTTATGGTGAGGTGCGTCTTATGGAGCGAAAAATACGGTAATATATGTCTATATATCATATTTATACATATATAATTATTATTATTTTTTTTATTACCATTAACTTTAATTTTTTTTCTGATTTTACACTAGCAGGGAGACTGCCTGTCAGCACAGACAGTCCCCCTGCAGGCAGCACTATGGACACCTATTGTGACCATGTGATCGCTGTGTTAAGCGATCACATGGCCACAGGGGTCCTAATCTGCCGTGGGGAGACTGTCTGGGCTGCAGGCAGTCTCCCCAAAACCGGAGGAACACTGATCGCCGCCGGGGGAACGACGGCGATCAGGTAAGTACCCCCAGACCGTTTGGACGGTTCAGGACCGTCATCGGTCGGCAAGGCAAAAATGCCGATGACGGTCCTGAACCGTCCTCGGTCCTTAAGGGGTTAAAGTGGTTTTCTGACTAAAGCTATTGATAATTTATAGAGCACATTGGCGTTGTCAATTTATAATCGAGGAAAAAAATAATAATGCAATTAATGAAAACAGCTGTAAAATATGTTCTTACATTTTTGCAATTATAAAGCATAGAAATAAAGAGTTGGTTAAGGTATTTACCTGCTAATAGCAGCAGTTCTGGTGCTGGGAGTGCCCTTTTGAAATAGCAATAAGAGTACTTGGAATTCTGTGGTAAGTAAACTATGGGGATATCCTTTACATGTGGATTTCAGAATAATTACTCTTCAACTTACTTGCTACATTGGGACTAGAACGGTGGTCAGCACGATTTTTCAGCAATCTATCATCTGCTGGTAATTTCTTTGGTTCACTATATTCTGGCCAAGGCATTTGGGGGCTTTCAGGTGACCCGTTCTGAGCAGAGTTATTGTACAGCTCAAAACCTTCACTCTTTGGTCGGGGTTTCCCTGAGCCACGACGGTCTGAAATTAAGAGTAGCAGACATTAAACATACACACATGCATTCCCAAGTATTAGTTGGTCTTGGTCTGCTAAACAGAGTTGTAATACTCTACAACAGTGCTCAAACATTTCCACATACGACTAGCCATTACGGAGTGAAAATGTAGCTCTGACAAGTAGAAATGCACGACAATTGAGTATGATACGGATTCTCCAGGCTTTCCGTTACTTTAAGGCATGGTTAGCAGCAAAAGACTTAAAATTGTAAATCCTGCTCTATTCTATCAATCTCAAATGCTGGCACTGCATCAATAAATGTAAAAATGACTGTCTTGTTTACACAAATTAAATTATGAAAATCTGATTAAATGTTTTGATTTATGAAAATGTGCACCATTGTTACTACAAAGGTATAGAACAGGAATAGGCAACCTTCGGCACTCCAAATGTTGCATACTACATCCCCCATAATGCTCTTACACCCATAATGCTGGCAAAGCATCATGGGAGGTGTAGTCCAAAACATCAGCAGTGCCGAAGGTTGCCTATGCCTGGTATAGAAGATGTATCTTGACACCTTCCTCGGATGGCAAGCTGAGGAATAAGCACTCCTTATCATATCACATGGAGGAAGCAATTAACATTGAGATATTACAACAAAAGTAAAAAGGGTAAAAAAGTTATATACAAACGTTGTTTGTGGTTTGATCACATGAATGCCTGGAATGAGCAAGCCATGTTCAGTTCTTATAGTACAGTCAGAAAATCAGATGGCAGCACTTTCGGCTAGGGAGCTTGCTGTGGAGACATTTCTACAGGTGGCAGATGGTCTGCAAAGGAGCCTACTCTCAATGTAAAATGTCACAAACTCCTAGAGAGTTGCTTTACAATCAGACATGTCAACAAGGACAAAAAAAGCTAACTCTATTCTTCTTTTACTTCTTTTGCGTGTGTTCCCATCAGTTGTTTTAATGCATTGCATAGATTTTACCACTCATTTATTATTTTTGTTCAACTCTTCTTTTAGTATAAACCAAGTTCCTTAGATTTTTTTTCCGGTTTTCCTTTTACCTCTTGACCTTGGATTGTCCCGTTTACATTGTAAACCTCTATCATCCATTTTAGGTTTCCCATTTCTTTGATGTTGAACTATTCAGGTTTTGTTCCTAATTGAGGATTATGCAAAGAAAGATCTTGCTATTTACACACTGTGCTTTGTTCTGATTGGTTGATTATTTTCAGAGTAATTTATTTTTAGTCTATTATAATTTTTTTGTATGCAAGATAAACCATACATTTTAAAAGAGTGCAAAAGTGCAACAGTCCATCTAAGTACT
Source organism: Pelobates cultripes (assembly GCA_933207985.1). Taxonomy (NCBI): domain Eukaryota; kingdom Metazoa; phylum Chordata; class Amphibia; order Anura; family Pelobatidae; genus Pelobates; species Pelobates cultripes. The sequence continues at coordinate 249,581,698 of OW240913.1, read as the reverse complement.
GTTCAGTGGGAAACATCCCCAAATAGTATTTTAAATGATCACATAGCATTGCTTCATGAATTTACCCACATTTCAGTCCACTGCTTAGTGAATTGGTTTTTGTTTTGGCATAAGTTGAGCCAAAAGACAAGTATAGCTGCAGTTCTACTGTCAAGCCGGGTAGGGAAGAGCCTTCTCTGTTTTGTGTGGTGTGCATCCGTCACATGCACAATACTGTCAAAACTGATATAAGCAACCGTGAACTAATGGTCCAGGACTGAACATCTCAAATAGTCAAACCAAAAAGGCAGATTTTCAATGTGTGATATAATACAGAAAAAGAACAAAAATGTACTATCCATTTTCAAATCCTTCAAATGTTCCATTATAAATATAAACTGTCCCACCTTAAAAGGGACTGTCTAAGCACCAAATTCTTAATGGAGTTATTTAGGTGTAAAATTCCTGTCCTGGCTGCTTTGTATTTGAAAACACTGGACTTATAAAAGTCTTTTTTTCGCAATTCGATGACTATTGGCTGTCAATGAGAGGGCCACTAGGAGTTTCGCGTAAAATAAATTCAACAAATGAAACTAACTAAAATCTGGTGTTAGCATGCACAGTATGCTGAAATTGGCTGTATGTGGAGTGCTCCTCTATGGGAACATTTGATTCAATGCAGTTAAGTGTAAATGCTTTGCTAAATGTTTTCTTTTTTTTTCTCTTTTTAATGGAAGTTCATTAATCCAAATCCTTGGCATATGAAAGTATAAATACACAAATATATGTTCTTGTTTATTAAAATAATTGTGTCCACAAAAGAGACTGTTCCTTTAAGGCTGGAAATGCATCTTGGCTACATCTGGAGGGCTACCTTTTGCTCTGACCCATTTCAAAGTACACCGTTATATTTTCATAAAGCTACTAAAAAAGTAAAAAAGCTAATTTTGGTTTACTAAAATAATCTGAACAACTCACTGTGTGAACAGGAGCACACAAAGGGAAGATCCCTGCAAGGTCAGGCTTGTCAAAACCAATTAACCAACACATTTTATTAGATGTTTTATATAGAGGTTAAAATGCTACCCTAAAGCTTGCATTCTGGTAGGCAACAGATAATTAACGTAGTTTCTTGAAAACAATACCGAAACTCCATTTATTGAAAAGCTGTAAAATATACTTTTTAAAACGCATTTTGCCAGACCACATCTCAAGAACAAAAAATATTTGTGGGGAAGTAATACATTCAAAACGGTCACCAGAAAAATAAAAATGAGACACACTTGTCTCAAAAAAGCTCAAATATTTATATTCTAACTTTTTTTTCTGAAAAATAAATAATTCCTGTCTGAGAGACTGTCGTGTAATATTGATATATTTTAAAAATATACATCGGAATATGTGAAATGTGTCTGCACGGAAGTGGTCAAGAAAACTTAACATCCTTCTGAATGAATTTAAGTCTAGTCCAAGCATCTGTTTTGAGTTACCTTTTATGGGGATATATTTTGTTTCATTTTCACTTTTGTGAATGAGAGAATGTTGCTTAAATTTACCTCTCTGCATCAGGGGAGATGGCTGGTTCAGCAGTGTGGCCAAGCCATGGTATATTGCTCCTTGTTTGGCAACCTCAAGGGTTACAACCGAACCCGTTCTTGTCATAAGTTCTGCAGCCCTGAAGAAAAAGAAAAAAAGTATTACAAAAATTGCATATGACAATCCTTTGCTTTAAGTAACAAAACAGAACTTCCTTTGTATTCTAATAAGCAGTTAGATTTGAGCAAGCAGGGACAAGATAACAACCACAGGATATTTTTATGATCTCACTGCCCCAACCTGCAGCAAACGTTTGATGATTTGGAAATGAATAATGTGAGGGTAGCCTGAACAACAGTGCTGTGTCTATGGTTTAAATCGAACTTGAAAAAGAAGTCATAAGAAGAAAAAAAAAAGAAAAGAAAAAAAAAAAAAAAGGTTATTTTAGAATATTCCCAAATTGTTATTTCTGCGCTATAGATGGCCAAGACTCTGGCTTGGCTCACCCTCTGTAGTTAAGAACGTGGCTTGATTCTGCATTTAAAACCACTTTGTATAATGACATCACCACAGCCCTGATGCTTCATTGTATATCAATGAACTTCATGTTTTCTAAGTTTTTATGTTACTTTTTACTATTACAATGTAAAATCTGATGCAAACAAGTCAGTTACCACTGTGTGTAATGTTACATGCTCGAACAACATGACCATTCTTTCTGTAAACCAAAAGTCAAGTGACTTGGCTTTTGCATAAGCCTGTACTGTCATAAGGCCGCATTTCTGTCAGTGCAAAAATAAAGGGAAAAATTATATATATATATTTTTTGTTAATTAAGCCAATAATTTCTGTAATCCGATAAATAAATAGCTGCCGAATGTGGTCCTGGGTGATAAAAAAACAAGACATATACGAAAACTGCATGTAGCCCACAGCAAACTTTCTAAAAAATGTGTGGTAGACATAAGGCTATACTAGATATAAGAGACTAATGCACGTATTAAGAAAATTGGGCAGACTAGAAGGACCGAATGGCTCTTATTTGTCGTCACATTCTATGTTTCTAGGTGAAGGACAAGAAGGCCAAATTAAATAAACACATGTTATCCATTACAATTATTTGACCATAAGAAATGCTTTATTTGTTGCATATTAAGTAAACCTGTACATGTGCTCTGAAGTATATATGTGGACAAACAGAATGCCAACATAATGTATGCAGGAGGCACAGAATCACTTGATAAAATATATGGATTGTGCTGTTCTCTGTCTGGACTATTGCACAGCCGAGGTGAGAAAAATGTGAGATTGGTAATTCCTAGAAGCTCAGGCTAAATCTGTATGAAACAAATGGGGCTCAAACTCAGAGTATGTCAGTGTGTGAGGAATAATGCAAAGTAATAGGAAGGATGTTCTGATCATCAATGCAAACCTCTGCCTTTCTTACAGTAAAGATGTAATTAACTTTTTGTAAAACTCATGACAAACATTGATTATGTGTTGTTTTGTACAGTCTTGAGGGACTTGGCGAAAAGGGATTCTACCTGGAGCAAAGATTATTGGACGGTTATTTAGTCCTCCAGTGCTTAAGGAGGTAGTTCCAGAACACTTCTTCTATTGTTTTTTTTCTCTAAATATAAAAGTTTACCTTTCCTGGGACAGTCCCACCAAACTTCGTCCATCCACACTAAGAAGTTGGTCACCTGCTGCTAGACGACCATCCTAAAGAAAAAACAAAAAAACAATACCAACAAAAAAAGTCAGAAAAAAACCCCCCAAAATGTAAATCTAAATTTAGTATCAAACAGATACAGTAAATATCATTAACAACATAAAAGTCTCATCCCGTAAATGTGGTTAAAGAATATATTACAATGCCAATTCAGAGAGCTCTCCTAGGTAATTCTACAAGATACAATGCTAGAGAAATATTAACTTGTTCACAAAATTGCTACACACACTTTGAGCCACAAACTCATAATATCAAGTACAAATAACATTGCAAACACTTAAATATTAGAGACTGAAAGTTAAATATTACAAACCACTTCGGCTGCGCCTCCTTTCACAACTGACTTTACGTATATTCCAAGCTTTTCTTGTCCAGCACCCTAGATAATGGTGAGAAATCCAATGTTACTTTTTCAACACAGATACACAAACTGTAAAATAGAAAGTTTACCATGCTTAATATCAATGTGATAATTCAAATCTCTCCCCTCCCCCCCAAGATAATCTTTATGAGAACTTTGGTTCTGGATATGTAATACTGCGTTCACTGCTTCTTGAGATAAGCACCACTGAGCTAAAATACCCAGAAGTAAAATGACTGCTTCTCTGACAGCCAGGGGGTTGTAAGAAGGTTAGTGTATAAAAGTAACTTTTTAAAAACTTTGTAAAATTCAAAAAGAAGGGCATACTCTTCACTCATACAGCAGCTCAGCAAGCCAAATTGCTTTAGGGCTTTGGAGTGTTCCTTTAAACAACTTTTTAGTAACTAAAAAGGTAGAAAGGTATTTTAGAATACGACAGGGATAAAACTCAAGTACAAAAGAAGAGGTAGAGAGCCTCTTCTTAGTTAAGGAGTCAACAATTCTGTGTCTCCTGTTTCAATGCAACGTGTGCCTTGAATATGCTAGAAGTAAACTTGATTGAGATAAATTGTAATATCCATTTAAATGAAAACATAAATCACATGAAAAGGGTTACATAACATACAGTTGATTTACAATGCTTTATTCAATAGTGTAATTTCCAGAGAGGTAAAGCTCCCCTTAGGCTTCTTTTCCCCAAAACAAGCTAAAAACAAAATCAACAAAAAAGTGTAACATTAACAACCCCCCCACTTCAAAAAAATAAGATAAAACAGTTATGTTGTAATGTACAAGTAAACAACTACGGCAGTGGAGCAACTGGCCATAGCTTGCATATTCAATATTTATTTATGGCTTTGTAACAAGTTATATTATCATTTATATAACTACAAAATGTTCCAGGAACAAGAGGTTCATTAGGACCCTTTGCTAACAAGCTTAAAAACTAGAGGAGGTGGAGTATAAAAACACAAGAAGTGCATTGAAGGGGTTATCAACTAAGCAAGGTGGAAAAGTAGCAGAAGGGATAGGTGAGAGTGGCTGTTTAGAAGAGAGCAAGAGAAAGGTATGTGAAATACAAGTTATTCTAGGAGGCCATACTTTTTCTGAGGGACTTCTTAAATAATTGAAGACTAGGGGAGTGCCTGATGTAGCCAAGGAGTTATTTAGCGCTTTATAATTATATGAAAACTATCCAAAAGCTTGTGCAACAAGTAAAACCCAGGATAAGAAGGAGGTATCTAGATTGTGACTTAAGGGTTTACATTGTTCTAAGATTAGGGATTATCTTTTTTGTTCTTAAAAGACTACAAAGTAATGAAAAAGGAATAAACAAAAATAGCCATGGTGTGCTTCATTTCAAAGCCATTTTTATGTAGGTGGTAGATTTCTTTTAATGTACCGTATATACTCGAGTATAAGCCGACCCGAATATAAGCCGAGGCCCCTAATTTTAACCCAAAAAACTGGGAAAACGTATTGACTCGAGTATAAGACTAGGGTGGGAAATGCAGCAGCTACTGGTAAATTTCTAAATAAAATTAGATCCTAAAAAAATTATATTAATTGAATATTTATTTACAGTGTGTGTATATGATGAATGCAGTGTGTGTGTATGAATGCAGTGTGTGTATGAGTGCGCAGTGTGTGTATGAGTGCGCAGTGTGTGCATGAGTGCAGTGTGTGCATGAGTGCAGTGTGTGCGTATGAGTGCAGTGTGTGCGTATGAGTGCAGTGTGTGCGTATGAGTGCAGTGTGTGCGTATGAGTGCAGTGTGTGCATGAGTGCAGTGTGTGCGTATGAGTGCAGTGTGTGTGCATAAATACAGTGTGTGTGCATAAATACAGTGTGTGTGCATAAATACAGTGTGTGTGCATAAATGCAGTGTGTGTGTGATGCAGTGTGTGTGATGCAGTGTGTGTGATGCAGTGTGTGTGATGCAGTGTGTGTGATGCAGTGTGTGTTTGTGTGGCAGAGCCTTGGTGGGGGGGTGGGCATTTTTATATAAAAAAAAAATAATAATAATATTATTATTTAAATTTTTTTGTTATATTATTTTTTTTAATTTTTTTTATTATTATTATTTATATATTAATTAATATTTTAATTTTTTGTTATATTTTTTTTTTTATTATTATTATTATTATTTATATATTATGAATTAATATTATTTTAATTTTTTTGTTATATTATTTTTTTTTATTATTATTATTATTTATATTTGTATATTATTAATCTATTTATTTGTTGTCCCCCCTCCCTGTTTGATACATGGCAGGGAGGGGGGCTCTCCTTCCCTGGTGGTCCAGTGGCATTGGCAGTTCAGTGGGGGGAGGAGGGGGGCTGGCAGAGCTGTTACTTACCTCTCCTGCAGCTCCTGTCAGCTCTCTCCTCCTCCGCGCCGGTCCGTGCAGCTCTTCTGTCAGCTCACATTGTAAGTCTCGCGAGAGCCGCACTATGACCCCGCGGCTCTCGCGAGACTTACACTGGGAGCTGATCGAGGTGCTGCACGGACCGGCGCGGAGGAGGAGAGAGCTGGCAGGAGCTGCAGGAGAGGTAAGTAACAGCTCTGCCAGCCCCCAGTCTGTATTATGGCAATGTAAATTGCCATAATACAGACAGTGACTCGAGTATAAGCCGAGTTGGGGTTTTTCAGCACAAAAAATGTGCTGAAAAACTCGGCTTATACTCGAGTATATACGGTATTTGACACAGAATATATTTATCTGGGAAGTCTAGAATTAATGGTAATATGAAAATAAAAAACATTCCAAATGAAACCAGGTTTTGTCTAATGACTGCTGAAACACATACTTTCAATACAAGATATTTATTTTACCAGTGTAGAAAGAATGGAAGAGAAAATAAAGGAAATTAGCTTGGCAATAGTTTGTTCACTTGACAAGGGCTAAAACAGACATGTAAGATATATAAAAAATAAAAATAAAAAACCATGAGAAAAAGACCTATGAAAGCAACAGTAATGTAAAGCAATATATCCCTTTTAGCAAATATTTTCTCTTTCTTACTTTTACAGACAGAACATACTAGTATGTTTTAGCTCACAAGCAATATTTGGATAAATTGCTGTAATATATAGACTTTATGCTTATGGCAATGGTCCTCTGTTCCATTTGTACTGGTATGTCTATTGTATTATACGTATTGATCTGAAAATACTAATTTTCTGTAAATAAATAAAAATCAGAGCATTATGGTTAATGTTCTTGCTCTTGAGTTCAGTGATACACTACACACACCAAATTTGGAGTGCCAAGACTAGAGGGGTGATCTGGTAGGATAAATTAAATTAATTCTTACTGATACATACCAAAACGCATCTTAAATAAAGTTCATACACACAATAGTCCAAACCGGAAATCTTACAGTGTGACACAGGCATATATAGCGGATACTAGAAGCAGTTTTAAGGGAATCCTTTCAATTAGTAGTCTTTCACACCCTTAGTGGCCAAAAGCCCAATATACAGTGAAATAAAGAAATAAACAAGGTTCTAATGTGGCATCTCTAATAAAGCCTGAAATGGCACTGTGAATAGAAGAGTTATCAAGCAGGCACGCAACAAATAGGTGAAGTAGGTGGTTGTTACTAAATTGTATTTTTCCTTGCTCACAATTTTATCAAAGTATTGCATACACTTGTATATAGTGGATAACCAATGCACCAGTACCTGGTACTGAGAGACAAACACTAGAGCAGGTGCAGGTCTAAGCCTGTGAATAATGATCAATTAAACTGCTTATTGGGTATAATGATGACTGTAAGCTTGTTTGAGCAGGGTCCTCATCAACCTATTCCTGTATCATTTTGTACTTGTCTGATTTATTGTTAAATTTCCCCCTCTTATAAAATATTATAAAGTGTGTGGAATATTTTGGTGCCATATAAATGCCAAAAATAACGCTGTCGAATCAACTCTGAAAACTGTTTTTGTGCTTTGAGTATCACAAAAAAAAAAAAAAAAGACGAAAGGTAAAAAATAAAGATTCAGTCCAAAAAGCAGCAGCTTAGCCTTAAGAAACAAAAATAAAATGAAGATTGTGAAAATACTATGACATACAAAGTACACAGGAAAATACTTGTCTCCACTTGCAATTTAAAAGGTATAAATAAATACATGCCAAATCACAACCATTATTCATTCAGGATGGTCTGTCTATACACAATTGGAGAAGTATTTATTTTTAAATATTGCGAAATTGCTTTATGAAGACTTTTTTGCATACTTTGTATGAGCAGCAAGCCTAACAGTACAATTTAAAGTGAAAAATGTAATAAAACAAAAAAAGTCATTTCCACAAAAATTCTAATGTTATTTATTTTTTGACATGATATACGATATGATGAGATTTTATTACCACATAAACCCAAACACTTGTGGATCTGGTGGGCAGTCCCAGGTTTGCTCTCTGGTGTCCAGCATCTTGAGAAACCAAGAAAAAGCTGTACAGAAGTAACCTCAGGATACTCCGTGAGGAAGCCTCTGTATAAGTAACCCTGGATGAAGGTGACCAACGCAGCTGACAGTCAACCTGACGTAGATGCTTGTAGACTGACGCATCCCCTTTTTGGGTGGTCCAACTCACTTAATATTGATCTGTTTTTCAGTGTGTAGGCTGCCATCTTTGAAATGCATCACTCTTTAAATCACAGCCTGCTAAAAGGATAAACACCTCTGCACAGTTTATCATCTAATTTGAGGAGTAGTTTAGTCTCCCACTGTGCAGGGAAGATGAAAATGTTCACCTTTTCGATGTAGAGTTGCTTAAGGTGCATGTTTAAGTAATCCAGTCTGCTAGTACATAGAACAACCATTTTTGGGCCAGTTGCAATATTTACCACTATAAACATTATCCACATTTTAGAATAAGCCAATCTATACTATCGAATCTGTGTGTCAAATGATCTTTCCTGTCTCCTATATAGGTTTATACAGACACTTTAAAGTGACACTTCTACAGAATTTGTGTTAATCACGTATCTTTCTGAAGGAAAATAAAAATGGTTATTTCTGTATACAACCTGTTATTACAAGTGCAAAACTGTATTTTGTAACCTTTAAAAAAAAAAAAAAATGTAAATGATTGAGTAAAGTTTAGATAAATATTCTCTTGGTGTTTAAAAATTAATACAAATTCAAACACCTTGCACAAAAAGCTAAATATGCAATAATCAATAAAAATTTACATTTTAGTTATCTAAAGAAGTTACAAGTGTGAAATAAATGCACTGCTAGTCTGCCACAAAGGAAACTTATTTGCATGCTAAGCTGCCAATAAAAGCCATCAGCACTGTCACTTGCCATCCCCTACCAGCTGCCTGTTTTGAAGAGGTATCTCACATTGCATACTAGAAGATCTATGTAGAATTCTATATTGTATTTTTCCAGTAGATCTGTTCAGTTCTCAATTCATGTTTCTCATGAATGAAGCTTCTCTGGGCTGGGTCTGCTACAGATGTGCACTACAGCTTTCATAAAATGATATGAGAGAAAACACAGACTTTGTTTTTGTTTCAGGTGGAACAAAAGGTTTGGTGCTACAAAGCTAGTTGCAAAAATATAAATTTAAAAAAATTCTATTTTTTCATGAATATCACAAGCATAGAGCAAAATCTGCAAGACTGTATGAAAAAAATGAATAAAAAAAATGAAAATCATGAAGTAAGTTTAGTTTTCACGTCTGTGGAATGTGCACGCACGCATAAAGGAAAAATATATGTATAACATACATTTTGCAGTATCACGAGCCAGAATTTACTCACATATTTACAGCAGTCTTTATAAAGAATTATATGTCTTTCATATTCCAAGCTGATGTTAGGATAGATCATTAAAGCTTCAATGCCTTTGCCAGATGAGGCAAACACTGAGGCTTTGAATCTATTTTAAAACCGTTTACCATAGTAGGAAATACCCCAGCATACAATCCCAGTCATCTGTAATATAAATGAGGAGACTTTTCCAATAAAGCTTTGGCTCATCCACGATGATCACAGCTGCTGTTTCCTTTTCCTTTAGTGCTTGTTGCATTGTGCTTTAGCCTGTTCTGGAATCACTGCACAAACCAAACAGCTGACTCTCATCATCTCAACTACGACTCTACTTGCGCTGTGTTGCTTTGAAAATGTAACTTTCTGAAGGTATACATCTCCAAAAACAGTGTTACCAACCAGTGTTACCAATACTACTTCCCTAACCATTACTTGCTAGTTCCCAAAGGCAAAATGCAGTGTTGTGACTTTGTAGAGTTTTTTTTTTTTACATTTATTATTTCTTGTCCTATTTCACCTCATTTTTAATTATTTTAAAATTGCTACCTTGCCACTATATTGGGAGGTCTTTCTACCTGTAGCTTTTCTGTACGATAAAGACATGTCACTTTACATTATATACGGCTGAATTCTTCTTCATTCGAATCTGGACATCTCAGCCTAGTGGGGAAACAGCAGAACATATCTAGATGCTACCAGGTAAATTAATGACAGTGCAACACACAGAAAAAAAAAAAAAGAAAAAAAAAAAAAGATTGTGGGGAATGCTGCATGGCACAAATAGTGGGTAGAAGGGTAAAAGATACATGAAGGGGGGGCAGGAAGTCAGAAGGTCAATCATCCTGCAAGCAGTCGTATTGGACACAGGTGGATGAGGAAAGAGACGAGCATTGAGAGTATGTGTAGGTAGTGGTGGGGTTAGGGTCAGAGACACGTGGATGAGGAAAGATACATTGAGGAAATATGATTCACAATAAGACTGATGCTTACACAATCATTGGAGAAAATAATGTGGAAGAAACAGGCATTGGAAATGGAAAAGGTATGAGTGTGTGAGAGGGAAAAGTAGTTGATGGGGGATGGTTCAAGATGCATACATTAAAAGAGAAAATATGAGTGACACCGGATTTAGTGAATCTCAGATTTGAGCTACATGAATCAATCAATGCATTCTCAACTTCCTAACTTGCATCCACCATGGCTTCAAAGAGCTCTAGGACAATAAGCCCTGGCAAAGTTCTCATTGTAACCTTAACATGTCAAAACAAGCCTTATCCGAAGAACACAGCTGCATTTTCTTTTAGGCTGCTAGAATTCCCTGCAAAGTCTCAAACAAGACATGCTAATCTATTGTTTCAAGTTAGACACATTGAATTTCATGCCATTCAGATACAAGCAACAGTATACAAGAAAAATCTCAAAACATAAGAAAGACAATAATGAGTATTTCTAAAGTACATAAAAGATGGAAACATTAACTATTCTAGACTGTCAGGCAAAGTGATAAAGAAGTGTTCCGCATTATGAAATTGATTGTTGTGTAGTAGACAGTGTATAGTGCCATACATAAGCAGTCTATCCTAATTTTGGTACAGTGTGAGCACACATTATGTGCTCACTGTGTGCAATCAAGGCATAGGCAGGCATAGGCAACCTTCGGCAATCCATATCCCATAACGCTCTCTCAGCCTTAATGCAGGCAAAGCATCAAGTGAGTGTCGAAGGTGGCCTACCCCTGGTATTGACCACAAACCAGGTCACCATGGTGATACAGGAATTTCAAGTGGTGACTCCATTGCAGGGCCAATTTAACAGAAGGACTATGTCGTCACAGATTACTGCGGTCAAGTTTTGTCATATCGCAAAGGAAAAAAGCATGGTCTCTCAGGAGCCTCCAGAGACAGTGTTGTAATCCCTAGCATGCTAGATAGTACAGAACGGACTTGATCTCCTGGTGCTTCATAAGATGGGAAGAAGACGGTGGCAGCTATGAGGATCACATTAAGGCAAGTAAAACGTACCTTCCTCTGCTCTCCCAAGCAAAATATGCAAAGATGCTGAAGAAGGGGACAGATCAACTTAACAGTGCCTTACTACTGGAGCTACCCACTTTCTCAGTCTGCTTATTGTCCCACATTGTTTGCCATTTATGCAGTGGATGGGAATCCAGGCTTGCAAGAGATTTCAGCAAGGTTTGTGCTTGACACCTCTGATAAGTCATGGAGGTGAACCTTGCTATCCTAAATTGGCTACTTGCAAGATTTTCTCCTAGTTCCTTTGTACACACTGTGTTCTACAGATATGCCAGTTTACACATTATGTAGATATGCTTCCTCAGATTCCTCCAGTGCTTCTACAACTTACATCAATGTAAACATGCTTTCAAACAAAATAATTTTAATTATTTTCATTAACATTAAAAAATGTTTTTAAAAATAATAATAATAATAATATATATATATATATTTATATATATATATATATTTATATATTCCTAACTTTCTCATGACTCCAAGATTCTATGAACATTTTTCAAACCCTTGTGCGGGGATATAACTATTAAAACGTTCTCCGTTATCAAGTATAAAGTGGGCAGAACCATGCTGAGGTCATGCTCTATCGTATAGCAATTATTACAGAAATGCTTCCTAAAGCTGCCCAATAGAAATGTCATTGGGTAAGTGAATAGGGGCAATTCTAGAGGAAACACAGTTTCCACAAGGGACATGGGACAAAGTTTAAACCATTGAGCAATGCAATGATATTAAGCACACATCCAAATAAACAATGGTGAATTTGACCAGTATGAGCAAAGAAGCTTTGCAAAATGAATTGTGCCAAGCCAGTGCTATGTATTGAGGGGAATAAGTAAGGACATAATATGGGTGACTGATGATTATGATATAGATGCAGGTAACCGATTAATGCTCTATAATATGTGGAGCAATGGGAGTGATTTAAGCGCACCATTTGGAAACTAGGTATTGTATATTATATGATTGCCCTTTTATAGTGAGTGATGGTTTCTCTAGGTTATCTATGAGCTGCATATTCTAGGGATGGATGAACATTTTTAGACTGCCTTTGTTGACTTAGACAGCACCAGCCCAGTAACTACATGTTCTCCATGCATTGGCTACTGTGGAGCCAACTATAGCTGCAGTGATATGTATTGTTTATGAATGATGCAATTAAAACAGCATTGCCCTTGGATCGGAGATAATAGTTTATTGTTAACTATAAACAGTGCATGGTACAATTAAAGGACAATACCACCAATTACACATTATATTTCTACTTGACACAATCACATGCAGCACCTTAGTATAAGAAGAGTAAAAGAAAATCCAACCAAAGTACATCTACACCAGAATAAGTGGTTGAAGAAGATTTATGTAAGTGTTGCAAAGTTGAAAAAGTGGAGGAAACAACGATGGAATGTGTCTGTTGGTTCCATTCATAAGTGGTCATTGTCCCAGATCTTGACAAAGATACATCTCACCCGTATTGGTCTGTTAGCAGGCTTGAGTGCATCATGTTTTTATGGGACAACTTACTTTTATACACAATAGTGCTGGACAATGAATTCAGTTATGCCTTGATATGCATTATATATTTAGATGGTATAAGTGAACGTTTAGTCAATAAAACACTATTATTCACTGTAGTTACATTCCATCTGCCTGCATTAATAGTAAGTCCTTCTCACTGAAATTCTGCTCAACACTATTTGGAGTAAAAAGCAGAGAGCAACAGGTTACTTACTAACTGTTGATGAAATACAACTCCCATGAATCTCATCCAGAGACCCAACAAATGCTATCTGAAGATCACAGGAAGTATTGTTCAATATTAGCTGGTGAATTACCTTAAAAAGCATACATTTTGCTTAAAGTGTTAGATATTGACAGATGTTTTAATAGATAGGCACACGACAGGCAGACAGAAAGCAACGCAGAATTGCTAAAAGACCAATACACACCTTTCATTTACAAATGTTAGAATGTGTTTTGAAAAGCAAAAAAGAAAAAGTATTTTTAAAAGTATGATAAAAACATAACTAGCAAAATTGTAGTTTAAATGTCAAAACCGATTGCATAATAAGACGGCAATCTCAACTAAGCAATTCACATAGTACCTAGAGCACAAAGAGAGGGTGGAGGAATAGGCAGACAAGAGAAAATACAGAACGAGAGGTGGCAAATAAAATGGAAATAAAATATGCTTTGGACTTACTGCTGGCTCTGTTCGTCCAACAACAGAAAACCACATTCTTCTGAGGATGCACTCTCGATTATATGAAAATAAAAATTAGAGTGAAGTCTTCTTACAGGCTGAATTCACCTGCACTCCGCTCTGTCTGCTGGATACGCACACAGCATTTAACAAGATAATGCAGCTACATGCTCTGACATCAACGTATGGCATGTATCAGCACCAACTACAAACAACATTGAGGCTCTTACGTAACATCTGCCGGGCAGACTTGCCTTTCATTTACCTTCCAGCAGCTTTCCCAGTTTGTTAAAGAAAAAAAAAAAAAACCTAAAACACAAAAGTAAGACCCACGTATTTTCTTCTATTGAAAAGAAAACTCCCTAAATTAAACAGGAAGCTCAGTGTTGGCTTGCAACAAAGAATAGTAGTGAGCATTATGGTAACTTGCTTGAAAAATGGATATATGTTTTCACTGTTCGCTTCCAACTCATCTGGATTTCATAAAAAAAATAAAAAAAAAATAATAATATGTAACCACACTGTGGATCTGCATGAAGCTTGGATCTGCTTTTACTCCCTTCCAGATTAAAACAGCAAGCAAACAGGGAATAAAAAAAAAAGAAAAGTCAAGAAACAAAATATATATCCGTCTAGACTGCTAAACGTCACAGGTTTTTCTAAAAAAGGATTAGAAAAGCACTAAAAACAATGGAACAAAAATGTGACAATACAAATTAAAGAAATGCTTAGCCTAAAGATTATTTGTTTAGTATCTCTGTGCTAATCTTCACGATTGTTTGTGAATTATGACACCCATGGAAGAAAGTGAATCATTTAATAGCACCACGACTGCAAACACATTTAGCAAGTTCCTTGGAAGTCAGAGAGGGAATTCTATAGTGGAGTGATGGCTATGATTTGCAACCAATATGTTTCTAAAATATATTTCCCATGAGAGCCAGTTTGCCTGATGGATGGAAATCATGCGAAACACTTTACACAAATCTGGGGTGCCACAGTTCCATCACTGCTATACGATATGCACGGTCTTATGTAAATATATACCTGATCATCAAAATGTATAGGTAAGGCAGCATTGCTTTGTTTGGTGGCGAGACCACTTTAATTACTGAATAATTATTGTAAATATCGCTTAGAGAGGGGGAAAAAAATAAAATCAATTTGTAATCGAGAAGCGGGGGGCTAGCTGTGGTGAAACTGACTCGGCCAGGGAGAAAAGGTATGTTTAATACCTTTTCATTACAATCTGAGTGGAGTTGGGGTCTTAAACAGCAACTCCAGCATTATAGCGTTAGTAATACAGGTTTGTACTCCTAACACTATAGTGTATGTAATATGTCTGCAGATACAGTTGCATTTAAAATACTGCCAATCCAAAAAACACCCCAAAAAACCCAAACATTTTAAACAGGCAATCCCAGCCATGGAGCCGAATGCTTAATATGATTCTTCAAGGGCTCCCTGTCTCCCTCTAATGGTCTTAAGAGAAAAAAAAAAAAGTTGGTCCTATGTTACTTTCTTCTAAAGGTGACCAAAGCTGGTCCGGAAGATATACATAGGTTTATATAGTTTGTTACTTAATAATACTCATATGTTAAAAATTTTGATGTAGATTCTATAACATACATATGTTTATACAACTGTTTTTCAAATGAGGATATTTCCTCAATGTTTGTTACCTTTTACAGATTTCTTAGTTTTTTGTAAAATCAATAAAAAATTTATATTTGAAAAAAAAAAAGAGAATTTTTTTTTAATGTATATATATGAATGGGTAAATATCACTTCCCAGCATTAAAGGGACCCTACAGTGCCAGGAAAACAAAGTTGTTTTCCTTGCACTATAGGGTTAATAGGATCCCCCCCCTTCAGCCACATGTGCCGATGTCCCTCAGCGGGGGACACCTAATGCGCATGTGCGACAATGGCTGCGAGCGCGTTAGACCTCGCCATAGGAAAGCATTATTCAATGCTTTCCTATGGGGAAAATCTGACACTGGAGTTCCTTTAATATTCTGCTTATTCATTCTGTATATTTAGCAAAAAGGTCTTCTAGATTATTAATTTGTGCCTGCTTTTCCTTTCAGATGCTAATCGGCTATACCTGTGGTATGTACTGCCTCTACAAAATAGGAAAAAATTAATTTGGAAATCTCCACATCTATACTGGAACTAAGGGCATCCATCTTAGCTCCCTGTCAATCGTCATTATATATTGCCCTTGTCTGTCGCTAAACATAGTTATACATTCTAGGAGGTTTCTGTTCTGCTCCTTATTTGTGGCCTGTGTATAGTCTGTGACTGAACTGAACTGGATTGTTAAGTAATTTGCTAAAGTTTTTATACAGTTTACATGAAAGCAGAGCATATTATTGTATTGCGATTGGCTGTTTGGTGCTTTCAGAATTTAGCAGACATTCAATGCATGGAACAAGTAGTGATTAATGTACAGATAAAAAAATATAACCACTGAAAAATGCAGACATCACAGGATGACAAAAGTAAAAAGGTGTGCTTCGTATGTGAACATTGTATATGCTTTCTTTTGTGGAAACCAAACTTCAAGTATTGGACACAATATATGCTCCAATGAAAAGGTATAAAATGTAATCTACACATTGTACTAGCAGGATTGATGCCAGGGCATTAGCATCTGAACAGAGTGGAAAACAATGTAGCAAAATATATGACCACCAAAGGAATAAGCACAGCAAGAATCAGAGACACTCCAACATATGTGCCAGTGGTATTTTGGCATTCCCCTTCAGGGCGTATTCTCCGTCTAGAGCAGACTTATGAGTGGCAGTTGCAGAAGGTGGCACCTTCTTTCTGCTGGTGGGAGTGGGGCAGAGGGAGGGGGTGTGGATGTTTCTCTCTCTCCTTAGGCCCAGGCTATTCAACTCTCCCATCACTCAATACAAATGCCTCAGCATACTTCTGGAGAAATTGATTGACAGGTGAAATGAGATAGGATGCTTGAGTCTACCTAACCAGTAAAAGGAGTGCATGGAAAAACTGAGTAGGAGAGAGTGAAAGGGACTATGAAACAAGTGAAGTGTGCAGCAACAGGAGGGATACAGTAACAAGAGAAGAGTCACCCAGGACGATGCAAGGCTATCCCAAAGAGGTGTGTTTTGAGTGACTTGTTAAAGGACTGGGAGTAGGGGAAAGTCTAATAGGACCAAGTAGGGCAATCCATAGAAAAGGTGTGGCTGAGAAAGCCTCTAGATGACAGTTGGCAATATAGGAATGAGCAGGATACTCACAGAGTGAAGGGAACAAGCAGTGTATTTGATAATTAAAGAGGATGTGGGTTGTTGAGGCCTTACTGTCAGCAGTTTAAATTGGATTTATATAGCATGATAACAAAATCAACACATTGTATTAGCAATTCTACAGGCAAAATGTACAGGTGAAGCTTTTTTGATTTAAATATAAACACGTGTTTACCACTACACTACAATAAAACTCATGGAAACGTGATACTTGCTTATGTTTGTAAAGTCAAAAGGTTTAAAGAGAAACAAAAAATTAGAAGGGTCAAATTCAACCAATGAATAATCTCATAGATTAACTATAACTCCAAAAATTAAACATTTAGAGTAAGTTATGCTTATACTGTTAAGATCATTGTACTGTGATAAGTTTATTTATCTAGGTATTTTGTTTTACAGCTTTCGATACAGTCAGAATGGTCATACTTCTGTCACATCATGTTTTTAAAAACGCAATTCCAGATTACGGACTCACAGCTAGTGGACGGGGAGGGCAAAAACAGTTCATTTCACACAGCTGCCAATTTTTTGTCTAAAGTATGCTGTACTAAGGAGAATGTTCTCAGTGACTCCCATCATTATTAGGCAGCAATGACAAGTAAATATTGCACATTGCTGGAAACAACTAAGCATATTATGCCTATTTAAGGGAAGACTAACCAAAAAAAAAAATATAGAATAAACATGCTCTTTTAATTTATGTTCTATCCCCTGTTAATTTTTTTTTAAAATCCTATTATATCTAGTTTAATATTTGTTTTCTGTTTTCCCCCTTTTGTTTCAATTAAAATGTTTGTAAATTAATAGATTTAATATCTTTCAATAAAAAATATTTGTCAAAAAAAAGGAAAATAAAATTATTTACTTTAAAGGTGCAAGACAATGATGAAAGTTTCACGCTTACTTGAATAAATATATAAAATCAAACCATTAAGAATGCAGAGAGGAAGGACACGTGTAAGAACCCAACTGCCAGTAGACGGAATGGTTTGTTTATTGATTTTTTCTCTCTCATGTTTTAGAAAAATTTAAAAAAAATTCAAACCTACATAAAAGTCTATGACTTGTTAATCCGTGCAATAACCAGATCAAGATAATTTAGTTGTAACCAATACATGTTTATGGCACTCAGGTCCATTTAATAATAATTCTATAAATAACTAATTTGCTAGAACACAAACTATGAATTTGCTTTGGGTTCACCTTCCATTTCATCTTTTATTGCATTTGCTTCTTGAGACTCCATGCAAGTTATTTATCGTTTGTTTATCCTATATGTTGAGGGTGAAGGGAATTGCGAAAGCTCAATATAGCAACTAACCAGATAAATTCTTCTATTTTTTTTTTTTTTTTAAGTATTCACAAATAAGGAAGGAACCTGAATGAGTGTACTGACTCCAACGACAACTGAAACTTTGTGCCAGTCGTCTTGACAGTATATACCAAAGAAGAACCACCACCAAGGAAAATGAACTTTGTAACGGTCAATGCTATTTTATCAGTGTTCGTGGTAAGCACTATTTTAAAAGGTGTAACAATTTTGATACGGATAATCTATTAATGTGCTCTGATCAACAGCACTACATCATATGACAATTTCGGCTGACTTCCAGTCACTTACTGGATAGAGACTGATATCATTGTTATACTGGATTAATTTATTTTTGTATTATTATTATTATAACTACTATTCTGCGCTTGGGAGGGGAACCACATGGTTTGCTTGTATCCTTTCAGTTTTGTTATCTCAGTAATTTGCGAAATAAAAAGGCATTTTTTTTTAGCAATAATGTTTTTAAAATACACACACAATATGGTAAGAGAATCTATGAAAAATACAGAAAATAAAATTCTGCTCACCTTTGCAGCAACTATACTCAAGCCCATGCCATTCTGCTTCTTCAGAGTCACAGTGATTATTTCAGGGTCTTTTCTCAAAGGCTACAATACAATAATTTAAGAAAGAAATCAGATGGTATCATCTCATACTGTGAAAGTGCTTGTGTATTTATCATCAGATGCTCATAAATCCCACAACTCAACATTTGCAAAATACTTCATTATATAAGCATTGGAGTGAAAACAGTTTGAGTTGAATCCAAGACTGATTTAATGATACACGGGTCAATAAATGAACTAAATAAAAAGAAATTGTAGTCATAGTTAACTATGTTTTGTTTTTTACACTCCATTATTGTGTTTTGTGCTCAAATTGCCATAAAGTTTTTTTAAATAATAAAGTCTGTTTGGGATTTCTTCGTCTATGGATCACAGGAAAATAAAGATTCATTCTAGTACTGTCTTTTTGCTATTAGTTGTCAGATGCTTGCAAACTGCAAATAAGGGTGGGAGTGGGGGGTGAACAACAAGACAATCAAGAACCATGTGTGTTTTGGTTAATAGATTCCTTTAACTGTTGAGATAGAAGTTATTTAAATTATTTTAAAAAAAACAAGCTCATAATTAAATGCTCCTTGTTATAATTATTGTTAGAACAACTGTAATTCAAGAATTAAATGCTATGAAATACTGAAAAGGTCAGTAAAAGTTCTTTATTACAGAAGAGACTATTCAGCACATATCTCAGACAGTTAGGATATACAAATATAAATTAATCCTAAATATTTAAAAATCAAACCCTTTCAAAACAAATTCTGAAATGTGAAAATAATTAAACAGTCAACTTTCTGCTGACCCATGTATTTTGTGATTTACTACATTGAACTTGTTTATTTCCACAGTGGGCTGCTGTTTCTATGGCAAATAAGCATGGTCATAAACAGAGAAAAGTTTATTTAAAAAAAAAATATTGAAAAATAAAAAATAGAAAATACCCACAACATGTCACACAAAGACAGTCATAAATACCATGTACTCATAAAATATCTAAATATATTTATAGATTTTTTTTTTCCTCGTCCCATGAATGCAAATGCATAGCTAAATAACTATACCCTGTATGTATTCACTGCGTGCCTTTTATCTCAAATACAAAAAACATTATTTATACTATAATGCATATTAAAAAAAAGCTAAATAAAATATTTGTCAATAAAATGACTTTCATTTCACCAAATGGATATTTTATTTAATTCGAATTTCAAATGACTGTGCTCACTTGTAAGACATTCTATAACATAAAACATCATAGACTGGTAGCTATTAGAATTTTAGGTGATGGAACTGCCATTCCAATATTTTTGTCCCACACTGAAATAGTGGGAACAAGCCACGTCACTAGAATCCAATATCTAGATCTGTGATAGGCAACCTTCGGTCCACAGGTCCCCTGATGCTTTGCTGTAAGCGCATAATGGGTAATGTAGTTCACAACATCTGGAGTGACAAAGGCTGCCTACATCTAATATAGATATATCACTAAATTGGATGTGGAAATCGTGAGGATATGACAAGTAAAATTAAGGTTTTCACAGCCAGAAAAAAAAAAACTCTCTCAAATCTCTATGCGTGTTTAAATAGCAGAGGATTTTTTAGAACCACTTAAAAGTCCATTAAATTGTAAGCTCACCAGGCACATCAGGGCAAATTTCCTAGTTGAATTTAAAACACCCAAGTCAATGTAAAACACTTCTCAAATTAGTGAGTTCTAATGTAGGTCAACAAGTAAGTGAAACACTGTGGTTATTCACTAAAAACATGAGTAATAGAGAAGTGACCAAGAAATTTTAATTTCTTAAAGCAATTTCTCCAGCTTGGGTCATTTGGGCTAGAGCATGCAATTCTAGGGTCAACTCTTAATGTGAATAAAAGAGCAAATGCATAAATACACAGGGGGGGGGGGGACCTAAGATGTAAAAGAAGGAGAAATGAATTATTCAGAATTATTAATAAAGGACTAAACCATTTTACAAACTGGTAATTTAATATAGTTTTTATATTTTGAATACGTCAAAATTCATATATATTTTTAGAGTCAAGAAATATTCTCCATCCCGATTCAGGGGACTGTTAAGTGTAGATGTTTCTGCACTTAAAACAACAGGGTCAATGAGAATAGATGCCACTATACTTACCATATCTCTACTGTCTGTTAACAGGTGATTTTCATAGTCTGCTCCTTCAAAATAAATTGTCCAGGTGCCTGGTGAACGTGTGTGAGGGATTAGTCTGCAAAACCCTTTAGGAAAAGAGAAACCATTCAGAAACATGGATTGTCCTTTAGTAATAGCAGCTAGGTTACTGTAATGGATTCTATAGATGTTCACAATTTTATTAGGCAGGGATACCACATTTAAAATCAATATTTGTCCTAATTAATGAATTCCTTATGACATTTTAAGCAACTGAATACTTGTAGAATGTTATCAAAATGACCCTTGTCATATTTTATTGAATTACTTAAATTTTTCATGATATAGAATAAAACACTGATTATGCTCCGTTGCTTTAACTGTAATATATAATACCACGTACATGTTTAATTCATCTAACCTGAGCACTTGTTATGTCCATTAATGATATTTAAATGTGTTGATAATTTGAATGTTCAGAACCGGGAATATTTTAAAGCAGAAAGAAAGATCCATTGTGAATACAGGTAGTTCTGTGATTCTGTTCTGAAGTTTTGCCAGTGGCGTAGAAAATTTAGAATTTAAAGCATTGTGAGTTTAGAACAGTGTTCAGGCTTATTTGCAGCTTAATGCATCTAAAGACAAGATTTAACATACCACTTTCTTTAAAACTGTAATGTATTAAGAGGTATTTTATCACTATATACTGACCTAGTTACAGTGGACATTATGGACATATGTACACTGTGACTAGGTCAGTATTTAGGGTTACACAAGAGAAAGGTAAAATATAAAAACTTTAATCATATAATTATGTTGAAAGGATTGTGAGTGTATGCACACAGGAGTAGGTATGTATGTATGTATGTATGTATGTTTGTCTAACAGCTTTCAGATGTTTGAGAACACTTACCAACATTTATCCAACAAAAATGTCTTTTGAAATACAATTTGTCCATTAACATACTATACTTGAGCACAAATAATTTTTAACATGGACAAATTAATCAGATTTCTATTAATCTGCGCAGGAACATATTGATCCATCACGTAGATCCCAGACGGGTCAATTAGTACTAGCATAAATGAATAGGAATTTGATTAGTTCATCACAGGTGAAAAGAATTTGTGCACGTTTAATAAATACCAAATAAGAACTGAATTTATATGTGGTATTCCTATAACACTAACCTCTCTGACAAAGAGGATCCAAAAACTCCTGCAAGCCATTGGGAATGTTTCGAACTACATCACATGAGTAGCCATCTTCAGGAAGGAGGAAGGGTAGCTGCAGATCTGGATCCTCCTCCAATTGCACTTCTCGGCCATCACTACGAGCCAGCTCATCAGCAGTGTTTTCAGCTACAGATACTACACTCTCAATCAGTTCCTGCCACAATAAAAGTTTAACATACATTAAACTTTATACAAGTTGTAAGTTTACAACAAGACTAGAGTATCCCTTTAAATAATAATATGC
Source organism: Pelobates cultripes (assembly GCA_933207985.1). Taxonomy (NCBI): domain Eukaryota; kingdom Metazoa; phylum Chordata; class Amphibia; order Anura; family Pelobatidae; genus Pelobates; species Pelobates cultripes. The sequence goes on along the minus strand of OW240913.1, from coordinate 249,559,272 downwards.
TAGAGCTTGTGCATAAATAGCAATTATGCTGCATCTGTTACTAAAAGCAGAGAAACATAAAAAAAGAAAAGATAAAGGTCACCTAAGCAGGGAGTTCCCAAAAGAAGAGGGCCTTATCCTAAATATCTATGAACAGAGACCCCCGATAAGGATCTGACCAGAGATTAATCTTGTGATTGTGATTTTAAGGGATATCTATTATTAACAAGTGATTCATAACATGTATATATTCCATATACACGTGGACATTACTAGGTCTATCAAAAATCATATTATATGTGGGAGTGTGCCGTAAAAAATTGATGTCTTTCTTAAAGGAAAACTATAGCCTCAGGAATAAAATATCGTACTACGGACACTTTAGTTGTAATAACGATATTTAGTCCCCCCATCCTCCCTCCCCCACCTGTCAGCAAGGTAAAAATGGTGTTAACTTATTTTATAAGAGTAAGCATTTTGGGCCACATAATCAGGGATTCTCCGGTCAGATTCCCTTTATAACTATACTATAAATCTTTTTAATCATCAGGAACATCCCATAGTGACAGATGCAGTCTTTTGCAATGCAATTGCTGTCTTTTGACTAGTAATTAGTATACTTTTTTTCTAAGCCCTACATGATTCTTCTAAATGAATATTTGTTTTTAAGCAAAGAATCATAATACGGATACTCAAAATAGGAACATTACTAGGTAGTAAGTAGGAAACTTACTGTTGGAATGTATGGCTCATCAGGGGCACAGTGGTAATTCTGTAGCAGAGCCTGAAGTTGTAACGAGTTCAACTTAAAGCAGGTGTTGTTAATATTTGGAATGTCTTGATGAGAGTACTTATCCATGGTGAGAAGTGTTGTTGCCTAAAAGAAAAAGATAATTGGAAGATTATTTTAGACCCATAAAGAAGAGAATCATTACATTAATACCAGTCTGATGACAGCAGGTCAGCTGGAAGGAGTCTTGAAAACACACCATGGGAGTCACACCAGACAGCATTGCTCCACTACACAATACAAAGAGGCAACCATTTAAAAAAATAAATAAAAAAGAATTAAATTAAATGTAAAATTAAATACCGGTAAGAAAAAGAGGCTTATTTTCCAACAAATTTTCAGTTTGTTCAGTTCTAGGTAAGAACAATTTATCAAGTTTTAAACAGTACATGCAGTTTGTAGACCTACCTGAAAATATCTCTGGCACTTTGAGAATTAAGATGGTTGTTAACATAAGAACTGGGATTAACCACAGACTACGGATTAGAACATTTACCTGCACTATTCTACTAAGGTGGCAATCAGCAGCTAACTCCAGTCCTTGCTTTTCGGCCCATGCCTCTATGTAGGCAAGCTGTTGCCGTATTATGGCTCCCCAGTAATGAGAGCAAAGACCAGAGTCAGGATCAGTCACCAGTCGGTTGAACAACCACATGTTGATAAAGTGAAACAGCTGCGAGAAGAGCTGGATGGTTAGAGCAGCATTCACCCTGCATCGCCTCAGGAGTGACATGGCACCGGTCAGTGTATGCAACACGTCATCTGGAAAGGGAATAGACAGATATGCAGCAAAATTAAATTATCTTGCCTTTTTTATAATAATGGCGAAATAACTATCTTTACAAGTCAATTTAATCTGCTTACACAAAAAAAGTTTTGGTGTTATTCAAATAAACTGTATTTGTGAAGACTTGACAAATTCTTGTTAAGAAATCTCCACCGTATAATTGTAAAGAGCAGCAGAAACTGTTGGTGCTATAAAATACTGATAATAACCACTACAACATTGTAAGCCAAAATACCTAAACTGGGAGAAAAAAAAAATCTAGACTAACTTTTGCAGTTTTCTTTAAAGTTATTCACTAAACTCCAAATTTTAAAATCTGAACGCCAAAATCAAACTGTTTCTATAGCTAAAAAAAAAAGTAAAAAAAAAAAACCAAAAAAAAACCCACAAGTCAGTAAGGGCCAGTTTATGAATGTAAATGTGAATCAAGCTGATTTATATATTCTGTATTTTGCAAACAATTCAAATAAATATATATTTTAATAATGGTGACATGATTTCAGATTAGTTTTGATTGAATTCTCTGACCTATTTTAGGCCTCTGTGTGTTGTTCTCTTCTGGGTCATCTAGAAACGCAGGCATGTAATTGCTCAGTTCGGATTGAAGACAGTGCACCAAATATCTGTTTAAAAGACAAATATGCATCAGTGGAGCAATTAATTAATTGCTTTAATGAATTAAAGCTCCCTCGCCGCCCGGCTTCTATTCCCACAGTCAATCGCCCATCTTCACGACCCCACAGCATAATCTTCCAATTTGCCACCCACCTTAACGATCCCCCAGCATGCCGCCCGCCATAACGATCACCTGGCCGGTCGCCCACTGAACCCCCAACAAGTATAAATACAAGCAATAATATGTCAGTGTGTGAGTCAGTCTGTCATGGCGTGCCTGACTGTCATGGCGGGTGTGTGTGTGTTTCTCTCTCTCTCTAATTATATATTCAGACTCATGGTATGCGCGTGACTGCCATGGCACGTGTGCGCATGCGCGTCTGTCATGGTGTGTGCGCATGCGCGTCTCATTGTGTGTGTGTCATGGCGCGTGTGCATGCGCGTGTGTGACTGTCATGGTGTGGTTGTGCGTATGTCTGCCTGCCTGTCTGTCATGGTGTGTGTGCATACGTAGGTCTGCCTGCTTGTCTGTCATGGAGTGTGTGCGTGCGTATGTCTGCCTGCCTGCCTGCCTGTCATGGTCTGTGCGTATGTCTGCCTGCCTGCCTGTCATGGTGTGTGTGTGTGCGTGCGTATGTCTGCCTGCCTGTCATGGTGTGTGTCTCAACCATGGAGTGAGTCTCTGCCTGTGTCATGGTGTGTGTGTGTGTGTCTCTGCCTGTTTCTCGGTCATGGGGTGAGTGTCTGTCATGGTGTATATGTGTGTGTTTGTGTGTCTGTCCTTATATATAGTGTTTTTACTGACCTCTTTCACCCATGCTGTGCTGGTCTCTCCTCGAATGGCCCTGCCTCTATGGCTGAGATCATCAAGCTTGATGATATCAGCCCATGCAATGTTTTCCCATAGAATTGGCTGCAAAACACTAATCAGCAACTCCTCGTAGAGATGCATTGAATCGATGCATCTCTATGGGGAACATTCAGTGCCTTCACGCAGTGCGTGGAGACACTGAATGTAGGTGCTGCCCACTGAGCAGCACTGACACACGAAGCACCACTAATGACCATCTGAGTGACAGTCACTCGAGGTGTCACTATGGAGCAATGTAAACACAAATAAAAAAAGTAAAAACAAATGTTTGCAATATATTCAGAATAAAGTAAGATTAAAATATAAGGCTAACTGTAACAACATGTACACTGTAAGTTGTCTTAGTTGTTCACACTATGTGGCAGGGCATTATGCTTCAACAGTCTATACAGATTAAGTGTTCGATTTAGATTTTAAGCTTTTTAGCTCATGGGTAACTCTGCAACAGTAAGCTCAGTGGCTACAGACAATTTCTGAACATGCATAAAAGTAATGCTGTCAAGTTAACAATATATATTGAATTCTAGACTGGTAAATATTATGCACTACATTGGATCTTTCAGTTGGGCACAAATACATTAAACTTGTATAAAAATACACAAGGAAGAGAACAAGATTACAAGAAAAGATAATAGACTTACTTGAATGCCATCTGTACCAAATGTGCCAGAACATCCTGGGCATCCAATGTGATTCGGCTGAGCTCTCTGTCTTGCTTTATGAAATTGAGCAGCTCTGATGCATTTGCCATCCAGAATGCCAGTGCACCAGCAATATTCTTTTGTTTCTGTATACACAAGATGATCACAAATCTACTGATTCACTCCAATGCAATCACATGCTTTATTATTCATAAACAACCATTAATAGACCAGTACCATGTTCCTCCACACCATATGTACTATGTACGCAAGTTACCAGAAAACAGCAAAGCTTCATGGCTTTAATTTGAGCAAATTAAAGGACATATTGTTTCTGTGGAACACAATGAGCAAGCAAAACATTGCAAAGCTGAATGGAAGCACTTAATGAATGCTTTATCTGGTAACTATTGTTTAAGTGTGCCCAAGCATTAAGATCCCCCCACTGCCACCCTACATACGGTTAGTTATCGGACACACACCATCTGGTACTGATCTATCATATCGTAACAAAAACAGAATGCCAAGGTCAGGTTAGATGAAATCCAAAGAATAGGAACCAGGGGGAAAATGAAGGGAACAAAAGAAAAATGTTGCTTGATTTATATCAACATTGAGGTGTGTTAAAGCAGAGGGTTATGGGATGCCAAAAAGGTGCACAGTAATAAAGGATTTTTAGTACTGCAGTAAACTCAGTTGCTGAATGGGTGTTATGAACTGTCCAGCCCAGCCATTTAGAGGAGTTTGGTACTCCTGATATGAAAGCAGTGTGAAACTTTGCTAAGCCAAAGTAGCTGGGATTACCTCCCAATGTCATATCCTACCTGATCACCCTGGTCTACTTCCTGGAGAATAAGTGATGAGGAAATCAAGCAGAACAGAGAAAGACACTTGTAAACAAATATGAAAGGCCAGTTTTATGTAAATATTACGTACAACTACTAATATTCATATGGTCAATAACAACCAAACATGTTAACTTATTCTTTTTAAGCTAGTCTACTACTGTAAGAATATGGACTCGCCACCGCTAGAAAGGATGTAAATATAGCATCGATATATCACTGCATAATAAAAGCTAAAGAAGACTGAAATGCCTTGTCCTTAGCCTTGGGTCAAATGGACGTACTAGCAAACTTCACAGATCAATCTAATGGATGGGTGTCTCAAAATCACTTCTTTTGGACTTCTTAAAAATGGCTTTCTGGTAAACTGTTCAGACCACTTTCTGGAGAATGTTAAATAACAGACTCTTCTTTTTGAATATGCTAATAAGAGTCTATGCCCTGGCTAAGGTAACTAACTGGCCAGTAAATAGAAACAAAACAAAACAAAAACAAACAAAAAAAACAACAAGTAAAATTACAGAAATATGCAACATTCTTTATTAAATGACTGAAAATCTTTATCATCAAGCTACTCCATACCCTATATGGTTATTACTAGACAAACATGAGGGTGGAAAACACAAACAAAAATAAAAGGCAAAAAACACATACAAACACACATTTAACAGATCTTCAGATTACCTAAAGCTTTTTCTAATAGCAACTACAGAACACATTCAGGAACATATCCACACTACTCTTTTTGGGGCAGCTAAGTGAGGAGCAGATCATCCAAGTCTAGGATATGATTTCTCATTTTAAAAATTGTATTAATTTATACTTGAAGTAACACTCCATGTACCCATAACCCCTACATTTCTTCTTGGTATTTTTTTTTTTTCCCCCAGATATGCAATGATGTCCCCCCAATTCTAAACAGTCAATTGAAACCCCAGGCTGGTACATAGAACAATCCGCTTGTTGTAAGCACGCATATAGCCACTGGTACTCAGGCAGTCAATGAAGTTTCTAACATTGGAACAAAGAGATTGTATCTAAATAGAATGGATCATGTTTTACAGCACCTCTACAAAAAAAAAAATATATATATATTTTTATTCAAGTTATACTAAAGGAACACTGTAAACCTCTGATTTTATCCCATAAAGCTGTGCACAGCTGATGGGAGGTAGTTACTTGAATGGCATGGACCCAAAACTTCCAAAGTTTTGCATGAGTAGAAGAGGAACGCTTACTCCTCTGAAGCATCTGTAGAAAGGATTGGGTTATTGTTACAGTGACTGAGTTTTGGATATCATTGCAGTTATAAATTAACTTGATGCAGTGAGACCAGGAACCTCCATACACTATAACTTTTATTAGGGGTAGGTAACCTTCAGGTGTTGTAGACTACATTTCCCATAATGCCGACAAAGCATCAGGGGAGATGTGGCCCACAACATCTGGAGTGTCTATCCCTGACATATGTCATTACCATAAGTAGTATTGGTGCTTGGATTGTCCCTTTGTTTTAAAGTATTGACTATTCGGTCTTAAAAGAATATGGACAAAAAAAAAAAAAAAATGTATGCACATGACAGCATTTGACCTCATAATCCTGCTTTATTTGCATGCAAAATTATTTTCTAGATTTCATAAAAAAATTAAATAAATCTGGCACATTTATTTATAAATAAAAAAATAAAGTTTTGTGCCGAGACACTAGTCCCTTAGCCACATCTCACCCTTTCATAAAATTTACTCCATGTACATACAGTTTTTAACCACTGAATGTACAGACTGAGTTGTACTAGGAAAGTCAAGCAGCTTGCAGTATTGAAAGAGGACACACAAGCACAGTAAGTACAGTACTTACACATTTCTCTCCAACAACTTTGCTTTTACTTATTTGCCCCTTTTGTATCCACACAGTAATTGCTAAAGTAAAATGTGAAAAAAAAGTCTGCCATTTTACTATAATTTTATCATTGTAGAAGCTCACACTCCCTCCCTGCATGGGTCTCAAAAAAATGTGTCCCCTTAGGTCGCTGATGTGTGCCTTTGAAAGAGTGAGAAAATGACATTGCCATCCCCTTAAGGGTACACAATAGTGGACTATGGAAATGCCATTTAGGACTGTATAACTTGTGCAGGCTTGGAATGAGAGCCTTCATAGTAATCTCACATTCAGATGCAGTCATAATGAAAGTGAGGTGCTGTAATGCAAAATAATGCTGAGCACATTAACAGAAAAACACAAAAATAAAGCACTGTGCTTACAGCAGCAGTGGCTTAGTATCTGGCATCTCAAAACACTTTGTAAAAACAATGAACATTACATGCGCTCTGGCACAGATCCCTATGTACATTTAAACAAAATGGAGGCTCTTTAGTTTGATTCCAATGGCCATTTGAATATAAGCTCACCTGCCATGTCAAGGCAAACCTCAAAAGGTGAGTCCTACACTAGCCATTAGATCTGCTGATTCTTGGCTGATATCAGCAAATCTAATAGCTAGTGTAGGACTCACCTTTTGAGGCTTGCCTTGATGTGGCAGGTGAGTATATATTCAAATGGCCATTGGCATAACACTAAAGAGCCTCCATTTCGTTTAAATGTACATAGGGATTTGGGCCAGAACGCAGGTAGTGTTCGCTTTGTTTTAACATTAACAGAAAAGTCCACAGTGCTGTAGTAATGATTCCCTATAAGAATCACATACTTAACATTGAATGGACATCAGCCAGCTTCCTACAGAAGTAAGTTGGAAACTCGGGTACAATGTTTTAAAGACTAGCAGCAGAGGAACTGCTTGTAAGAATGAAAACCTGCAGAAAGTTATATTTGCATAAATAATTTTACTCTGTATTAGCAGTAGTACCAGAGGGCACTATAGGACAGGTGGCCTCTATTAAAGTAAAATATTAACAGTCCCCTCCCAACCTTCTCTTAAATGCAGTACTTCCAATTTCACTAGAGAAGAGTGAACTACAATGCCAATAATATTTTTAATAAATACTCGAGGGAAGAGAATACTACTGCCCCCCCAAAGAAAATTTAAGTTTTTCCTATTTAATAGTGGAAGCAGTGCTAATAGGGCCTTAGCAAGCTAACAAACATGGTGGGTTACTTATTCTCAGCAATGACTCCAGTTTTGTCCCAAAAGCTGCCTCAGAAGAATCTAAGAAGTCTAGCCAATAAAGTTTTGTAAATGTGTTGAGAGATGACCACGTTGCACATTTAGTTTTCATACCCACAGATATGCAGGTTCTTTCGGACGATGAACTTAATGCAGCCTTTGTAGAATGTGCTCTTATATTTTTCTGGAGGAATTGCCCTAATTGAATACTTTGCAAGTAGATAAACTGGTAAGTGCTTAAATTTCACTCTTGTGGCAGATGTGATTGCCACCAGAAATGTATATGTTTATAGATGAGAACTGAATAGAAATCTCTTCAATAGGTTCATAGAAACTTTGGCAAAATGCATTTAAAACCAGATTTAAGTCCTAAAAGTGGGCCATGGTCCTCTAAGGAGGTCTCAAAAACCATACAGCTCCAGAGAATCTCCTGATAAGCTTGTTAGTTACCAAATCACAAAAATACTTAATTCTGACAACTGAACTTTAAGAGTAGAAAGACTTAATCCATTATTAAACCCTTCTGAAAAAAAAAAAAAAAAAAAAAAAATTTGAGTACGGATGCATGGTTACAGTTAAATCTAACAGGAAAAGAAATGTATGCCGTATCCTGTAATAATTTTTAAAGATGGATCCTCTGATGGATTTCAACAGTATATCCATTAACTCTTCATCCACTTCTTAGGAGGAAAGGATCATCCTCACAGACGCCATGCTGTTACAGTGCCACTTTTGATATTTTACTTACTTATATTTAGTTTCTGATAATTATTTGCTATTGTCCAGTTTGTCGATGGAATCTTCCAGTGTCTCTCTTCTGATAGGTGAAGAAGCTGTGTGAACCAGTTTTCTTTGGGCCAAAAGGGAATCACATCGATGACTATGGCATGATCTTTTCTGACTTTTCATAATCTTTTCTGACTTTTCATAATCTTGCTATAACTACTGTTGGTGGAAAAATAAAGACTAGAATTCTAGAATTCCATCTCACTTGGCTGATATGGAGTCCAAAATATCTGGAAAGTATTTTCTGTACATGGAAGCAATTTTTTTGACTTATTTGTTTTTCCTTGTTTTTCCTTTCCAGATCTCTCTACTATACTTTGAAAAGGTCTCTCTACTATACTCTGAAAATGTCTGTTGTGTAGTTCCCAATTTGCCTGACACTATCATGATCTGATTAGGAAGTCTGCTATCCAATTGTCTACAGCTTTTGTGTGCATTGATGTATTTAAAAATCTGTTCACTGCTTTACTTTAAACTTCACATATTTTGTTTTAATGGAACTATATAGCTTTACAGCATGTGCATACCTTAGCATAGAAACACAACATTGAGATGTGTTACGAGAGCAAGACAAATTAGATGTCTTCTCTTCAGGTGTTTCATACTATAAAAGAATCAACACCAAGGATTTTGTTTGAATTCTTTTCTAGTGTCAATCATGAACAACTTGTATGGTTTAAACATAAGGTTAAAATAATGAAACTTACCTGAATTACACTTTCCATCATGCTCACCATCTTGTTTACGATAGCAATAACCTTGTGTGTTCTCTCACCAGGACTGATGTCTGGCCTGTACTGGTTGGACAATACATACCGACAGGCCATATAGAGCACATATGTTGGTGACAGCTTAAAATGTACAGTGGAACTGTTGGTGTAGTTGATAATAGCTGACAAGAAGGTGTCTTCTGCTGTATATAGACAAAAATGGGGGGTGTGGGATGGAAATCATGAAATTAAAATGGGCGCCTAGGAATTTTTATCAATATAAAGAACAAGAACTATTTAAATAGTGTTGGTTATGTGGATGCCCTGAGAAGGATTAAAACAAAAATAAAAAAATGTTTTTTGTCTTTCAATTTTTGAAAGAATATTTAAAGGGACACTATAGTCACCAGAACAACTACAGCTTATTGAATTTGTTCTGGTGAGTAAAATCATTACCTTCAGGCTTTTTGCTGTAAACACTGTCTTTTCAGAGAAAATGCAGTGTTTACATTACAGTCTAGTGATAACTTCACTGGCCACTCCTCAGATGTCTGCTAGAGATTCTTCCTGGTTCATGGATTCCTAAAATGCATCCAAACATTCAGTATCTCCTCCCTCTGCATGCAGACACTGAACTTTCCCCAGAGATTCATTGATTCAATTCATCTCTACGAGGAGATGCTGATTGGCCAGGGCTGTGTTTGAATTGTGCTGGTTCGGCCCCTGATCTGCCCCCTTGTCAGTCTCAGCCAATCCTATGGGGAAGCATTGTGATTGGATCAGGCCACCACTTCTGATTATGTCAGCAGACAGCTTGCTATTCTGAGGCAAACAGCATGCAGAGCTACAGCTTCAGGCTTGAATACAAGTAAGATTTTGCTATATTTATGGAGGCATAAGGGGCCCAGGGGGGCTAGATTGTGGCTTTAACACTATAGGGTCAGGAATACACGTTTGTGTTCCTGACCCTATAGTGTTCCTTTAAGTAAAGTATGGTATTTTTTGCATTATATTTTATTTTGTACTCACATGCCTGTGCTTTGGAAGCTCCTTGGCTTTATCATTGCTCATTGGAATTTAACACTCATCAGTTAAAGTGACACTGTAGTCACTAATACACATTCAGCTTAATGAAGCAGTGTTACTGCTCAATTCTCTGTAAAGGTAAATCACTTTACTTCTGTTTATGCAGCCCAAGCCACACCTCCCCTAGCTGTGACTCACACTGCCTGCATGAGAAAACAAAATCTAATTTTCAATTAGATGTTAACTTACTTTATATGTTTTATCTTGTGCTATGTAAATTGACTTTTAATCACAGTCAGGATGCTCTTGCAAGGTCTAGCAAGCTATTAACAGTGCAGGGGATAATACATAAAAATAAATAAATTTAAAAAAGCTGTATTTGTGACTGTAGAGGCCCTTTAACTTGGGAGTGTTAAATTTCTCATTTAAATCTGCAATGCTAAAGCCATGAATAGAGTAAAGCAACATTTTAAAAAAACAAAACAAAGCAAAATATAATGGATAAAGGCACTGATAGCTTCCTGCATTAAACTTAAAAAGACAGACAATCTATGCACCACAACCAGTAGAGCTCATTGTTATGGAGAAAGTTTTGCACCGATGCCTAAAGTACCAGGAAAACTCAAGTTTTTAAACGGTTTAAAAATCCTGACACAATAATGGGGGATGGCAACCAAAGATTATTTGCACCATAATCACTACAATAAGCCCTAATGGTTATGGTGATCAGATTGCCCCTTTTAATAAAAGTTAAAAGAAACATTTTTCCATGACAAACTCCAATTTGTTGTGTATTTTAGAATACGAAACATGAAAAAGATAGTACATTTTAACCAAGGTACATAAAAATAGGAATAAAACTACGATTAATAATTCTTCCAGTAAGTTAACACAGAACTATCACACGAAAGGTTAATGCAAAGAAAACTAGCAATAACATAAATACATTTAAAAAGTAGAACTTACAGTTTTCTCGAAACTCGATGCTTGCAGGTAACACGTGTTCAGGTCCTGGAGCATCTTGAGATCTAAACAACAAGAACTTATGGTTAAGAAAACTAGTGGAATAAAGAAAGTCAATTCCACTGTCCCAGGACAGAGTCCGTTCCTGGAAAATCATTTGTAAGACAGATCAAGCATTGACCTCCCAAAATATCTGAAAAGAACAAGGATTTGGCTCTAGAGAGATCACTTGTGAGGATTCACGTTTTTGTAATGCTCTTTACTAAGCAGTCCCTGACACAGAGTAGGCAGCATTTATTATTGATTATGATGAATTGTACTCCGATATCCCACACCTGCCATTTCTGTGGCTCATGTAACACTGCTGTGAACATATGGTGGATAAAAGAGCTCATGCTTGAAAAAAAATCTGAATGAAGAAAAAAGTTATCCATGAGAATCAAAAATAACTTAATCATAAAACATATCCCTACACCCCCAAAAATAAAGGTCATAATTAAAAAAAACAAACAAAAAAAAAAAAAGGCCCTGAAACTTTAACATTTAAATGTGACATTCCAACAGCACAGATAAGAGGGCTTATTGTAGTTGTTAGTTGTCAAGGATGCTACATATAAAAAAAACTTTCATTTTCCTACTGTACCCAAAGACCATCCTTACTACTTGTACTGATGATGACGAAATTATATTTCTTTAGGTCATCCCAAGATAACCCTACAGGGTATAGCAGCATCCGGCTATGCTAAATTGATGCAGACTTCATATACAGTCACATCAATGTTAAAAAACAAAAACACTATACTGTGCATGTATCGTGTGCCATTCAATTTGTAATAGTGCTGAATTCAGTAGAAATCTGTACTTTTATAAATCAATATAATTTCCCTGGCTGTCAAACAGATGTGGAGCTTTTTTTCCCCCACCTCATTTAGCTCCACCTTTAGCCATTATGGAGTGCAGTTGCCTTTTGGTCTCTATAAATAAAACAGACCCTTCTGTTTCACCCTGTGGTTTTACTCCAAAACAGAGTATGGTACCTGATCGTTTTAGAATGCTCCAGAATGGGCTATATTCTATAAACAAACAAGTGAGAGCAACAACAGTTGTATACTGCTAAACCCCTTCTTTACATGGCTTCCTTGGAATGATTTGCTTGTTCAACATAACGGTTTTCAAGATAAGTTTCAGCATCACAACAACCATAGGAAGTTTATGTCTAGTTTGAAGAAGCCATTCTTAAAACGCATGAATAAGAGAATTCAAACAGCACTAATATCAAAAAGGATAATGACATTACATTTCAGAGAAAAAAAAAAAAAAATGATCACAAAGCCTGCAGCACCACCTACTGGTAGATAATAAAATGCTAAATTATATTAATACTGACATAGATAAAAAACAAAACAAAAAAAAACATGCCTTGTTTCTTCTCTAGCTCACAAAACACGTCCCCATTGGTCAGATACAACAGTTTTAATGCTTCATCTGTTCAACTTTTTCCCTTCATCTTTCATGACCTCTTCTTTGGAATATATTCATGTTACACCCAATGTCCTGAGAACACTGAGCCACAGACTATTTATACACACCCAAGACATGTGTGTTTATGTTTGTTTAGATTTCTGGGCTCTTCCCAGTACATGCCCAGATTTATCAGTGTCAAAGAAAACAAACTACTTCCAAAAGGGAAGATAACCTATTTTAAAATCTAACCCCAAAGCATTTAATTGCAAAAAAAACCCCAATAATATTAACAAAACGCACAAAACAGAACAAACGTGTAGATTAAAAAAACAAAAAACTAATTGTGCGTGTATGTATATATACTATAGTCCCGTATTTTTCGTTTCGCCCCCTTTTTTATTTTTAATGACTTACTTAAGAAAGTTTTTGTTTGAACTATAGCAAAATAATGTGTTTTGGTACATCAATGTAAGAGTAGTACAATTTGAGTATATAGGTTATTACAACTGATTTATTTTAGGATATACTTCATACTTACTGTGCCTTTAGTTTTGTAGTTTATTATACAGATGCATTCACTGTGCATGCCCTGTATTGGAACAGGGATTTCTCTCTAAATGGAGGATCCATATATTTTAAGGAATAGGAGTGGTTCGCCACCCTAAGGCTCAGGAAGGCATAGTAGAGGCTCTGTCCTAGTTGCCAAATATCTTCATAGATTTTTTTTTTCTATAGGGTCTATTAACCTATTAGGATAGCGCTACGTGCCCACCTTAGCAGACTGGCCCAGTTTGTTTTCAGCCCAGTGAACACAGAATCTTTTTGCATGTTTTGGCCTCTGGCCCCTACATCAGGAATTATACTTTGAGAGCTTATTATATTGCTCCTTTTCATAGTCTTTCCTCTGTTTTTGGATGGCTAGAAATCAGAAATTATAAGATACTTCTACTCCCCTTTAATTTATATTCTTTGTAAGGCTGGGCACTATAGTTACCTTCTGAGTGGTGGGCATTATGTACACTTTTTGGTGTACACTTCCGGAAAGATATATATTCGCATTGTATTGGCTAACTGAAAAGTGGATTTAAATTGATGCTTACTGCTTATGACTTGCTTTGCTGCAGAATGAATAAAATTAGCTTGACCTCAATCAATCAGTATTACACTGGGTTATCCCCATAACAAACTTAGGTGTGGTGGATTTGCCTCCTTGTTATTAGTAGTAATGTAAAACACGCCTTTATAGTGAATATGTGGAAAACAAATGGTTCTTTGGTCATCCACATTCAACTGAAATGTACATTTCCTGTAGAGGACACAGCCAAACTTGAGCTTCTCTGGTCTTACTTCCTTCCTAAAACAATTCCCTTGTCCTTTCCCTCTTCCTTATCCTTAATACACTATTTGTGCTGAATAATGTTTTTTTACTGTTAAAAGAAATCTATTTGATTTGTTATTTGCATTACAATTGTTTCACTTACAAAAAAGGTAGAATACAATAACATTTATGAAACAAAGGAATCCTTGGGCAGTATCAAGCCTCTGCTACCACTTGTAATATAGCTCACATGTCACAAACATCAAAACTTAATTACTGCTTCTGAATAAAGTTACATCAGAACTATATCACTAGTCATTGAATCACCTAGCATCATGTAATTTAAAAGTCCTGAAAGCAAAACATACAGAGAAGGACCTCCAAACACCATAAATTACTTAACAGAGCAATATTATGAAATATGCAGAACTAAAATGTACATTTCAGGAGGTGGACCATAATATGCACAGTCCTCACTGGTATGATATGTAAATCAATCCCTCTAATCCCAGTTTTACCTGCCGTCTTGGGAACGGTAATCTTGTTGTTTATCCATTCGGACCATTGGCTTTACCATGCCCCTCTCTGCCGTGCTGGACATTCTATCGTTGTCCAGCTTGCTTGGAATCTACAAGGGAGAAATAGATACTTTTATTATTTAGTAAGAAAAAAATAAAAAATAACAAAACAAAACAAAAGAAATCTATTATTTACCAACCAAAGAACTGAAGAGAACTGATAAAGCACTTTAGGGTTCTAGGCCAAAATAGCAAGGCAGGAAAAAAGCCAAGATGGAGAATTATACCAAACTGGCTATTTTAGGTTAGAATTTGGATTTCCTGACAGCCACTAGAGGGTGTTTCTGCTGCAATAACAAAGTTAGATTCAGCTGTTCAATCAATGCTTCTTATAGAGAGCATTTGGTTGGAAGAGTGCATTGTTTTCTTGTGCATGCTTTTCTCATCTCCAATGCTTCTCCATGAGGAGCATTGCACTAGAAGAGAACGGAGAAGACTTAGCAAGAATGCTGACGAAGAGGGAGGTAGAGGAGCAGGCAGCTGCAACCACAGTGTCTTGGCACAGGATACAAAACCGTTACAATATTTTATTTACATGTTAAAAACAGAGGTCACTTATGGAAAAATTATTTTTGGTACTACAGGTTTGCTTTAAGTGAATAAGCCTCAATCCATAAAATGGGCCTTTTCACAGCTGAATTTTAAGATGCACATGTTTTTTTCAAGTGTGTGCAAAAGTATAAAACACAATTTCGACTGTACAGTTGCTTTAAAACCTCATCCCAAAGTTGTTAGACTACAAGTAGTAAAAAAAGATTGTAAAAATAAATAAATTCAGTGCAGTCACATACCATAACAAACATTTTCAAACCAGGTACAGACAGTGAAAGGTTTTAACACATTTCAATCAAGAGTGATCAAATCTGTGAGCAGCTAGTGACCCATGCATGCCAATGTAACCTTAGCATGTTCATGCATGGGTGACGAAAATAAGGTATGCGGTAATTAAAATATGAACCGCATATTTCCCTTTATGTATAGAACACCAACTAACCACAGTTACAAGATCACACAATTCACCATATGTACAGCTATTTAATAACATAAATAGAATAAATCTTGCTTATACCTTATTTGCTGGTAGTGCTGTCCCACTGAGAACATCACCTTCCAAACCAAATGTTGTTTCTTGTATCCTGAAGAGGGGAAAAAAGTGTTTTAAAAAAAAAAAAAAAAAGACATATTATAGATGGACAGACACACAAATTCAGGAGCTATTAGCAATTATAACTTCATGAAACATGCTGGACAAATGTGAATTTGTTAAAATAATTTTCCTTATTTTTATTACTTTATTTTCCCACGTTAAATATTGATGCTAGTCAGAACACATGCAATGAAGAATAAAAACTAAGAAACAGAGTTAACTTAATTAACTTTAAAGGTGATTTGGATATGACCACTGCAAAACAATTCTATAGTCTCTATCCGAACTAATGAATCCCTACAACTGGCCTGTTACAACCCCAATAATTCCTCATGGTCACAACAAGGTTGATGGCAATCTATATATTTTTTTTATTATTAGATATGCATAGCATGTATGTATTTTGCTTACAACAAACATCTAGTTTGGTTTGAAACATGCGGTGTGTTTTATTATCATTGTTGCTCCTTGCACTTGAGCAGTGGCGTACATACCAGGGTCGCAGGGGTCGCGTCTGCGACCGGGCCCGGCCCACCAGGGGGCCCGGCTGCCCCTGCGACCCGGTGTGTACCCACTGGGCCAGCCTCTTCCCCTGGGGGGCCCAGGAGCCGACCACCCCAGGGCCCCCCGAGGCTGGCCCTGCTGTCACTCAGCAGGCGGGCGCGCGAGGGAGCACTCAGTGCTTCCTCTTCAGCTCCCTTGCGCACTGCATTGATACCGGAGACGGAAGATGACGTCATCTTCCGGCTCCGGCATCCCTACGCGGCGCGCGAGGGAGCTGAAGAGGAAGCACTGAGTGCTCCCTTGCGCGCCCGCCTGCCCGACCGGCCACCCACCCAGGAGCCCAGCAGCACCACTGGACCCCAGGGAATCCCCCCAGCACTCCAAAAGGTAAGGAGGCAGGGGGGATTGCATTTTTATTTATTTTTTTAAACGTGTTAGAGTGTGAGTGTTAGAGTGTGTGTCAGTGAGTGTTACTGTGTGTGTCTTACTGAGTGTGTGTGTGTTAGTGAGTCTGTTTGATGTCTGTTAGTGAGTTTGTGTTGGTCAATGAGAGTGTATGTTTTTTAAGTGAGTGTGTGTGTGTATGTATGTCTGTTGCTGACTGTGTCTCTCACGCATTCAAACCGCCCATAGGAAAGCATTAGTCAATGCTTTCCTATGGACATTCAGTGTGCTCCTCTAGTGGCTGTCAGTGAGACAGCCACTAGAGGCTGGATTAACCCTCAGTGAAACATAGCAGTTTCTCTGAAACTGCTATGTTTTCAGCTGCAGGGTTAAAACTAGAGGGACCGGGCACCCAGACAACTTCATTGAGCTGATGTGATCTGGGTGTCTGTAGTGGTCCTTTAAGTGTGTGTGCATCTGCATGCACTGGCGTACATACCGCGGTCGCAGCCCTGTAACCCCTGCGACCAGGTGTCCACCGCCATGTGTTGCGGCCCAGCCCGCGCGCGGGGCGGGGGCCACGGATCAATTTTCGCACCGGGGCCCCATGGGTCATGTGTACGCCACTGCACTTGAGAGTCTAACAATAAATCCATGAACCAGTTTAGCCCTTCTCTGAACTCTCTAAACTCTCAATATCCTTCTGGAGATACGTTCTCCAGTACTGCGTACAATACTCCTAGTGAGGTCTCATCAGTGTTCTGTACAATGGCATGAGCACTTCCCTCTTTCTACTGCTAATACCTCTCCCTATACAACCAAGCATTCTGCTAGCATTTCCTGCTGCTCTATTACATTGTCTGCATACATTTAAGTCATCAGAAATAATTACTCTCAGGTTTTTAAAGAAACTTTTGGGCTTTTACACCCAAGATGCATTATCTTGCACTTATCCACATTACATGTCAATTGCCACAGCTCTGACCATTTTTCTAAATAATTTGCCATTTGGTTTATCCCTCCTGGAACATCAACCCTGTTACATATCTTCGTATCATCAGCAAAAATACATACCTTACCATCAAGACCTGCAATATCACTAATACAAATATTAAAGAGAATGGATCCAAGTACATATATAATATAATTTAACATTCTGCAGTGCATATGGTTACCCAAATATTTAATGCTAGATTTTCATTTAAAAAAACCAGATCTAAATCTTAATAATGAGTTAAAATAAAACGTACCCAGGCTTACTCCGCTGGCCTCTAACCATCTGGCTGGCATCTGAAGGCCTTTTACCCAGTGACTGGTCATTATTTGGATCAACAAATTTAAATACATGTGAGGAACCAAATTGGACCTTTGCCCCACTGTGAAGCATGGTTGTTTCGGAGATGCGCTGACCATCAACATATGTATCTGCATCAATGCTTCTTGGCGTGACTGTGACTACTCCGTCCATATTTGTAAGGTCACAGTGATGAGGTTGGATTCCTGGGCCAAATAACTGCAAACCAATCAGAACTCAAATGTTCAATCTGATTTTCAAATTCAATATTGGCTTTTATCATTAAAGCATACATCGAAATGAAAGGCAATAAAAAAAAATAAAAAAACGTAGTCATATATTCATAAAACTGTAACAGGGGTTTATTACATACACCGCAAGTTGTAGTCAAAATGTCTTTAATAAATTGCTTAAATTCTCTATTTAGATTTCTAGTATAGGAATCTGTATATTGACTACAAAACACTATGCCTGTTAGGTAAACCCAAATATGATTTGCATCTTTATGTTCAACAAGTTTTATTCTTCTGATTTTTTAAGTTTTTAAACTATGCTAGCCAAACAAATAGAGAAATAATGTTCTATCACTTTGTGAACTTACTAGTACACATCTGCTGCAAATCTCCTCTGTGCTGGAAGAGTCATGAATGGGACATAGTGGCACGTGACGTGTACACCAAGCTCTGACAAACTGTCATTTTAGGGGAAAATGGCTGCCCTTGTAGACACCCACATTCACTTCTGCTACAATCTTAGGACAATGAATAGTAAGGTAACATTGAATTATTAATTTTTTTTTTAATCTATGAAGCAGACAAGGTTAGTCATGTTTTTTTGCAGATAGCGGAACCCCTTTAAATAGACACTGCAAAAAAAAACAAAAAATATCCCCTGTAACATTTGTTTTAGTTTGAAAAAAAATGGCAACCACCACTAATGTGTTTGTGCAGTAAGTACTGGGTTCAATGCTTCTATGTGGGAAGTGGATTAATAAACATTAGGACTCTATGGAGTACTGTCTCCGCACTGGATTATAGATTAGCTCATAGGATTTATTTAATAATGTGACAATTCAAAGTGAATTGCAAATTTAAAGGTGAAATGGCTTAACTGGAAAAAAGTCAGCTACATATGAAGTTCGGCTGCTGTAGCTTTAAAACTTACTTAAAGATTACTTCACTATGCCTAATGTAGCGTGTGTGATGCCAGGAGTACTCTGGTCAGGTTTCCCGGTAACTGGGCAAAATATTTAACAATGGTTTGCCCTCTTTACTAGCTAACACAAACTGACCTGGATAGAATTCTCCTCAAACTTTTCTGTTCCAACTTCTGTGACACTTGGCTGAAGACGATAAAGCTTTGGCTTATCTCTGGAGTCTGATCCATCTGAATTTCACAGAAAAATTACACATTTAGAAAGGTGGATAGAAAGGAATATCTGTAAGAACTGATTAAATAACTCTAACGAACAGATTTAGATTTTTCGGATTACCCATTTTAGTGGTTCTCACTTTGGAAAAATGAATGTAACAGTTTATACAGTTTATACAGTTGTAATGTCTGTTTTTGAGGGAAAAACAAACAAACAAACAAACAAACAAAAAACCTATGTATCCAATCAGATTTTTGGCTATGCATTACACAAAAGAAAGTTTAAATATTAAAATGGGGAAAAATAAATTCTTAGGTGGTCTGTAGCCTTTATCATCAATACTAAGCCTGGACATTGTATCTTTTCAATAAATCTCCTACTAAGTACCCTTTTGTTGTACAGTTTAGAAGAATGACACAAAGGAATAATCTAACAAAACTGACCATTTTAAACAAACAGTGGATAGCAAATGGTCTCATTTTTGTTTAAAGGCACTACTACCCCCTGCCATGCACCACAGCATGCTGGTTTCTCAGCTAGAACATTATCTTGCTACAAAGCAGACACAAATCAACAAAGCCTGTTCCTATTTACTTTTAAGTGTTATCAATAATGCATTTTTATTAATTTTTTATTTTTTTTTAAAAGAGACCGCAAATTTAAAACAAAAAATTCTAGAGCATTTCCAATTCATAAAACAACTGCAATCATGATCTGACACTAAATTGATGCATGTTCTTCAAGATCTCTTTGAGATTTAATACACAGTGTGATGAATGTGTGTGGTTGGCAACAAGCTCTAAAACGGATCAACATTATTTATGGGTTTTCCCAAAAAGCTCAAGTGAGTTAAGAGAGATATGCTGTGGGGAGGAGAAATACCACAATGTGTTTTTTATAAAAATTAGAAACATACATCACAGTATTATCTGGCAAACTAGTTGTTTGCACATGAGCAAGGAGTGGATTTCAAAGCACAGTAGGAGAGCATTTCTGCACATATTTTTCCTAATCAGCATGTGTACAAAAAAAACGACCACATGAATCCATAGGTTTCCAATGCCAGTACTTTAGCTTTTTTGCACATTGGTCATGCCTCCAGCACAATAACCTCAATATGAAGACACATTTAAAAAGTTATAACAAACATTGGGAGGCCATTTCTTAATTTACTAGTCCCTTGTATCATGATATTTATATCCAACATAAATAACGTAAGCTTTTTGCAGAGTGGGTGGCAGGATCATTCTAATTTTATGTGTACATTCACTTGATGGAATATTTCAGTTTAGTATAAACACATCAATAATGACTTTTTTTTATTTTATGAATGCACTTGCCATGACTGCAAGTGCTGGCCTGACTTCGTTGTCATCCGAATTCTACCTACAGAAGATACATGAAGTAAGGAGCACATGCCTTTGTGACAGGCATGTTATTTACCAAGTGATTTTTTTTTTGTCAAGTCTGTGCCTTGATACATCGGAATGAGTGGTGGTCTTCGTTGTTCCAAGTCAGGGTTTTCCAAACTCTGGCTCTCCAGATGTTGCTGAAATACAACTCCATGATTCTTTGAATGAAATAGGTAGTCAGAGAATCATGGGAGTTGTAGTTCAGCAACAACTGGAGGGCCAGGATTTGGAGAAACCTGTTCCAAGCAAACATATTGTGTATAATGGTGGAACTGGTTTTATTTGTTGTGTTTTTGGTTGCTCAGTCAGGTGTTACAGAGCCTACCCAAGACTGTCATGGGCTACTGATTTTGACATAGTTCACACTCGACTACCCAACGAAAAGTAAAGGAGTTTGCAGGGAGAGTTAGTAACATGCCATCTACAGAAATCTCTCAGTAGACATCTGGCTGAAACCAATACTATAATATTCTGAAAGAGACACAGTGAAGACAAACTGCTCAAAGATCTTTTTCAGACTTTGTCAAGACATTCCTTGCACTCAAAAGTCATGCCACTTCAAGGAAATGTATTAAACGTGTTATTACCTTCATAAGAGTGATAGTTGTAGTAGGCAAAGTGGTTTCTTCTGCCTGAGGACAGAACACATGCACAGACAGGACCCAGGAAAATACACCATCAGCAGAACAGATACCATGCACAGCATGCGGAAAGGAGAGTGGCAAGAGAGAAGACAGGACAGAGTGAATCTGCAGCCAGGCAACACATACATCTTGTGTTTATTTTCTTAATAAATTGGTTAGAGAAGTTAATTTCAATAAATAAATAAACAAACATTTTAAGAGAGTGTGAATAGCTGTTAATGATTTTGTGAAGCTGTGATTAAAATGCTGGGACATAAGAAAGTAGTAAATAAGTGAACATGTGATATGCACAAAGTAGTTAGTTATGTCTCGCAAAGTAATAGATTATAATTGACTGGGAAAACACCAGTGATTTCATATATTATTTGAAAGATATAGTGACTGGTAGTTAGAATAGGCACGCACATTTCTTTCATAGCCCAAATCTTCCAGGCAAGACAGGAGAAGACAGACTGCAGAGTCTGACAAATTAAAAAAAAAAAAGAACTTTTTTTTTTTTTAAAGAAAACATCCTTCCGAGACAATTTGTTCCAAAGCAGACAGAAATTCTATAGTTAAAGGGTGAGCTCTCTCAAAAAATATTAAAAAGCTACTGTCGTGATTCTGGAAGTTACAATCCCCTGTTAACTTACCCCAGCAAACACGATTATGTCATTTAGTGTGATAAATAGCACGGATAGAAGTAAAAAAAATGAAATATTTGAAGAAAAAAAAAATTAACAGATTTTAAACAAAATAAAATGACTCGTAGCCATATATATGTATCTCAGAAAACTTGACAATTATGTTTCCTATGAGAACATGCATTCTCCTTCGTAAAAAACTTTCCCAAAAAAAAATTATTTAAAAAATAAATAAATAATAAGCTGTCAATCCAGAAAGGGACTATGTCCAAACCTATATTGTAAGGTTTAAATCATAAAACATACATTTTAATTTGTAATAGGAAATAATGCATTTACGAGTATCTTGGGGGAAAAAGGATTGTGGTAAAAATGCATAATTAAATAGATTTAAATGATTATGCTACAATGCCATGGTTTAAGTGATCTCTTAAATAAAAAAAATAAAAACTTTGTTTTTATTTCTCTCCCCTCACCTTTTGTTGACAACTTTTAGAAGTCTGGGGAGGTTATGAAGTAGTTATGCAAACCCCACCAAAAATACCCCTCCAGAATTCTTGGATCTTGGGAAATGTCACACATTTTAAAATCAAAAGCATAACATGCCTCCTGGAAAAAGTTATATTGTGAATATGATTGGTACTTTGAAGTAGCAAAATTATTCTTCCCATTTTAGGACACATTACCCACTGTTAGTCTTTCATGCAATTAAAGTCAAAGTAAAAATGTGTTTGTGCTAATAAAGAAACAAAGCTACTTATTGCAGTTTGGGCAATGACTGCTGTGAGTTTTATTGCTGCAAAGCACTATTATAAACAACAAATATTGTAAATACTTAAGAGAAGAAAGGGCCCCAACAATCTATAAAAAAATAAAATAAAATAAAAAAGGACAGGGTTCCAAAAAGGAACACTTTGCATTTATAGTGTAAGCAGGGTTGTCACCACCTTTTGTTCCTGTCTGCCTAACATGTCTAGTTTAAAATTACTTGTGTTTGTATACCTATTGTAAGTTTTTTTTATGTAAACAAGCAGTGTAGATCAGACAGTTTTCTACAAATTGGAATCATACAATTTTCTATTCTGAAAATAATATATACTTATAACCTGATTATGCCACTATTTATTTAATCTATTGTGTGTAGAAGAAAAGCTGTTTTAACAGTCAAAGGGTTTACTTTAATATGAAATGAACCTTTATTGCTGCAGGATGAATCAAAAGTTATTCTTTTAGGACATTATTATAAACCAGTATGAGAGATTTATACATTCAATTAACAGGTGAAATGCCAACTAGATTATCAATTGCAAAACCGTTCATTTTGTTATAGGTTGCAACATCTAACCAAAAGTTTTGCGGTGCAATTATGAGTTATCTTGACCCCTTACCTGGGCTTAATTCTACCAAGTAAGGCAGCTTATCTGGTGAAACGGAAAACCCATAACCGTCATTCTTCCCCTTTCCTGGCTTGCCATCTGGCTTCCGGTTCTTCTTTGGAATGTAGTCTGGAGGTCTCCTCTTCAACTGGAATTCAAGTTGTCCTTCAAAAAGGTAAATTATTTAAAGAATAAATGGTGTGAATGCCACTGTATATTAAAAATTGCATTACTTCATAGCTACGCTGAAAGAAAGCTTACCAATATTTAGTTTCCATTGGTGTAGAAATTAGACGAAAATGTTATAATGGAGCCAGGGTGTATATTAATGTCTGTCTGATGGCTGATTGAGGCCTTTATTTAAGCCTCCCTCTCTTCAAAAGCTTTGAGCCTAGGGGATAGATTGCTGTATCAGGGGAGACCCGTCCTGCTGATGGCGTGGTTTGAGGTTCCGTCATGGTCCATGTCAGCATAACACTAAGTTCTCAGCGACATCTACCTTCAGCAAGAGGTCACTCCGAGTAAGTTATCTCATGTTTTATGTGATGCCCCTACCATCATGAGAATGGGTTTATAATAGTATAGAGAAGTGGGTGAGTGCACACTTGGCTGACCCGGAGTAAGAGTGGGGAGGAATGGGAAAGATATCCAGATTTAGTGGTTTGCCCTTCAATGCTGTGTTTTCAACTATGCCACATTTATTCAAATATGAAGTGATCAGATTTCTGCCTACCAGCATCACTGAAATATGTGGAAATTATGGTTTTGCATGTATTAATTGCATGATACACCATTTAAATTATCTCTCTCTCTCTATATATATATATATATATATATATATATATATATATATATATATATATATATATATATATATATATATATATATATATATATATATATATATAATTGCTTGGCACTCTCCTTGAAAAGGAAAAACAATGTATTACTTGCCTGGGTGCAGATCTTGGGCGTCAAATATATAAAAATAAAAGGAATCAAGATGCACTCACAGGTCTTCAAATATCTGAAAAAATGGTGCTTTATTAATCCATGTGCGGTATACAACAAAAATCAATCGACGTTTCGACCCTGCCGGGTCTTTTTCAAGATCATTAGATGCATAACAATCAAGTGTGTATATATATAATATAAAAATGTATGAATGTGCACCCAATAGAGTAGTGAAGTGAACAGTGTCTGCCCGTTAGAACCCGGAAGTGATTGGAAGCCGCACGGAACGTCACGTGATCGGGACGTCCGACGGAGGAAACTAGTTACCATGGTGAAAATATACAAACAAAGTAAAACACTTGCCGAGCGCAAGTGACACAAGCTACTGTGGAGGAAAGTTGATAGTGTTAACTATCAGCTTACTAAAGTGATCAATGATGCCACTAATAGATATAGATAAAGTGAAAGAAAAACAGTGTTATAACATGCAAATAAAGTGATAGTGTCACATAAGTGAAAGAAAACTAATCCACACAAAATGTGCAGTCTAATCTATATCATGGCATCAAAAAAGTTAAAAACAAAGCAAGAGTTCCAGCATATTAGTGTCACAATATGTTACTAGAAAAGGAAAGAGAGGTGAAACTCTAATCCCTAAAAAGAATTTTATATAGTAATAACACATATACAAAAAGAATATGTAATGCTCTAATAATAATTAAAGAAAAATGCTCAAAGCTCTATACAGACATACTCTATAAAATAAGAGGCAGAACATGTACAGCCTGGGAAGAAAAGACATAGAAGCATCATGTCTAATATAATGAGCACGGCTATATCCAGACACTAGTGGCATATAAATACATCAAATAAATAGATGAACAGCACATCTAAGTGGAAACAAACAGAAGATCTATAATAAGTAACTAAGTAGATAACGAATCCACTCTAATCTATATAGTATATGATAACTATCTACATCTAAAATTTGTACGTATACAACCACAGGAAGAAAAAAGGATAATGTAGACCAAATGAATTGTCTAAAAAATGAAGATATACACAACAGCAGAAGAAAAACGATGGTATAGACAATACTGCTGCTAGGTAATCACAGAAACAGAGTACACAATGTTTTCATTTAGACCTCTAGGGGTTACTGTGTCTAAATAATGGATCCAATACGCCTCTCTCTGTAGGAGAGTTTTGGATCTGTCTCCTCCTCGATCCAGCGGAGGAACATGATCAATGCCGATAAATTTGAGCGTGGGTAAATGGTGTGGCATAGCCAAAAAATGTTTGGCCACTGGTTTTTCAGTAGTCTGGTCACGGTATGCAGTTATGATCCCAGAACGATGTCCTCTGATCCTGTCACGTAAAGTAAGATCGGTCTTGCCGACATAGGATAGTCCACATGGGCATGTCACCACATAGATGACATGGTCCGTGGTACAAGTAATATGGTGGCTGATAGATATTCATTTGCCCGTATGAGGATGGGCAAAAGAGGTATCAGTTAACATGTGGCTACAGGTCACACATCCAGTACACTTAAAGCAGCCTTTCTTTATTATCCATGTTTTTTTTCTTATAGCATTGTGTTGGATCATTGCGGACCAATAGGTCCCTGAGGTTTCGGTTCCTTTTATAACTGGTTATAGGTCGTTGTTGAAAAATTAAAGGGAGATTATTATCTGCTTGGATCATATCCCAGTGTCTTTGCATAGTATTTTTTATCTTTACAGTTGCTGTACGATAGGTCATAGGTAGAAATAACTGTCTTCATAGATTTGAGGTTTTTCTCTGAACAAAGGCGTTCTCTAGCTTTCTGTATCGCAGTGTCCAATATATGTGGGGCATATACGCTATCCATAAAGCGTTGCTTCATTTCCGACAATTGAAGATTCATTTGAGGTATGTCACTATTATAACGTAGGACTCTAAGGAACTGCGAAATAGGAAGAGAGCCTTTTAGATGTTGAGGATGGAAACTAGTAGCTAATAAGATGGTGTTTCTGTCAATTTCTTTGCGGTGTAGAGTATAACCAATTTCACCTGTTTTCTTATATAGTAGAACATCCAAAAAGTGAATGTGGTCACAATTACAATTCAGAGTGAATTTTATTGTAGTCGGTAACATGTTTAATTGTTGTACCATTTCTTCTAATTCCTGCTGTGAAGTAGTCCATAAGAGAAGGATGTCATCCACAAATCGGAAATATTTCAATATTTTCTCTGCATATGTTGAAAAGATATACTGTTGTTCAAACCATGACATAAAGATGTTGGCATATGAGGGAGCCATAGCCGCCCCCATAGCAGTCCCCGATGTTTGCAAATAAAAGTTGCCTTCAAATTTAAAAGACAATGCAATTGTGAGTAATTCTAAAATAAATTCAATAGGAGGACCTTTATATGCCAAAGATTTGAAGAGCGTGGTCCGAACGGCTTCTATGCCTTCTACCTGGGGAATTGCCGTATATAAATTTTGTACATCCAAGGTAGCAAATATAAACATACGCTGTGTATCCTTTTCAAGATCCCTGAGTTGATCAAGGAGATCCTGAGTATCTCTAAGGCAAAATGGTAACTCTTTAACACAGTCTTGTAAATAATAATCCACATATTTGGCAATTGGTTCTAAAAGGCCACCCCTAGCCGACACTATAGGTCTACCAGAAGGATTTTCACTGGATTTATGGATCTTAGGTAGAGTGTACAGAACTGGATGTATAGGGTGAATAACATATAAATACTTCGCTGTATTGGAATCCACATAACCAGCTTGCAAGCCAATTTCAATAAGTTGCTGAATCTTTTTCTGGAATGACTGCACAGGATCATAAGTAAGTTTTCGATATGTAGATGTATCATTTAACTGGCGCATAATTTCACTTTTGTATTGTTGATAAGATTGGATCACGACACCTCCACCCTTATCTGCAGGGCGAATAAAAATATTTGTATCTTCTCGAAGATCTTGAAGTGCAGCTTTTTCATCTGGAGTTAAATTAGATCTATATTTAGATGGTTTTTTTATAATATTTAGCGCATCTTTGTGTATGGTCTGTACAAAAGTTTTAATGGTCATATTATTAGATTTAATATCCTTCTCTTTGATGATAAAAGGACTTGATTGATGTGTAGAACCTTCTTTTCTGTATTCATTGGCATACAGGGTAGGTTGTAATTTATACATATCAATTTCAACAGAGAATGCCTGAGGTTTTTTAACAGGAATAAACGTTAAACCTTTATTAAGAAGACTGAGATGTGCTTCAGTCAGTAATTTATCAGAAAGGTTAAATACTACGGACGTCTTTTCTGTGATGGGGGTTTTGCAGCTGTGACGTTCCGTGCGGCTTCCAATCACTTCCGGGTTCTAACGGGCAGACACTGTTCACTTCACTACTCTATTGGGTAAGTGCACATTCATACATTTTTATATTATATATATATACACACTTGATTGTTATGCATCTAATGATCTTGAAAAAGACCCGGCAGGGTCGAAACGTCGATTGATTTTTGTTGTATACCGCACATGGATTAATAAAGCACCATTTTTTCATATATTTGAAGACCTGTGAGTGCATCTTGATTCCTTATACATATATATATATATATATATATATATAAATAATCACTTGTCCAGAATAACTATATGCCCTCAATGCCAGAAATGTATTTAAGACGTTTGCATGCTCTAATGTAGGGTTCTCCAATGTCTGGCCCTCCAGATGTTGAACTACAACTCCTATGATTCTCTGCCTATCTATTTCATTCAAATAATTATGGGAGTTGTAGTTCAGCAACATCTGGTGGACCACAGTTTGCAGTACCATGCTATAAAGAGTGCGTTTTAAAAGGCACTTTGTGTAACTGAAATCAGTACCTTTATCACTTGGCCATTCTCTGAATATCTGGAGAGGGCATTCATCATCATCCAATATAGTCTCTTTCATGCCTTTATCAGAATGCTGTGCTCCAGGAGGAAGCGTTACCTAAAATAGGAACGAGAGTGCAGTCAATGTACTTGAATTTTGTAAAACATAGAAAAATACATACTTTCCACAAGAGGACTAAACAAAGATTACAGTCAGGACGTTTTTAACCTGCACTTAGAAAAATACATAGAGTATATGTAAACGTATATGATATTCCTATAATGTGACAAACAGTATAATTGAAATGATGTTTAAAAAAAAAAAAAAAAAAGTTCAAAAAAAACTGCAGTCACCGAAGAAACCTATGGAATGCCCCAGTGGACTAGTCCACTTTAAGTAATCCACCCTACTAAAGCAATATATAAATATCCCCATGCTGCATCAGGCCATATAAAAAAATAAAAACTGTGAGAAAAAAACAAAAACACCACAACAACAACAACAACAACAACAACAACATCATATTGCCAGAGAAAAACACTGGAAGGAAAAAGAAGTCGGGTGAAACCACAAAGGGACAGGTATGGCACATGAGAGTGTGTTAATCCAAATTCCTTGCAGTCTGTATATAATCCCGAATAACAAAATAGCAATAACAGGGGCATGGCATGGCTGGGCTGGGCTGAGCTTGAGAATGCATGTTTTAGTTTACTCTGGCCTAGCGGCGAATTATACTTTTTCTTTCTGGCCTGATGACAAACAAAAAGTTACACTCTTTATCGAAGAGCACACTATTTTGGCAATGTTCAATGCTGCAGTACTAAAAACAAGGGGGGATGTGGCACCCAGGCCACTTAATTGAGATAAGGTTCTAGGTGACTATAGTGTTACTTTAAAAAAAAAGTTATAATTTTATCTATTAAATAGCTGAGAAAGCATAACACCAACAGTATATTAGTGGGCCAAGATGTAAAAAAACTCCTTAAAGTTAAAGCTCTACTATAACACTATTTCATGCAGCACTTACAAGGAAAACAATAAGTAATAGAAAGGGCAAGAATGGAGAAGGTGGAAGTACAGGGAATTAAAAAAATATATAAATATATTTATTTATTTTTATAAAATTATTCATTTTATTTCCCCGCCCTACCTCCTGCCATGAGCCATTCCTGCCCTGAGCCAGTAAAATGGCCTGTCAAAGACTTCTCTATGAGAAGCCTTTGATTGGTCCTCAGCATGGCTCCTGTGACATCAGAAGGAGACATGCCGAGCAACTCTGGGAGCTTGATCTGGCGCTGGATAAAGGTAAGCAAAATTTTATTTTTATAAAGCTTGAGAGTGTCTCTTTAAGGGGGGACATTCTATTCAGAACAAAAATGGGTTGGAGCAACCCTTTATTTCGAAATGCCAAACAAATAGAGATGCAAGAAATAGAGCCTGTTAGGAGAAAATGTGCAGCTATGGCCAGGCAGCATAGCCAATCATTTGATTCACTTTCTTCATATTACAGCAGGTGAAGTAATCATGTATACTGTTGCATTATTTATCTGTTAAGAATGTATCTGTTTCCCTTTCCACAGAAGCGCCTATATGATAGCAGACCCAGGTCGCATTACATTAATATAGCAACTATATAAGCAGCCCTTCTAAGAATGTTTATCTAGCTAAATATAGATCTGCTTTGTCATTTCCAGTTCTATTACTTAAAAGTGCATTTACCTATCCAATTCTAGCTATCATTTTCTTTCTACACAATTAGCCAAGTCCCTATGGAAATCAGACAAAACTTGAATGCAGTAGTACACACACTATAAAAAGAGTTCAATTCTGTACAAGACACACGACTGAATTAGTAAAAAGCAAGATATAAAGTCAAAAGCGCAATTTCTGGACTTTGCCTGAACTAGAGCGAGATCAAGCAAGTCTTAACTGCATTCTCTGTGAAATATGAGCTAGTGCAGGGGTAGGCAACCTTTTAGCAGCACTGTGCCGAAATATGATTTTGATGTCCCGTAGCGTGTCGGTCTGATTTCTTTAAATTGAGGTGTGCATGTTGCCATATTCTGCTTGTGTTATTTATACTGCAGCTGCTTTGTATCGTTGTATTTGTGCGTATATGAGCTATTATATTGTATATGTTTACAAGTAGTTTGTGGTGTTGTGTATGATACCTATGAATGTAGGCTGTGTATGGGGGCTACTTGTGGAATTGTGTGTGGATGGATATGTCACATTGTGTGTTTGGTAGTGTGTGTATGTGTGGTGCTGTTTGGGGTATTGCACATGAGAGGCTGCATGTGGGGTTGTGTGCATGTATGTGGATTGTTGGTGGTGTTGTGTTTGTGCGGACTGTGTGTGTGTTTGTATTATTTGTATGAGGGTAGGGTTATTCTGCAGCTCTGAGGCTTTCCTGAATGGGGACCAAGCTGGCCAGGTACAGCTCAAGGACAGAAGCTGCAACAGGAAGCTGTGGGCTGCTCTACTCCAGTGTGGATTCCCATTCACAAGTGCTGGGAGGAAGTGATCTCAGATCACTTCCTCTATGTGCTGCAAAGCATAAATGGAGGACTGTCCTTCAACACCTTTTCGTATTAGCAGATATCTGAAGTTTCACTGGGACTCCTGACAGGCCAGAGCCTGTTTGGCTCTTGAAGCCTTGAGTGCCGTGAAAAGACACCTCGAGTGCCGTGCATGGCACTAGTGCCGTAGGTTGCCTACCCCTGAGCTAGTGTAACAGAGCAGGATTTCGCTGCGACTTCCTTTAAAGCACTACTTACTTACTCAGAACTTCTACAGGCTTTACCAACAGTTTACTTGTAGAGGAACAGTTATTATGATATTATTTATATAGCACCAACAAATTCCGTAGCGCTTTACAGTGGGTGGACGAACAGACATGTAGTTGTAACCAAACAAGTTGGACACACAGGAACAGAGGGGTTGAGGCCCCTGCTCAATGAGCTTACATGCTAGAGGTAGTGGGGT
This sequence comes from Pelobates cultripes, assembly GCA_933207985.1. Lineage (NCBI taxonomy): Eukaryota > Metazoa > Chordata > Amphibia > Anura > Pelobatidae > Pelobates > Pelobates cultripes. Next base: position 249,528,195 of record OW240913.1, on the reverse strand, counting down.
GAAGTGACACAAAAGGTAAGAATAGTATTAGACTAATGACAGTTGCAAGAGAGGAATCAGTCAGGAGCTATTAACAGTTTAATTGATACGCTTTTATGAAGAAGTGGGTTTTTAATGATTTTTTGTGGAGTGAAGACTGGGTGAACATCTAAAGGAGGAGGGAAGTGAGTTCCACAGGAACGGTGCATCCCTTGAGAAGTCTTGATGGCGAGCATCAGAGGTGGGAGTACGGACAGAAGATAGACGCATGTCTGCAGCAGAGCACAAGTTGTACTACGGACAATAAATGCCAGTTACATATTTTCAGTAGTATAGCACTCCCAATTGATACAATGCTGCATTTCAATGCGATAGTAATTGCTTTAAGCAATTCTCAGGCTTAAAGTTCAATACATTACTGCAGACAAAATATTTCTTTAGCAGCCTACACAGAGAAAAGTCAGAGTATTAAGAATAGATGAATGAAGAATCCAAGTTTGAAAAAAAATAATATATCACACAAGGTTAAATGTGAAAAACTTATTTGTTGGGAAGTAAAGCATATAGTATTTTGTTAATCATTTTTGGCATGACTGCTCCTTTAATTTGCTACACAATATTTCTCTCTAATGGCACTGAAGAGTGTTTATTTTTACTAGTCTTTGCTATTTCCAAACTACTGTTTACACCCCTGCAGATAAGTTGTATTTTTTTTTTTTAATCCGACACACATTACAGACTAAAAGTGTGCCAACACCTTCATTGTGCGCCCCAATTAACTAGCAGAGTCCGTTGCCAGGTTACTATATCTCACTGCTATAGAGTTGCTAGTTTTGCATTTTAATTTGGATTCAGAGAGTTTTCCCTTTGAAGTAGTGAGTGACTACTGAAGACTAAATCAGCTTGCATTAATCACACTGAAGTACACAAGTGCAAATTGCCAGAAAAACTGCATTGTGATAATCTGGACAATTTAAAGTCCTATGCTACTAATCAAGTCTTTAACGTGATTCTCCACTGACAGCCAAGCCATAGTATACCCTCCAGGTGTAAATTTCGATCCGACAGGGTTTTTACCAAGCAATGTGTCGTAAAAATGTTCATCAACTATGGACTATTGAGAATTGCTGAACACACATTGTAGGAACATACATTGCAAATAAAGTAGACTTATTATTAAAGCAATTTTTGCAAAACTATTAAGCAACAAGAAAATTAGTGCAGGTAGAAAGGGAATGCAGACCTTCCTGTACCATGAACTAGGCAAGGAGCACACTGAAAGTGTACACTTGTAGGGGTAAAAAAAAATCTGTAGTATTTCAGGGTGTAGGTGACTGACAAGCAAAGAGAAAAAAAAAAAAAATCTGATTATAGCAGATGTGTCTGGAAAGATTATCCACGATAACGGTAAAATCAGGCAAGGTATATATAATAATAAAAAAAATTTTTTTAAAAAAAAGCAAACTTTACTAGAGCTTTCAGGGCTGCCTGTATAATAGGATTCCAAATCAAAGTAAAAATACCAAATCAAGACAAGTAATTCACAAGAATTAAAAATACAAAAGCTTTAGAAATACAAAGATTTAATTTGTTTTTGTTTTGTTCTAAACCTCATGGAATAACCATCATCAAGACCGTGACAAAGAAAATTAAATAAAACTAAAGACACACAATATATAAAATATATAATATATATATATTAATGCGTTTATATTCACACACTGTCTCTTGTTTACAAAGCATTTGCCCTCATCCTTCTATTCAAACTATCTGCACAATTGGTTTCTCATTTGTTTTTATATTTTCTTAGCCTTTTGTGGAAAATGTAGGATGCCATTACATTGAAAAGTTATTACCTAGCATTACTTTGAATTCCATGATGCTTGAATGCCGCATCGTGGAACAATGAAAATACAAATATATACGAGAATAGCAGAGGAAATTATGACTACCAATAATCAACCTTTAATTTTAAAAATATGACCCTTATGATCCATATTACATCATTTATGAAACATAGTGTTGGTTAACACTTTGATTTAATTTTTGTGAAAACACTTTCATTAAGCATAGAATTTAGAGTACAGTTATGCCAATAAACTTTGTAGAATAAATCCACTATAATAACCATATTCTAAAAATAATTAAAAAAAATGTAAGATACTTAATGATCACATTATACATGGTGGTGCCAAACAATGTAACCTAGAACCAGAACTGCATATCATTATTATTATTTTATTATTTATATAGTGCCATCAGATTCTGTAGCGCTGTACAATTATGAAACTTGAAAAAACTCTAACCACCATATCCACTACAGTGTACTGTACTGGCTGTGGCGCCAGCATTGCCTCGGCATCTTCCCCCATTGTAAGTAGTTAAACCACTTTAGAACAGATTCCCTTCATACCTGGAGTTTCAGAAGCCAGGAAAGCTTAAAGCTCTTGTTTGTCACTCCAGATGTTGTGGACTACATCACCCATAATGCTCTTACACCAATAATGCTGGCAAAGCATCATGGTAGGTGTAGTCCAAACATCTGCAGTGCCGAAGGTTGCCTATGCCTGTCGTAGAGTGTCAACAAAACTCATTCAGCCAAGTCTTGCAAGAGCAGATGTAGCTATAGTAGAGGTAGGGAGTGGTGTCCAGCTGAACACTGGTAAGAAATCAAACCATTTTTAAAAAGTTTGATGACTTAGATGGCCAGAGCACCATAACAAACCGTACACCCTGGAATCGTGATGGTGCTTAGGGTGTTTCTTTAAAGCCAGTTGTAATGCAGAGGAGGATTGTGGATTTTGACAGCCTATTACCGTATATACTCTAGTATAAGCCGACCCGAATATAAGCCGAGGCCCCTAATTTTACCAAGAAAAACTGGGAAAACTTATTGACTCGAGTATAAGCCTAGGGTGGGAAATGCAGCAGCTACTGGTAAATTTATAAATTAAATTTGATCACAATAAAATTACATTAATTTAATATTTATTTACAGTGTGTGTATAGAATGAATGCAGAGTGTGTGTTTGTGTGTGTATATAATGAATGCAGAGTGTGTGTGTGTGTGTGTGTGTATATAATGAATGCAGTGTGTGTGTGTTTGTGTGTTGTGTGTGTATAAAATGCAGTGTGTATATAATGCAGTGTGTGTAAACTGGATGAGGGGAGGGCATTTTTATTTTAATTTTTTAATTTTATTATATTATATTATTTTAATAATATTATTATTTTAATATTTGCATTATTGTCCCCCCTCCCTGCTTGTTGCCTGATCAGGGAGGGGAGACAAAAAAGCATTTTTTTTAAAAATAATTAAAATATTAAAATAATAATATAATAATAAAATAATATAATATTAAAATAATAATATTTTATTATTAGAATTTTAATATTTGCATTATTATTTTTTTTTAAATGTTTTTTGTCCCCCCTCCCTGGCCAGGCAACAAGCAGGGAGGGGGGACAAAAAAAACATTTAAAAAAAAATAATGCAAATATTAATATAATAATATAATATTATTTTAATAATATTATTAAAATCAAATATTAAATCCCTTGTGGTCCAGTGGCATTGCCAGTTCAGTGGGGGGGGGGCTGGCAGCGAGCTCTTACCTTCCTGCAGCTCCTGTCAGCTTCCTCCTCCTCCATGCAGCTCCTCGGTCAGCTCCGTTCTGTTTACAGTGTAAGTCTCACAAGACCCGCGGCTCTCGCGAGACTTACACGGAGAGCAGAACGGAGCTGACCGAGGAGCTGCACGGAGGAGGAGGGAGCTGACAGGAGCTGCAGGAAGGTAAGTAAGAGCTCGCTGTCAGCCCCCAACAGGACCACCGGGCTTGTAATGAGCCCGGCGGTCCTGGTCTGTATTGTGGCAATGTATATTGCCACAATACAGACATTGACTCGAGTATAAGCAGAGTTGGGGTTTTTCAGCTTATACTCGAGTATATATGGTATATTCACTACTGATATATCCTAACTATAAGATAACGCCAGGGACTAATGAAAGTATTTAGAAAATTGGGCAGACTAGATGGGATGGTTCTTATCTGCCGTCACATTCTATGTTTCTATGATAGTAAATATATTTACTAATGGCAAAATCAATACTGTTGATCTCAGCCATGGAGGTGGTGCTAGGCTAGGCCAGCCATGGCGGGGGATAAAAGGAGTAAAATTTCCTTTCCCATGCGATATTAAAGGTGACAGACAGGGACCTAAATAGTTCATTTAACACTACAATGTTAGGAATACAGGTCTGTATTCTTTATACTATAGTGTCCCTTTAATTTCTAGAAGATATTGTTCTCGGCTTAAGTAGGAAGAGATTACAGATAACAGGGTTAGTGTTGCTGGAATTACAGATCAGTGTATTTACTTCCAAAATCCTCCTCCTAATGGGATTGGAATACTGCAATGACTACAATGAGTATTAGAACTTTTGAATTAACTTGGAATCTGCCAAAAGAGCTTACATGGAATTTAAAACGAACAAAACTTTTATTTACATGTTTTCAGTACAAAAAAAAAAAATTTCCATAGGCACATTTGTGCCACAGACAATGCTTACCCTAGCTACACAGTATTCCTTGGGATTTTCTCTCTCCATTCCATACTTTTCCAGCGCCTCAATAACAGCGAAGTCTGCAGTGTCATTTGTAGACAAAAGGATGGTTTTGTATGGAATATTTGGTTTCAAACTGTCAGCATAAATCCGAAGTGTCCCACCTTAAAAATAATGAAATACAAATATATCAAGTAATTTTCTCAAAGAAATATTGTGTAATATGATAAAAGGATAAAAGGAGAAAAGGAAGGGGGAGAGTAAATGGAATACAAGTGGAGATATGCAGACCATAAGGGTTGTGGTGAGAAAACTGTTTTCAAGGTCCAACTCAACCAGTATTTTTCCCACCCATACATTCTGTCATCAATGGGGTTGGGGTTGGAGAAACAACTAACATTAAAGTTGCCTGATTATCACACATATAAGCTTTACATCTCTATTTTGAGCTCTGCCCAGACCAGAAAGTGACTCAGCAAATCATTCTGATTCCTTAACATTATTTACAGTGTGCACTCAGGTAAAGATGATCCTTACTTCCTCATTCCTTTTACTTCCTCATTCCTCCAGGTGGTCTGTTTCAGCATGTGCTAGAGAACAGCATTGTGGTCTATATTCTCCATAGAGCCTAGCCAATTCCCTGCAACCATCACTGGTGACGGCCCCTACTTTATCTCAGTATATCTCTTGACTGGGTTTGAATTTCAGTGAAATTTATACACAGTCAAAATGAGTATTTCATAATGATTCTCTCTTTATGAAATCCTTTTTTTTTGGGGGGGGGCAGTGCTGCTTTAAACAGTTTACTCAATCCTAAACCTTATTTTGTTGTTGTTCTTGCTTTCCCTGCCCCCCTATCCTCACTGGCTTTTCCACTATAAATTGCATATTAATCAATGTTCTGATAAAGGAGCCTTCCCTGTGTTTTTGTCCAACCCCTCCTGAACAGACTGAATAAATCCTGGGTACAACACCCAGAGGTTATTTGCAAAATAACCACTACACTAAGCTATAGTGGTTAAACAGCTTAGAGTGTCCCTTGAAGTATCCGCTAATTATATGCAAAAATGCCTAGTCAGAATGTTCAAGACTAATACCATTCTGGCAATAAAGTCGTTTTATTGTGTTCTTCCAATCAAACCATATGTGAGATATAGCAAGTCCTTGGTTGTAAGGGTTGCCAGATCGCCATATTTAGACAAGATGCTTACCAATCCTGCAGAGTGAGAAATATCACTTTTCATTGCTGCCTGTCAATTGGGGAATTCATGCACCATTAGTATGAAATTGCTTAACTAATAAAAAGGTCATGATCTCAGGAACCATCATGATTAATTGATTTCACACTTGGAGCACATTTGACATGCTGCTTGGGAGAATGTTCAAGTCAAGACTGATAGAATGCAGAGTTGATATGCAAGCTGAGTAAAATGATGACTATAGCAATCTTTGCAGCTGTAAACTTGTTTTACTTAATAGTACAGCAAAAATGTATTTAACTAATAAAAATTAAAATACAAAGTATATGCACATTACAGTAGTCAAAGCAGATAACATGAAGTAGTCAGCTCAACTTCGTTCTAATTCAGCATTCATCAGGCAGACACTACAACCATAGCAAACTGCTGCTGATATGCAATAATTCACTTCAAACAGGATCTACTTTTTTCATTAAAGGTTCTTTACAGACTATTGAATGCACACAGAGTTTGTTCGCTATCTCTGCCGACTTCCATAATAAGAGAGCAACACAAACCAAATCAGTCATGCCAGGTCAGATGTCGCCTGTGTTAAAGTCAGGGTAAAATGCTAAGGAACCTAGCTGATGACAAGTGGGCTACGAAATTTTTCTTTTTTTTCCCCTCTTTATTTTGGTTGTGCAGGTGATTACAGGATATCAACGGACGCCACAACAGTGTATTTCAAGATTGACAGTAGTTTGGTAGTGGCATAGTAATTTGCACATTTTTATATTTTATATCGTGCTGAACTAAATGGTTATGTTGTCAAAATATGATTAACTAGAAGAAAATAAAATAGATTAATCAATGCTTAATGTTGTTTACATTGGCCTTCGTGTTATGCATACTGATGAACACATACAGCTTAAACTCCGCCAATGAAACCGCACTATCGCTGTCTCACAAAGAATAACATCAGGGGTTGGTCAGAGAAGGCATATGTCGAGCTGTTAGCAGCTTTGAATAACATGCTGAGATACTTAAGTGTCCCGCTGGCCATGGGGGCAGGGAAGTTGAAACATGCAAACTTTAACATGACTTAAATCGCAACAGGTCGTATTACGTATGGCAAAATCTCACTAGGTCTGGTAGAGTAAGTGGTAAAGGTTATAACCTGCTAGCAGTCTTTTAGAGCCCGTCAAGTGCTATGCATCAATGAAGTTCTAAATATAAAAACATATCTAAGTTCTAGGCTGCTTCCTTTACTGAATGAAACAATGCATACACATCTAGCTTAAGAGTCTCAGGCCCTTAGATTATATTGACTCATTTTTAGCTAGTTTCACAGGTCGACTGACTGACTGTTGAGCCATAGGACCTCCCTGCCAGTCTATTGTAAGTTGGTCAGTCGACACCCACAGCTGGCAGGCCGCCGCTCCAGGCCGAAAGTGAACCTTTAAGAGTGCGTGTGTGCTGCCAGACCGAGGGGTTCTCTGCATCGATGCACCGGCGTCAGGTATTTTAGTCTCCGGCTCCTGGGTCTTTTCGGTGCCTGTGGTTGGCTCTTTGGTACGTGCTTCTTCCTCCATGTTGAGTTAGTTGCAAGGGGTCGGTCTCTGCCCGGTCGGGTTGTAGTGAGGCCATGGTGAGGTGAGTAGGCGGATTTGCGTAGGCGCCATGCTCTCCAGGCACCCGGATAGGGAGCTTGTTTTTGTGCGGTTGGGCGTCTATTGCCCTTGTGCGGGCAGGGGCCCAGGAAATTTGTCTGGGACGCTTATGGGTGTGGGTTCTCAGTGAGGCTGAGTGTTGCTTGGGGTGTATTGCGTCGGGTGGTGCGTGTTGTGGCTCACCTACATGCCGCCCTTTCGTTCTCGTGTATTTCAAAGGTGTGTCTTTCTGCTCCTTGTGCACTTGGTTCTGCACGCCCTGGGGTGGCGGTGCTTGCGGTTTTACCTGAGGCGTTTGCATCAGGTCCCATAGCTTGGTCCAGAATTGGTCAAAGGCTGCATCCAGTAGCTGCTGAATGTCGCTGCAGTTCTCTGTCCCTTGTGTGTGGTTTCTCTCGCTTGTCGCCACCATCTTAAGCAGGCCATGTGCTTGGTAGCCCTTCTGTTGCTTTTATGTGATCTGCAGTTTCAGGCTGCGTCTGTCTCTCCGATTGCCCATGATGGACCGAGATGACCTCCAGCGGTCCAAAGGGGGTAGGGGGGTAGGAGTTGTGAACCCCTGGAGGTCCGCAGCGTGGTGAGCGGCCGTCTCTCCACTGCCCGATCTCTGGTAGGCCTCGGGTGGTAATGCAGGGTCTCGGTGGGTTACACGTTTAATTGTGGCACCCAAGGGTTCACCCGAGTGTTCCCTACTTAATGGCTCCTCTCCTGCATGCTCTTGTGCTGTTTTTGGGGGTTAACTCCCTAATTTGTGCCGTTTTGAGCAGGAGCCGAGGTGCAGCACAACATTCATGGACACAAAGTGAGAACCAACACTTGCTTTACTGCTACTGCAACAGCAGATCCCAATGAGAGGGGCTACAGGTAACCAATGGGAGAACTTCGAATGAATAAGTGACCATCATCTTCTACACTAACACCAAAATAGCTAGTTACACACCATTTGAACATAGAGGAAACTGAGGTCACAACTGGAACTAGTCTGACAATACAAGAAGAACATGACTAGGAAGAAACCATCATGTCAACATCCACGCCTATGCCAAAAGAGAGTTGCAAATCTGCATCTATGCCCCAAGAGAACATAAGTGCAGCAATGAGAGGTGATAATGGAAAATATAGCATTCATTAACCACAAAACAAGACTACCAAAGAACACTGGCAAACTGCCACCAGACTGTATACTAGCAGTGGTTGCACGGTCTACAATCCCAATCAATGCAATCACAGAGACCAACAAGCTCATAATAGCCACAGAATTTGTTGTGCCCCAAAGAATGGACTACAAGGTCAGGCTAAAAGAAAAACAATGCCCACCATGGCCACTAGACTAGACCAAGGATCGATACGAACTGAGTAAATTAATGTAGATACAATATAGTCATATCAAAGGCTCTGGAAATGGCTAAGCAAAGGCTGGCAGCACTGGCAACCAGACTGAGTAGATACTCCAAAGAAGCACATGTTAAGAGAATAAGTGCCCTGTTTACAAAGACATACATGCTGTGTACATACAGCTAAAGGACTGAACAATCCCAGAAAAGAACATCTGGGAAAGAAGCATCACATAACACCAAGGCCCAATGGCTACTGGAACTGAATGCAGGCTACGTCATGTTTCCAGAACAGGAACCAATCACCATCACAGTAGGAGGTATTAAACAATTAGCCAATATAAAAAGAGTTGGTGAGCACCAGGTCCTGACATGATCTACACCTACTAGATAAAGAAACTAACAATGCTGCATGAATGCCTAGATACAAAAATGAACCAGCTACTAGCAATAGGCTCCAACCCTGAATCACCAACACACGGTAGAACAATACTAGTAGTCAAGGAACCACACAACAACACTAACTTCCAACCAATCATCTGCCTCCCAGCAATTCGGAAGGTCCTGCCTGGCATGTCGATGGGCATATTAATCAACACATGTGCAATACCAAGAATGGGATTGGAAACAACATGAGCTGCTTGTAGACCGTAGGATTCCAAGACCAGACAAACCAATCTGTGCATGACTTGAACTGGACTACAAGAAAGCCACAACAAGACACTGAGAAGGGATACTCGTGTCATCATATCTAAATTAAGTTGTTATTTTGCAAGCATTCCCCCCCAGTGTGCTCATCTCTCTTCTCGAATGGTTTACCCCCAAAGATTAACGTCAGTGCCGATCTCCAGGTCCATTAGGTGGCATGCAGCTTCTGAAACGGAGTTACAGAAAGCAAGGAGTCCCGTCTGGCAGGGGTATCGCTGACTGGGCAGAGCAATCAGCTGACATTCTAAGTCAATCAGTAGCTCCCCATTCATAAAAAAGGGTACCCAAGGTGCCGAAAGTGCAAAGAAGCATCCGAGACAATCAAGCACATAGTAGATATTAGCAGAAACCGCATACACCAAGTGGCATAACCATATTTCTGGGATTGCGTATCACAACATCTGCACGGAATATGGGCAGGACCTGCCTAAGTCCAAATAGGAGACACCACAAAGGGTAGCCAAGAATGATAGCACTAAAATCCTGTGGGTCTTAAAGATCCAGACAAAAACCACAACATTATGGTGGTAGACAAGGAACAGAAGACTGCAGTGTTGGTGGATGTAGTAATATTAACAGACGGTAACATCAAGAAGAAAGAACAGTGGGTAAATACCAAGGACTGGAAGAAGAGCTAGAAAGGATGTGGAAAGTGAAGGCAGTAGTAGTCCCAGTTGTGAAAGGAGCACTTTGGGCTGTTACACGCAAGTTGGGAGAGTGGCTTCAGCAGATTACCGGTGGGACATTACTGTTTTGCAGCACCTGCATATCTCTAGTTAGACTCTGAGAAGCCTTCCTTGGGAACAGAAACTCAAAAAAATCATGTTTCCAGAACTATCTCAGAGTTCCCAGCTTGCAAATGAACGCAGGCAGGCATAGAGTTTCAGACATCATACTGCACAATCTTTTAGGTACCTAGCTATATGCTCTCAGAGAGACTTGAACTTCCAGACAAATAACAGCTACAGGCTGGTTTCTGGTCACGGATTCTTTTGGATCATCACCCATGCATGACTCCCACAACAACAACGAAAAAAAAACTAAATACAGTGCTTAAAATGGCATCAATAGCCAAGTGTGTCCGAAAAAAAAAAAAAAAATGCAGTATTCTGAAATATTCTCGCTGGAAACCTGTATGTTTGAGTACCTGGCTGCCAACTGTTGCCTGCTGCTTCCACATAAATAAATGGTAGTTTTCTAAAACATTAAAGGAACACTATAGCTTTAGTAACACAAATATGTACCCTGTAAGCTATTTAGGTGCCTGCCACTCCTTCTTCCCAGTCTGAAAAGGGGGGGGGGGAGGGGGAAAGAGTCCAAAACAAGTAGTTTTACTTACATGATCTCCTTTGCTGCTCTGGCCTCTGCACTGCCATCCCACCTCCATGGCTGAGATCATCAAGATCAGTAAATCCAATGCTTTCCACAGGAAAGCACTGGGAGGCTAGTGCACATGCACAACAAGTTTGACTCTGCTATTTCTGCAGAAGCGACTCAGAGTGACAGCTACATTTTTATTGCATGGTACAAAGTGCATGTTACACAATGCTGCTGCCTAGCTCAGGTTACTTACACAGAATTACTGTTTAGCTAAATTACAAACTGATTATTACACATAAAACTGATTGTGTATATGGTTAGTAACAGAGTATCTCAAAGTCAACTGAACATTAATGAAACTAGTTCTATCAGTGTTATGCAGTAAAAGAAAGTGAACCTCACACCCCCAACAAATAGCACATGTCTAGTCGGCTTAACTGAAAACCTATAACAAGTGTCAAAATGGATAGAACGGCAATATTACAAATCGTTTAAAATCATTAAGCCTGGAAGGTAAAAAAGGGATTTGTTTCATTATATACAATATAATTTAAGTTACCAGAATCAGGCCGGCCATCAGAGCTGCGAAACTCTTGCATTCTTTTTTCTAACTTCTGCTGTCTTCGTCGTTTCATAACAACCTCTGGATTGGATATTGTGCGTGTAAAGCTGGTTTCTGGCATGTCTTTATACACCTCCGCTGCCAGCTGTGAGTTCTCCCTGGAAAATTAGAACATTTACAATAATTTATATAGCACCAACGTATTGCTGTTCAATAGATAAACCAAGACAAACACTTAATTCTGACAAACCGTTTGCAATACAGTAACAGCAGTTTAAGAGGGCCCTGTACAAATGAACTTACAATCTAAAAACAATGACAAACAAAACTCTGAAAAATAATCAGTGCTTTGTCTGTTAAGGAAAGATCACTAAAGCATTGATAATTTTAACCAGTAATTGTTTATATACCGTACTGGATTGGCTCCTAAATAAGCGAACACAAATAATTTCTAAAATAAATCAACAAAGGTTTTACACAAAGCTTTTTTAAAATAATGAATAAAATTTAATTTAATAAATGAAGTCACCCTAGACTAATTAACAAAGATTAAGTTTACTAACTTTACAAATAAAAATAATTAAATTGTAAAAAACCCCAAAGCAAGACACAAAAAACTAGGTCAGTCTAATAGGGTTATTCACTAAAGTGAGAATCCAAAGTAAAATTTAAAGTCAAAATAGCAGAACTAGAAACATTCTCTAATTCAGCAACGCTTTAAACAGTGCAGCCTCTATGGGCTTAAATTTGAAATCCTAACATCGGTGAAAACCCTGTAAATCTCTTCAAATGTCCATATTTGTAGTTTTAATCCATTTAAGCACAGACCTGGAAGAGAAGTAAAAGATCAGATTAAACCGGAAAATAAGAATTCTAAAGGTTTCCAAGCTGCCGTGGCTCTCTGGTCATTGTTTATCTTAAAGGTCCACCAATAGCACTCAGTCCACTTCATCTCAACAAAGTGGTCTGGGTGCAGTGGTCCTTTTACTTTAACCCTGCAGTCTAAGGCAGTTGTTTAGAAGATGTTGCAATGTTTTTGTGCAGGGTTAAATACACCTTTAGTGCCACTCTACCTGACAGCCACTAGAGACACTTTCATGTGAGAACCAAGTCAAACTCTGACCGCAATCAAACGCCGCTCCTAGAACGGGGGACAAACTGCAGTCCCACACATGTGCACCAGTTTCTCAATGCTTCCCTACTGGTAAACATTTGACTGGCTGACATGATCACACTTAAATGATTTCAGAGACGTGTGTCACCAGCATGGCGAGGAAAGAAACCCCTTTTTTTTCCCTGACCTAAACTGTTAGAAGGACACTATAGAGTTAGTAACACTGTAAAGAGACACTTTGTACTCTATTTGCTGACAGAGCTTATTGCAAAACATGGAAACTGCTCTATATCAAGAAATTGTAATTTCTACTTTTTTTATTAAAAATGCCATTTTTTTATTTTATATTTTAATTAGTATTTTTTATTTTGTTTAATGTTAAAATGTGTATATTGCATAAGAAATTGGGCTGCATCAACCCAGACATATTAGACATATTCCTTTAATTAATATATTTAGATAAGATGGCTACCAGGTCACAAGTTTATTGTAAATGCTTCCCATTTAAAAAAATAAAGCATGCGAGTGAGTCTAACATTGGGCAATGGCTTTAGCTCTCCAAAAATTGCACAAACCTTACATTTTATTTAATCAACCTATAGTAAATTAAGCTGGCATTACTCTGTGAAGTTTTGTCAATTTATCCACTGTGGCTATCTTGGAAAGACAAGAATTTTATAACTCTTCTTACAGATACAAATAATGCTACAGAGAACATATGATGACAGCAGTCAGAGTGTGATTTGCAGAGTAATTTGCAGATTTCTATTTAGTTTTCATTATTTAGATTTTTACATAAAGTTGTATATTAAATGGTTGTGAATAATAGTTCTGACAATGCTCTGTTCCTAAAATGCCTACATTAAGCTGGATATTTTTTAATTTTGTTTTTATTTACATAAATTTATATTTAAAAAAAAAAAAAAGCTTTTTTTTTTTACATGCTAAATGATAAATACATAGGTTAGTTTTGATGACAGAGTGGATTTGAAAAAGCGAAAGGGAATAACAAATATCTCTCCTAAAATTAAATCTTTTGGTTCACTGCACATCTCTGAAAAAGAAAGTATTTGTTGTAAAAGAAGAAAATAAAACAAACAAAAAAAAACAGATTAACCATGTGCAGCAAATGTATAACATTAAAGGATCACTGTAGGGTCAGAAACACAAACATGTATTCCTGACCCAATAGTGTTAAAACCACCTTCTAGCCCCTCTGGGCCCCTCATGCCACCCTAAATATAGCAAAATCTTACTGTATTCAAGCCTGAAGCTGTAACTCTGCATGCCGTTTGCCTAAAAAAAAGCAGTCTGCTGACATCAGAAGTGGTAGCCTGATCCAATCACAATGCTTCCCCGTAGGATTGGCGGAGACTGACAAGGAGGCAGATCAAGGGCAGAGCCAGCATGATTCAAACACAGCCCTGGCCAATCAGCATCTCCTTATAGAGATGAATTGAATCAATGAATCTCTATGAGGAAAGTTTAGTGTCTGCATGCAGAGGGAGGAGGCACTGAATGTTTGGATGCATTTTAGGCAGCCATGACACAGGAAGGGTCTCTAACAGCTATCTGAGGAGTGGCCAGTGAAGTTATCACTAAGCCGAATATTGGACCGAATATTGGAAAAAAAGTACCGATTTCTATCTAATCTGAATTTTTATAAATTGTCAAAAATATATACACAAATAAGACTTCAGACACATAAAGCGATGTGCTTTATGTGTCTGGAGCATTTCTTTAATCTCTCTTTATACGTGTATGACCTAAATCGCCTGCAGCAATGCAGGTTTAAAAGGCACATTTAATGATGGCTAGCTAGCAGAGAACGTTTTATGAAGAAAAATAAAAATTAAAAAAAAGTCATATTTGGCAGATTATAAAAAAAAAAGGAAAAGATTGTTTGTAAACAAAACAAAGTTGCTGAAAAAAAAAGAAAATAAATAATTAAAAACTATCTTTCTCCAGGCCTCAAACTTTTCACTGGCCAGGAGAAGGCTAACCAAATTGGTTGTGGCAGTGGTTCATAGAGTTTCCATGGACTGTACCACAACCTTTGTTAAAATAAGTAGAACATGCAGGCGTGAGTCCTACCCATTAGCAAACCTAGACAAAAGGATTATGTAATTTAAGAAAATAATAAAGATAGGATGAATTAATGAGGTAAGATAGGACTAGAGATATTGATGAAATGAAAAGGCAATTATAGAAGACTAGTGATAAAAACACGAGAGAGCAAATTGCTTATTGAAAGGGTGAGGAGGTAGGTTTCATCATAATGAATAATAAGGGTGGAGGGGACGGATTGGAATTAACAAGTACATATTTTAAACCCTTGCTCCTCTGATTCAAGAGGACAGTCTTAAATTAGAGGGGCAAAGGTTTGAAAATAATTTCAGGAAGGATTATTTTACAGAGAGGGTAGTGGATGCATGGAATAACATTCCAGATGAAGTAGTAGAGGTTAACAATGAAGCAGTTTAAGCATGCGTGGGGTAGGCATAAGGCTACCTTACTATAAGACAAGGCCAGGGACCTAATGAGAGTATTTAGAAAATTGGGCAGACTAGATGGGTTGTGGGTTCTAATCTGCCATCACATTCTAGGTTTCTATGTTTCAAATGCACCACACACAAATACACTTCTGCATTTACTCTGACACTCATCCAACCTAATACCCTCAACACTGACACCTTGCACTAATACACCAGGGCATTCAGAAACACATGCACATACGACGCACATGCAGTCACCAAAACACAAGCACAGCCTTGCATGCTCACTGAGAAAATATTAAACTTAAAGGCACCCAGACTCTAGGCACCCAGACCACTTCAGCTTAATGAAATGGTCTGGGTGCCAGGTCCCTCTAGGATTAAACTTTTTTAAACATAGCAGTTTCAGAGAAACTGCTATGTTTATATTAAGGTTAATCCAGCCTCTAAAGCCTCTAGTGGCTGTCTCATTGACAGCCGCTAGAGGCGTTTGTGTGCTTCTCACTGTGAAAATCACAGTGAGAAGACGCCAGCGTCCATAGGAAAGCATTATGAATGCTTTATAAATGCTTTCCTATGAGACTGGCTGAATGCGCACGCAGCTCCTGTCGCGCATGCGGATTCAGCCGAAGGAGGATCGGAGGCGGAGAGCTCCCCGCCCGGCGCTGGAAAAAAGGTAAGTTTAACCCCTTTCCTTGCCAACCAGCCCGGCGGGAGTGGGACCCTGAGGGTGGGGGCACCCTCAGGGCACTATAGTGCCAGGAAAAAGAGTATGTTTTCCTGGCACTATAGTGGTCCTTTAATAGATCATGACATTCCCAAACATTGACATGCAACACAAAAAAAAAAAATACTTCATCCACAAACTTATTCCCACTGTCTGTGGTACAGCCTATCAAAAAAATAATACTGTACAAGCATATCTACAGTGGTGGATAACTTAAAATACAGAAAAGTGGCAGGGTGCTTTAAATATTCAATTAAAAATGCTATAAAGTGCATATGTAGCTTTTTGTGCAGCTGCAACCACTTGAAATTCCCAAATAAAGTGCATATAAATAATCAACATACAAGTGTTGCGCTACTATTTTTGAAGGTGAATCGAATTATACAGACAATCTGCAGTACCAAGCATCATTTGTTTTTCACAGATTGTAGCCACACCTGTTTTGGAAAATGTTCATACTGGATATTAAAATGTACATTTGTTTCAAGAAAAAAAAAAACGAGAAAAAAAAAAACCCACTATTGTATGCTAAATAATTGTTTGACTAACATTTTGAGCCTTGTCATGACCTATGAATTACAAACCCTGTTCCTCTGCACTACTTATTTTAATGAACAAAAATTACTATTTTAAATAATTGGCAGAACATTAATACGTTAATGTGCATGTATAAACGGCAAACAGATTAATTTAAGTAAGTAATAACTGTTGAATTTACAAATTAGACACAAATACTGTAACATCTCCAAATTTGGGAGGGATCCGCATGATAGAACAACGTTGTACTATTATTCTGTTTTTGTAAGTATTGTACTTGAAATGAAATCAGTTCAAATCCCTTACAAAGTCTTTATTTCATAAAAGTACAATAAAAATTCTATCCATCTGTCAGAATACTCTGTAGAATGTTGCTGTAATAATGCAGTGTGCAGGACATCAACATTTAAATAAGCACATTGTATACTATGGTAAGGGAAAGGCACAATGCATCAAAGTATAACATTGTAATGCATAACAAGGCTCTCCTGCAGCAAAAGAGACGTAACAGAACAGTCATTGTTGTAGGCTATTGTCATATACTGTAAAATCAAGATGGCATTTAAAAATAAATCACATGCAGAAATCTTGGCAAAAATTAACTCACATATCATCTTTTGAGTGTGGTCCATCCTCTCTATCAATTGACTGTTTTAAAGCCTCTTTCTCACGCCTTTTCTTCTCTTTCTTCTCTTTTTTCGACAAGGTACGTTTAAAATTTTGTATAACCCCTTCCTTTTCTTGTTTTTCGGGCCCATTGCTTTGAGCCTTCTATAGAGAATCCCAAAAAATATATAAAGATTATTACACGCATATCAAGGCAGACAAATGTAAAATGCAACTTTACTTGAGATATTGTATTATAATATATTTAATAACCATTTACAGAACTCCCATTAATGCAATGTATAAGTGACTTGTCTTAAATGGCAAGCGAGTGACAATACCGTGCATAACCGGTGTGTGTGATTCTGGCCTGGTTTTCGGTATTAAGGCCATGGTTGGATTCAATTTTAATTGTCCAGTTTAGAGCTGTAAAACTGGTACTGCAAAAGGCAGAACACGAACACACACGTACGTGTCATGGAGGATTACATCAGAGAAAGGAATTGCCTATCAGACTAATTATTTGGTGTCTTTCCAGTTAGAGAATAATAGTGAATTAGAATACTAACTGTGTCTAGTATGCAGGTAATAGAGACTGGAGAAGAGTGAAAGGTTTATCAATTCAGATGACATACTATAAACCATAAAATGGTCACAGAATTCATCCTTTTAAATATAATCAGTGACAAATGTCAGCTCACTGGCACTCCCTATTAGTTCACCCACCCTAGCCCCAATTTCATGCCTCAGAAACTCGGGATGAATCTATGAAATTAGATCCACATATGGCTGGCTTAGCTACATAGAACTTCCAGAAACTGTGCCGCAGTCACTTTATGTATGGACTTCTGTAAAACAGAATCTAGGCACAATCTGAAGAAACACCTGTTAATCTGCCTAAAGATGATGATGAGGGTGACCAAGGTAAAAGGACACTATAGTTACCAGAACCACTTCAGCTTAATGTAGTGGTTTTGATGTCTACAAACTGTCTTTAGCCATTCCCTGCACATTTTTCAATGTAAAAGCTGCCTTTCCCAAGAAAAGGCAGTGTTTACATTGGTGCATAGGAGCAACCCCAGGGGCAGTCACTCAAATGGCTAATAGAGGTGCTTCCTGGGTCAGTGCTGCACTGTGCAGAGAATGGAGACGCTGAAAGCACTGCATAGATGAAGAAATGATGATTGGAGCAGCTGGGCGTTTCTGCACATGCGCAATAGCCTTCCAAGGCTTTCCTAAACAGTTACTCCAGGACATGTTTGTATCCCTAACACTAGTTTTCCTTTAAGGGAAAATGCAAGAGGAAATATAATTTTATTTAGTGTTAAATCAATACCATTGGAGTTGCCCTTATGACTTAATTTCTGTATAGCCAGCAAATATGATTTTCATGAATTTTTTTTTTTTGTAAGATTTAGTTTATATGCCAAAATGTTTCAATTCCTTCTTTCTCCATATTCAAAGCTGCACCCTGACTTCCCTTAGCAAACATTTCCAAATTTTTGCTTGCAGAATGCATATTATAGCAGATGATGCAGCAATCAATTCAATTCCTAGCTGCACCCTGACTTGCCTCAGCAATTATTCCCAAAATGTTTCTACCACTTACTCACCCCTCCTTCCACCCACCTTTGTTTTGTAGAATATCCCTTCAGCTGCTTCTAATCTTAACAATTTATCTGCCTCACAAGCTACTCCGTATTTACATATGTCCCCAGACCACCAACTTCAAGTTGCAACATACCATTATTGGCTTTAGACTAGAGTCACCTTGCCAAGCTAAGTTCACAGGTAGGGACTTCCATCCCTTTTGTATTAATTTGTGGTTACGGTTTGCTTAGCTTCTGTACAGTTAGAAATATTCTATTTTCACAAATTTTAGAGTGCTCGGGACCAGGGCCCTGTTTACCATTTGTATTGGTCTGTGTATATCGTACTGTCTTTTTTCACACAATTGTCCAGCACTGAAGAAAATGTTGGCGCTTTATAGATGCCAGTAATAATAATAATGAAGTAATGTGGCAAGGCAATGTGTAGTAAACGCTTTACAAGGGCACATTGGAAAAGCAAACCAACCATCAGGCATTTTATATTGTTTAAAATGTATTATTTATTCAAATGTATTTATCGCACACTAACACTTGGCAAAGGCAATGTGAATATAAGTACTGCATTTACATAACAGGAAATAATTTCGAAACTTGCAGGTATCAGGATAGCATAAAAATGTTAAAACTGTATTTTTTTTTCTAAAGCCAGTTGGCACAGGGAGGTTGATCTAGGAACAGCGTTAATAGCACCCAGCCTCTGGCTACCTTATCCCTCTATTTGACAAAAAGTGACAAAATAAAAAAAAATCTCAAATCCTACCTAGACCACCAAAAATGAGCTCTTTTGATAAGGGTGTCCTGGGGTACCCACATTTTTACTGCAAAATCCTGTCTAAAAATCACACAGCAGGAGTTCTTGCAGTAAATCACAGTCACATCAATGCTCTGACCAGTCTCATTTCCTGCTAGAACAGACAAGTTGCTGGGACTGGATAATACCCACTGTACATACCACCTATAGAGAGCTCATACTGGAAAATGGAACATCTCTGCTGTGACAAAGGCAATGAGGTGTGTTTCCCCTCCATCCCCCTTTCTTTACAGTTTCATTAACCCCTTAAAGGGACACGTCGGATCAATTTTTCTTGCTGAAAAACTTTGTGTGTGAAGATTGTTCTTCTCTTTTCATTTTATAAAAAGTGCAGATTTCTGTAGAAATTTACACTTTTAAAAATTAACCTCCCAACACCCCCTTGCCTTCCAAGCAGATGACTGATCTGGTTTGGTTAGCACAATGCAGCTGAACTCAAAAGGCAACAACTGCCTAGAGCACCTGCCTTGAAAAGACTTCTCACTGGGAAGTATGTGATTGGGTAGTAACAGAAAGTCTGTGAGGGTTAGAAGAGGAGGGCTTGCAAAGGCAGCAGATAAGAAAACTGCATGTTTTGCAAGCTATTTTATATATAAAATATGTATATATCAGCAATATTAAAAGCACAATTAAATTCATCAAGTCTTTATATCTACTAAACAGTCATTTGCATATATTTAGTATTTGGGCAGTGGAGTGTCCCTTTAAGAACCAATGACAGTCTGCGTGGTCATAACAATCTGAGCTTTAAATATTCAATTTCAAAGTAGAAGTGGACCCTTTCTCACTCAGCAGTACAGTTCATGCTGGCATAGAATAAAACCAGAACAGTGAGTAAGCGCTAAATAACACAAATTAGCAGCAACCCTATAAGGGAATCCCTCAAAAACCCTTAAATAAAACACAGAAAGGTAAAAGAAAACAAGAAAGGGCTGCGCTTGAATAAAACTCTGAATAATACGAATAGACCAGATAAAATAAATGGATAAAAGGAGAAAGTCTTATCTGGCAGCGTCCGTTGAAATAGTGTTATATGATGGTACTTGGTCCAGAACAATAGTCTTTATTTATATCTTCCTTGCAAAAGATAAAAACAGATACAGAACCAAATAGTGTAGTATGTTTTGATAGTAGAGGAAGTAGAAATGTAAATCTTGATTGCAAACTCACATTTAAAAGAGCTAGAACCCGCTCTGGTGTAAAAGGCGTACAGTTTTGAATGTTTGTGTTATTTAAAGGATCTACTGCCAGGTATCAGGTTCTTTCCACATATTGATAACGCCGTACTGGCGAAACGCGTTTATGGTTATTATATTGTGTAATTTTAAATATTAAAGTATATTTGGTAACTTTTAATTGTACCATTTATCTTTTTATACACATTTATTATTTTTACCTGGCATCCTTTTATCCTTCTAGACTCCAAGTAATCCTAGGTGGGGATCATACCACCAACGCGAACTACCAGGAGCAGCTACTGCTCCTATCTTGTGAGTACCAACTTTTATTACATATATTTTATTCCGAGCTTTTATTCAGAGAACACTACTGGCTGTCTCTTTTTATCCAAGTGTCTTTCATATTGCGGAAGGAGGAAGTACACGAATGAAAGTTATTCCATATCCTACAAGCGGGGATTAAACCGCTGTACACCTTTTACACCGGAGCGGGTTCTAGCTCTTTTAAATGTGAGTTTGCAATCAAGATTTACATTTCTACTTCCTCTACTATCAAAACATACTACACTATTTGGTTCTGTATCTGTTTTTATCTTTTGCATATGAGACGATCTACAAGGAAGATATAAATAAAGACTATTGTTCTGGACCAAGTACCATCATATAATACGATTTCAACGGACGCTGCCAGATAAGACTTTCTCCTTTTATCAATTTTATCTGGACTATTCGTATTATTCAGAGTTTTATTCAAGCGCAGCCCTTTCTTGTATTCTTTTACCTTTCCATGCTGGCATAGAGTCTTTGAGGAGCAGCGAATAATCATGTTATTGACATTACTGGACCATGCAAGGTGTATGAAAAATTACCATAGTACTGAGCAGGTAAGCATTAGCGTAATTGAGTAATAAACACAATTAGTGGATTTTCCTGAGGGTATATTTCCATCCTTGTAGCCAGACATATAATCTATGCAAAAGACCACAAAATGGAGATGCACTCAAATGAAACATTGGATTGTACATAGATATTCCACGAGGCCTACAAATCCAAAGTGGAAGTTACTAGTCTGTGGATGCCATAGATGACTCCTTCAGAGGAGCAAAAAAGGCTGTTATTGTGTACAGCATATACCACGTAGTCAAATCTCCCAGAACAGGAATAGGCAAATTATAGATGTTTTATAACTGCCACTTCCAAAATTCGTAGACAAGGGTGGCAAAACAGCATGGCAGTTTGGACAGATAAGTTGGAGGTATTTTGGTCATGATGCTCATCTATGAGGCCCTCCAGTCTAGTACCTCTTATATGCTCCCTGTTCTTCATTAACTGTGCCAAAGCATAATTTTAGTCAGTATCTGATGTTTTTCAAAAGGTTCAATATTGTTCATAACAGTACTTTTATCTTTTACAATGCATATAATTTTCAGTATTTACACAAAATTAGAAAATGTTATGACAATATGGAAGCAGGAAGGGTATTTTTAAAAAGACATGTACCTTTGGTGGGAAGATGGCATTTTCATTCTTTAGCACAAACCTTCCTTCTCGGTCATCCTTGTTCCAGTTTAGCTGCACCACCAGAGGCTTCTCATCAACATCAAGTCTTCTTTCTTCTTTAAAACATCAAACATTAGATTAAAAATGTAGTCAAGTGGTTGCTTGTTTTGTTTTTTTCTAACGGTAATAAGAAATGCATGCAAAACACATTTAATAGGGTCATGCAAAAGAAAACCAACAATCTTTAAATCATGAATATGAGCCACTGTGTTAAAATTGTATCTGGAGAATAGGGTTTGTCAGAATCCCAACTATGCTGGAATTCTTTTGTCAATGGTAACTGTCTACATTGCACACTATTAGAGAGACATTTGGTAAAATGTACCTGACTTCAAAAGCTATTTATATCATATCAAACATTTGTTTTAGCACTTGCTTCTTTGCCATAAGTTTAAAAAAAAAAAAAAAAATGCACTCAGATGGTAATAAGATTCATATCTATGTAAACACTAATTTTACCACGACAGGAGGCTTCATATTTTGCATGGACTTTATTTACTTTAAAACTCCAGCAGCAACAAGTCAATCAAAAAACGTTAACCAATTAGATAACAGTCATAACCGACATAAGGTGGGACAGCCCCCTATTCCTCCTCTTTCTTTGCTGCTCCTGCAGGAACACGTCAGAGCATATGCTTCTTAGCTTGACACCGTTATATCCTAATTTGACTGTTTTATGAACTGTTATTTACTTTAATCTGTCTCTTTAGGGTTGGTTAACCTATTCTATTTGACTTGTACTACCTGTACTTCCTTTCTAACAACCTTATATTGTGTTTGTGCCTTCCCTGTCCGCCTATATCTATCTGTTTGCTGTGGCTCCCTGGCCTCTCCCCTTTCTATCTGCATACTGTATGCTACCCGGTAAAGGCCAGCATTGTCCCGCTGCATTTTCGGGCCTAGGGGGTCTCAGACTAACTCACTAACTTCTGGGGCTGTCAGGGCTTCTCTAACGCGGCACTCACTCGCTGAGTCGCGGGAGTTCTTCCCGCTGGGGCCTTGCACGCAGCGGCCATCTTGGATCTCGCGTGATTCACGGCAGCCATTTTGTTTTTCATTACAGGAACTCTGTAATCACGTCCTGCACCTCAGCGCAAGTGGAGACACCTCCTACCACTCACAACAAACTCAGGCACACAGGACCTTCATAAAAGGTAAAATTACAGCCATTATACAAGTTTTCTGCTGCAATGATGTTTATCAATAGTTACATGCTGTATGGGCAATTACTGTATGTTGGCAGAGTATATTATTAAGGATCAATCTCCATACAACAAGTGCTTGTTATTGATCCTTACAAATTACATGCCAGACTACTACCCGACAGTTCATTTCTGTATACGTGCTGGATATGCCTGGTGTGCAGACTGCTTGCTAAAGCTGCACGTAGGGGTGACCCCCATGTTTCCAAAGTGGTAAATCCACATGCCCTGCAGATTCGCTCACCAGGTGTGGCCTTACATAGGCAATAGGGGTAAAATCCTGACTTATGTAACTACCAAACTGCGCTACTGGAAGTAAATATGTGAGACATACAAGGAGTGTGATAAACCCACGTACATACGGAACCTCCCCACTGGAAACTTAGGGGTCACCCCTTCGGCTATTGCAGTCTCTTAATGCCTCCCCATAATTTACAAGGGTTTCAACCCCTTTTTATAATCGGTCGCTCAATATGGCCGGCGCAGTGTCTGAGCCCTCACAGCACACCAAGAGGTGTGTACATACACCCATATTCCAGGCAAATCCCAAATTGCAAAAAGCAAGGGGTCTACCCACCAGGCCTTGACTAGGTAAAGGGTTCTAATAGATATGTACTGTATCGTTCAGGACAACTACATATACCATGTCGAACTTCCGCCAACAAACCCAGGATTTTCAGGCGATGATAAATGTTGCAGTGGCAGCTTCCATGGAGAAGGCGATCTCCAAAATGCTTTCACAAGCTCCAGCTGACATATCCACTCAAGCTATGGTGAAGACATGATGCAAATGACCAGTGACTTTATGGGCTCTGAGATTCCCTCTAAGAACCCCCTATCTCTTCCAAAAAGGCAATGAGCTGGCCTCATAGTACCACACGCTCGGACAAAAGTAAACCCACATTCTAAACGTAGCAAACATACAACTAGGCAAGAACTACATCCACAGGTAGTTTCCGCGGATTAGAATGAAGCCTACCCTCAGAATCTTGACATTAGAGACGAATGGCAGGCGGGTGCCTCAGATTCGGATAACGATGGTGGTTGGCAAGACGTTCCCTACTCGGAATCAAAATATGTTAAAGAATCCTTCGTGAAGCATGCCTTCTCACAAGATGCACAGGGATTGTTCACAATTGAAGGCGAATGGTTGTTTTTAGATGCTCAAGGTTGCCCTCTTTTTGATCCGTGGACCATCCGCCACCCACGATCCTCAGAGTGGACCCTGTTGACCCACCTAGCAAAGTTCATCCACTCCTGGCACTGTCACAGGGCACGCAACTAGACCTAAACGCCATCAGAGAATGGGCCCAACTATGTATCTGAATGCTGGGAAACGCCAACGCAGCATTGTGCATTGAAAGACGCAGAACTGCAATGTTAAAAATCGACTCGAAACTGATGAATATGGCCTATAAAGAACTTGGCTCTTCAGCCAACGGCCTGGTCTTCGGTGATATTTATAGCAGAGCTCAATACCCACCATCTTCTCCCTTCTACCCTACGTCCAGCTACTGGGCCTCATCCTTCTACCAGGGCAAAGGTGGAGGATGCCTTAACACCGTTCCATACAAATGTCTCTACACTAACAGCAGGCAGGTTATCCCTTCCTTACAAGAACTGGAAAGAACTATCAGACGCATGGATCCTACAAAACCGTTCAGGGTTACGTCAAGTTTCACACCCTACCGCATCAGAGGCAGACACCACCTCTGTTGCAGACCTGATCGACGAGGAAATCCAAAAGGCTCTTGCCGCGCATTCGGAGCTGAGAGGAGGATCGGGGAGGAGAGATCCCCAGCGCCAAGGGAGCCCGGCACAGGAGAAAGGCAAGTGCTTAAGGGGTTTTAACTGTAACACACTCACACTAACACACATGCACACACTTATTTTTTAAATGTAATCCCCCAGCCTCTCTACCTTTGGGAATGCTGAGGGGATTCCAGATTTCCCTGGGGTCCAGTGGGGCTGCTGAGCGGCCGGTCCCTGCAGGCGGTGAGGGAGCACTGATCCTCCTGTTCAGCTCCCACGGGCGCCGCTTACCGATGCCGGAGCCAGAGTTATGTCATATTCTGGCTCCGGCATCACTATGGTGCGCGCGAGGGAGCTGGGCAGAGAGAGCTCAGGGGAGAATGCTCTTGCGCACCGATTAACGCCACTGCCAGCCTCGGTGGGCCCTGATGTGGCCAGCTCCTGGGCCCCCAGGAGAAGAGGCTTGCAAAACATAAGCTGGCGTACATACCGCGTCACGGGGGGCTGCAGCCCCTGCGACCGCGGTATGTATGCCAGTGGGTCCTGTCATCAACCTACGACAACTCAATTCATTCGTAATATACCACCACTTCAAAATGGAAGAGATCCACCTACTTCTAGATCTGCTCCTCAAAGACTGTTCACGCGGCTGGACCTCAAGGATGCCTACCTACCTGTTGGTACCAATAGCGCAGTCATGCCGAAGACTTCCTTGGCACAGCCAGGCATGGCAGTTCACCTACCCACCTTTCGGACTCAGTTTGGCCAATTTCTGGGTTTCAAAATAGATTCCACCTCATGCATGCTTCAGCTACCTCTCAAAAAGATAGCCGCTCTGCACAAAGAAATTCAGAAAATACGGATTATGGATCACATCCAACTGTCTCCTCGCTCGGGTCACAGGACTACTCTCCATGCCTCCATACAGGCTATTTACCCAGGTCCTCTTCACTACCGTGTCATGCAACGGCTGAAGGCACACTATCTGCGATCCGAAACCTCATACAACCAGATGATTCCTCATTCCACATGCAAGCCTGGAACGGGAAAGCCATTTTTGGTCCAACACCGGATTTCATGGTGGAGTCGGATGCCAGCCTATGGGGCTTGGCAGCAAGATGATCCTGGTTACGCGAGGAACAGGAATTGCACATCAACTGCCTGGAACTGATGGCAGGCTCCTTTGCCATCCACAGCCTGCCTGGCCACATGTCGGACATCTCTGCAGTCCAATAGATCAATAGTCTGGGTGGAGCTCACTCCCAAGCACTAACAGATGCAACAAAGGACATTTACAGTTTCTGTCTCTCTCGCAATATCAAGTTACAGGCAGAATACCTACCGGAAATCTCCAACCTCACGGCGGACTGGTATTCATGACATGATGGCAGCAACTGGCAAATCCACAAGTCGATATTCCAAAAATTGTACAAATGCAGAGGTCCCCTCATCATCGACCTATTTGCATTACGGACCAATGGTCGACTGCCTAGGTTCTTCAGCTGGCTACCGGATCCGGAATACGATGCAGTAGACGCGTTTCGTCAGACCTGGCCGAACCTGGGGTCTTACGCTTTTCCTCTATTCTCCATGCTGGTGAGAGTGATACACCAGGGACGCAACCAGAGGATATCTCTTCTCCTCCTGACATCACTATGGCAGAGTCAAGCGTGGTTCCTGAACCTTCTGGAACTATCCTACGACCATTCTCTCCTCCTTCCCTGGTTTCCCCTCCTACTATCCGACCGCAGGGAGAATCGCATCCTCTGGTGGCTTGGATGTTTTCAGGGGAGCTTTGGCTACAGACGGTCTATCGCAAATCACTAAGGACCTGCTATGGGACTCGTGGGCACGCGGAACCAGATGGAGCTACTTTGCCGCCTGGAACAAATGGTCTAGCTGGTGTTTGGAGAGGGACTCTGATGCCTTTACAGCTCCCACCACCATAATGCTCAATTTCCGATCTCATTTATTCTCGACGGGTAGATCGTATCGGTCCATTAAGGTTTCACATTGAGCAATTTCAGCGGCTCACATTTCGATCCCAGGCCGACCAGTAGGACAGGATCCTCTGATCTGTAGACTACTGAGATGTATTCCTTTGTCACGTCGTCTAACTCTAAAATAATAGAGGCTTTAGGACGTCAACGTGGTATTACGATTTTCACGGGAATGGTCGGATGACGCTTCGCTGTCCTCACGCCAATTGTCAGCGAAACTGATAGTACTGCTTTCGCTGGTCTCCTTTTGTCGGGTGGCGGACGTTAGGGCCTTTGATGTCTAAGGTCTATTCTTCACCCCGGACGGCACGTCTTTCTCGGTGTCCCGACGTACAAAGACGGATTCAACTACTGGTTGTTTTCTTTTTTTTTTTTTTTAGGCACTTTTCCCGACAGAACCACAACTTTGCATGGTCAAGTTGATACTTCATTATGTGGAAACTACCGCCCCTTTACGTGGCTCCCCGACGGGTCAACTTCTCGTGTCGTACACCAAACCACACAAACCGGTCTCTACCACCACTCTGGCTAGATGGGTCCACTGGCTCCTGACATTGGCAGGCGTTGAATCTTGTTTCGGCGCTCACTCTTTATGGGATGCAGCAGTGACGAAGGCTTTTTCGACCAGAGCGTCTCTCAGACATCATGCATTCGTCAGACTGGTCTCTGGAGGAGACCTTTTGGATTATTTTTATTTCAGTCCTTCTCACGCCTCCTTTTCTCTACTCGAATAGCGTTAAAAATGCAAAATATAAAGCCTCCTGTCATGTGGTAAAATTGTAGATTATGCAAATGTAGAGGACTAATAATCTTAATTTTAGTAATGACAGGAGGAGAGTATTTTGTTCTACTCTTCTATGTACTACCTTCTACTATGACTTCTAGTCTTTTCTCTAGAACGTAATTAATGACAACTCTGGAGTATTTGATATTATATTTATGATGTTTGTTATGTCCTGAATACATTTTAATTTGTGTTTTCACAGTATTGCATATATAAGAATTATAAGATGTAGTTAAGAACAAGAGTGAGATGTAGAATTACGGTCACTACCAATACCTTTCACTTACTTCTTCTTCCTCTCAGTATGAATACTTCCATCAACTACAAGCGGAACGTACTTCCCTCAAACACTCGTTACAGTTCGGAGTTGTCAGAATGCTTAAGTTTCTACAGTTTTCAGTTAAAGGGAATAACTACATTCACACCAACGAAAGAGGAGGAATTGGGGACTGTCCTACCTTATATCAGTTATGACTGTTTTCTGATTGACTTGTTGCTGCTGGAGTTTTAAAGTAAAGAAAGTCAATGCAAAATATTCCCCTCCTGTCATTACTAAAATTAAGATTATTAGTACACCACATGAGCATAATCTACAATTATGTACATTAACCATAGTTCATCCTTTGCTATTCCGGTCTAGTCACACTTTCAGATAGCATGTCTTATTTAGTGCTTCCCCCGATAAACTTAAATTAACACGAACACTTAGCATGGTATTATTTGACAGTAATATTTTAATTAATTGACAGTTAGAATTGGTGACATTTCTATTCAACCATAGATTAAAATATAGACCTAAAAATGTACATAAAAATTAATAAATCTACTGCACATCACATTGCGGACGCCAACAATTCTCAATAACTTCCTGTTCTTCAGCCATGGCAAAAATCAAAGACAACTCCTCAATGGGTTTTAATTAATTATTGGAGCACACAGAAAAAAAGGGAGGATTAAAGGGTCCTGTTACTTCCTGGTTTTGTTAACTAAATACAGTTGACATCAAGAGGAAGCAATTGCCCAGAGGACCTGACTTACAAAGACGCCACATTGAGCTGTATTGGGAAGTCTGTGATTGGACAGCCACGGAAAGTCTTGGTGGGGTTAGAAGTGGAGAGCTTGCAAAGGCTACAGATAAGTTTTGAAAGCTGATTTTACATATATCCCCAATGTAAAAGATAAATAATTAAATGCATGCACGTTTTCATTTGGAGTATATCTACTAAACCATGCTTATATTTTGTATTTGCGCCGTGGAGTGTCCCTTCAATACAAACCAGATATAAATGCTGTGTTTGTTTTGCCAAAAGATTCATTCTCCACAGCTTCAAAACCTTGTGTTTCCGTGGCTCTCGATATGCCATGTGACATTTCCAAATTAGCACCAGATTTTGGAATCAATGCTGTTGGCTCCTCAGACAGATTGATAGATAGATACATAGATACATACTGTCACGTGCGTGGGCTATAGGCCCAGCCGAGACAGTGGGGAGAGTGTGGAAGTGACAGGGTTAATGACACCAGACCCCTGGTTACTTGTTGCTAGTCCCAGCAACCACTCAATTAACCCCTGCAATCCCTTCTACACTAACCCCCTTAGTACTACTGCCACCACCAAGACTTTTAAACCCGGGCGTCTTAGGTTACCCCACACACAGGAGAATTATAGTATCACAGTTCTACTTTTACTGATAAAACATATATAGTTAACCCCTTTTGGTAACGTGTTTACCTGAGCTTTCCTCTGGAGAGTGAAGCTCATAGAGAACAGAGACACAAGCTGATTAAGTAAACATTTAATCTGACAAAAAGGATTCACAGTGCTGAGTACAAAATACAGAAATAAATGACATACAGATAACAAATTGCAAAACAGTACATAAAATAAAATAGGAGAAAACACAAGAAATTCCTTACATATATTTACCCCATATAGAATTCTTGTGGGAGTCTTAGATGGTATAGATCTCCTAGAAGTTACTGACAAAAGAAAAATGAATAACTGACTTCCCTGGATAGTCCAACACCCTCATATATCTAAACTAGTTGTTTCTCAGTGGGCAGACCCCTGGGGGGGATCAGAGGGGGCTGGTCTGGCAGTCTATTGCCCACTCTATGAAATTCCTTGTGTCCAGCTCTGGTGATGGCTATCTAGATGTTTTATGGTCTAGGCCTGGTGCAAGATCAAAGACCACAATAAATGTCATCCCAAGGTTTACAAAAAAACTACTCTTAACATATATAAACACACATCAAACACCAACTCATGCTTTTGGCATGACACCTCCCCCTTAAGATGGTGGACAGAAAAATTCAGCCACAGGCTGATTTATCTGTCTACCATTAACCCTCTAGTTGCCAAGACAGGCCATCTGCCCTTTTTGTGCTGGGCAGTGAAATTATACTGTTGGAGGATAGGGCTCCAATGGAGCAGTTTATCAGTGTTACCTGCAGCAGGTTGTGATCGGTCCAAACCACAGCTACATCCTCAAACATGCCTGATTCAATTCCCCATCGATATCTGGTAACATCCCTTAAACCACACCCACTGCGCTCATGTAGTAGTTGTAAGGGGAAGAAACCAATGGATTTCTGCAGCACTCCCCGGTAAGCCCACAAAAAAGCAGAAAGAGAACACTCCCAGGATAGATGTGCTGTATCAACATCCATCATCTCTTTCATTTTGCGGTCTGTCTGCTGGGCTTGTTGCACTATCAGACTCTGAACCTTTGGTTCACAATCAGAAAGTTGCTTAGGTGTATGCGTGAGTTGTGATAAACTGACAAGGTTCCTGGTTCCTCCAACAGTATGTTTCCCTGCAGCCATCCTTCCTGGACCCACAAGCTGAGTCTGTCTGTGCCCCTCACTTTCACTCCGGGTCATCACACATACCGAACTTTGGAAACTGGCTGTCACGAGCGTGGGCTATAGGCCCAGCCGAGACAGTGGGGAGAGTGTGGAAGTGACAGGGTTAATGACACCAGACCCCTGGTTACCTGTTGCTAGTCCCAGCAACCACTCAATTAGCCCCTGCAATCCCTTCTACACTATCCCCCTTAGTACTACTGCCACCACCAAGACTTTTAAACCCGGGCGTCTTAGGTTACCCCACACACAGGAGAATTATAGTATCACAGTTCTACTTTTACTGATAAAACATATATAGTTAACCCCCTTTTGGTAACGTGTTTACCTGAGCTTTCCTCTGGAGAGTGAAGCTCATAGAGAACAGAGACACAAGCTGATTAAGTAAACATTTAATCTGACAAAAGGATTCACAGTGCTGAGTACAAAATACAGAAATAAATGACATACAGATAACAAATTGCAAAACAGTACATAAAATAAAATAGGAGAAAACACAAGAAATTCCATACATATATTTACCCCATATAGAATTCTTGTGGGAGTCTTAGATGGTATAGATCTCCTAGAAGTTACTGACAAAAGAAAAATGAATAACTGACTTCCCTGGATAGTCCAACACCCTCATATATCTAAACTAGTTGTTTCACAGTGGGCAGACCCCTGGGGGGGATCAGAGGGGGCTGGTCTAGCAGTCTATTGCCCACTCTATGAAATTCCTTGTGTCCAGCTCTGGTGATGGCTATCTAGATGTTTTATGGTCTAGGCCTGGTGCAGGATCAAAGACCACAATAAATGTCATCCCAAGGTTTACAAAAAAACAACTCTTAACATATATAAACACACATCAAGCACCAACTCATGCTTTTGGCATGACACCTCCCCCTTAAGATGGTGGACAGAAAAATTCAGCCACAGGCTGATTTATCTGTCTACCATTAACCCTCTAGTTGCCGAGACAGGCCATCTGCCCTTTTTGTGCTGGGCAGTGAAATTATACTGTTGGAGGATAGGGCTCCAATGGAGCAGTTTATCATTGTTACCTGTCACCTGCAGCAGGTTGTGATCAGTCCATACCACAGCTACCCCCTCAACAAACATGCCTGATTTGCCTGTTTCAATTTTCCATCGATCTATGGTAACATCCCTTAAACCACACCCACTGCGCTCATGTAGTAGCTGTAAAGGGAAGAAACCAATGGATTTCTGCAGCACTCCCCGGTAAGCACACAAAAAAGCAGACAGAGAACACTCCCAGGATAGATGGGCTGTATCAACATCCATCATCTCTTTCATTTTGGGGTCTGTCTGCTGGGCTTGTTGCACTATCAGACTCTGAACCTTTGGTTCACAATCAGAAGGTTGCTTAGGTGTATGCGTGAGTTGTGATAAACGGACAAGGTTCCTGGTTCCTCCAACAGTATGTTTCCCTGCAGCCATCCTTCCTGGACCCACAGGCTGAGTCTGTCCGTGCCCCTCACTTTCACTCCAGGTCATCACACATACCGAACTTTGGAAACTGGCTAAGCCTGGCGCAGAGTAAAGCTCACACACCCTCTGCCCTCCCTCATAGCCTCGCTGTCCCTTCACATTTTCACCCACCACATCACATACATCTGCTTCAGGCACATATTGGAACATATATTCATTCAGCCCCCTCTCGCTGGAAGGCTTTTCCCATACATTTTCACAGGACACATTTGACCCCCCTTGATCAGATACAGAATTTTGCACACACTCACATAATTTCTTCTCCAAGGCAGGCCCTCCTCTCACAATCTCACATAGCACCTCAGACTGTCCTGCTGCAGCCCTGACCCACTGTTGACTTGTTACCACTGCGACTAATGGTACACATCCCTGGCTCTCACCTTCCTCCTCTCCCTTACTCTCTGACATCCCAGCCTCACAGTATTTTAATACAGGCACCTCACTACTCACCCCTATCTCACATTTGGTAGACATCACTGGTTCAGTTACAGGTAGATATTTATCCACACCCTGCTCTCCCTCCCAGCAATCACACTTCACAATGTCTCCCAAAGTTTCACACAATACCTTAGGTGGAGCAGTCAGCCCTTCTGGTTCACAAACAGTGTCCGCTGGAGCATAGTGACAGAGCATCCTGCCCAAATCATTCCCCAACAGAACATTAACAGGGATATCCTCTGAAATCCCCACTTCCCGCAAACCTTTGCCCACACCCCAATCAAGGTACACACGTGCCAAGGGCACAGCGGGACGCACACCCCCAATTCCTTTGATGGACATGGTCCTTCCAGGGATTATGTCCTCCGTATTCACCACTTCAGGGCGCACCAGGGTGAAGGAAGCTCCAGAATCTCTCAGTCCCATGGTCACTCGGTCACCCACAATTACACTCTGCAGGTTATCCTCTTGTTTCCCCACGGACCCACCCACAAGCAATACTGATGGTGCCCCTCCACGGACTGGTGAGGGCATATTCCTAGTGGGGCAAGTCCTGCTCAGATGACCAATCTGGTTGCATCGAAAACAACGGCGGGCATCTGACTCACTTGATATAGCCCTGGCTACGCTGGCAGTCGGTGGTGAAGTTCTCACTGCAGATCTTACAGGTGGTGATTGAACTGTAGCTTCTCTCCAGGTCGAAGTAGCAGCTGACACAAGTCCACGCTTGGATGTGGGTGCATGGATGTCGGCATAGTCGTCTGCCAGTTCTGCAGCAGCTCTAGCATTTTTTGGCTTTCTTTCCAAAATCCACTCTCGTACATTAGGGCTCCGGGTCTGCAAGAACTGCTCCAGGACCAGTAAGTCATTAAGGGCTTCATAGGTAGTAGCTTGTACTCCTGTTACCCATTGCCGAAACGTGGTTTCTAATTGTGCAACATATAGAATGCAGCTGGATGATGGGCATTGCTGCATACTCCTAAACTTTTTCCTGTAAGACTCAGGAGTAAGGTTAAAAGTTTTTTGCAATGCAGATTTGATTGCCTCATAGTTGTTATCAGTCTCTGGGGGAAGGGACACAAACACATCCAAGGCTTTCCCTTTCAATTGTGGAGTTAAATATCTGCCCCACTGGTCTGAGGGTAGTTGATGCTGCCTGCATACTTTCTCAAAACTTTTTAAAAATACATCCAAATCTGTCCCTTCTTCGAGGGAAGGAAAATCATCCTTACGGAGCCTACGTGTGCTGGACTCTGATGCATTGCTGTTCAGTGAGGACTGAAGGGTAAATTGCAGTTTAGCAAGTTCCAGCTCATGTCTCCTTTGTGCCTCCCTTTCGGCTAGCCTCTCTGCAGATTCCCTTTCTGCAGCCTGCTGTTGGATCATCACATGCAGGGCCTCCTGAGGATTTGCAGCCATCAGTTGCCGAAATAAATCAGTTGAGCAAATGTCCTTAATGTTTTGAGGGGTACAACCACCAGGCATTTCAGTAAGCAACACTCCTGCAGTAGTAGGGAGCTCGGTAACCCTTTCAGTGTCCGTCTCTGGCTGGAAAATATGGCTGTCCACCTCCACAAGGTCAGCAATAAGTTGTGCCTTATTTTTGCCAAAAGTTGGTAAATTCTTTTCTTGGCACAACAATTCCAAGGCCTCTTTTGATTGTTTGTGATAGGCCTCCATATTCACAAATAGGATAGAGAAAGAAAAACAAAAGATGGGAGGGGAGAACTGTTTTGCACTTTGTATGTATTTTAAATCAGCACTGAGCTTGGTCTTTGGAAATTACACAAAAACAAGTATGCAATTTCTTTTAGTGCTAAGACCCCCTTTACAGGTAAAATCTAGCAAGCACTAAAAATCTCTAAATATATCCCACTAGCTGCCGCCAGTTTGTCACGAGCGTGGGCTATAGGCCCAGCCGAGACAGTGGGGAGAGTGTGGAAGTGACAGGGTTAATGACACCAGACCCCTGGTTACCTGTTGCTAGTCCCAGCAACCACTCAATTAACCCCTGCAATCCCTTCTACACTATCCCCCTTAGTACTACTGCCACCACCAAGACTTTTAAACCCGGGCGTCTTAGGTTACCCCACACACAGGAGAATTATAGTATCACAGTTCTACTTTTACTGATAAAACATATATAGTTAACCCCTTTTGGTAACGTGTTTACCTGAGCTTTCCTCTGGAGAGTGAAGCTCATAGAGAACAGAGACACAAGCTGATTAAGTAAACATTTAATCTGACAAAAAAGGATTCACAGTGCTGAGTACAAAATACAGAAATAAATGACATACAGATAAATTGCAAAACAGTACATAAAATAAAATAGGAGAAAACACAAGAAATTCCTTACATATATTTACCCCATATAGAATTCTTGTGGGAGTCTTAGATGGTATAGATCTCCTAGAAGTTACTGACAAAAGAAAAATGAATAACTGACTTCCCTGGATAGTCCAACACCCTCATATATCTAAACTAGTTGTTTCACAGTGGGCAGACCCCTGGGGGGGATCAGAGGGGGCTGGTCTAGCAGTCTATTGCCCACTCTATGAAATTCCTTGTGTCCAGCTCTGGTGATGGCTATCTAGATGTTTTATGGTCTAGGCCTGGTGCACGATCAAAGACCACAATAAATGTCATCCCAAGGTTTACAAAAAAACTACTCTTAACATATATAAACACACATCAAACACCAACTCATGCTTTTGGCATGACACTGGCTAAGTCTGGCGCAGAGTAAAGCTCACACACCCTCTGCCCTCCCTCATAGCCTTGCTGTCCCTTCACATTTTCACCCACCACATCACATACATTTTCACAGGACACATTTGACCCCCCTTGATCAGATACAGAATTTTGCACACACTCACATAATTTCTTCTCCAAGGCAGGCCACCCTCTCGCAATCTCACATAGCCCCTCAGACTCTGCAGCCGTGACCCACTGCTGACTTGTTACCACTGCGACTAGTGGTACACATCCCTGGCTCTCACCTTCCTCCTCCCCCTTACTCTCTGACATCCCAGCCTCACAGTATTTTGATACAGGCACATCACTACTCACCCCTATCTCACATTTGGTAGACATCACTGGTTCAGTTACAGGTAGATATTTATCCACACCCTGCTCTCCCTCCCAGCAATCACACTTCACAATGTCTCCCAAAGTTTCACACAATACCTTAGGTGGAGCAGTCAGCCCTTCTGGCTCACAAACAGTGTCCGCTGGAGCATAGTGACAGAGCATCCTGCCCAAATCATTCCCCAACAGAACATTAACAGGGATATCCTCTGAAATCCCCACTTCCCGCAAACCTTTGCCCGCACCCCAATCAAGGTACACACGTGCCAAGGGCACAGCGGGGCATACACCCCCAATTCCTTTGATGGACATGGTTCTTCCAGGGATTATGTCCTCCGTATTCACCACTTCAG
Source organism: Pelobates cultripes (assembly GCA_933207985.1). NCBI lineage: Eukaryota > Metazoa > Chordata > Amphibia > Anura > Pelobatidae > Pelobates > Pelobates cultripes. Next base: position 249,492,270 of record OW240913.1, on the reverse strand, counting down.
GTCGCACCAGGGTGAAGGAAGCTCCAGAATCTCTCAGTCCCATGGTCACTCGGTCACCCACAATTACACTCTGCAGGTTATCCTCTTGTTTCCCCACGGACCCACCCACAAGCAATACTGATGGTGCCCCTCCGCGGACTGGTGAGGGCATATTCCTAGTGGGGCAAGTCCTGCTCAGATGACCAATCTGGTTGCATCGAAAACAACGGCGGGCATCTGACTCACTTGACATAGCCCCGGCTACGCTGGCAGTCGGCGGTGAAGTTCTCACTGCAGATCTTACAGGTGGTGTTTGAACTGTAGCTTCTCTCCAGGTCGAAGTAGCAGCTGACACCAGTCCACGCCTGGATGTGGGTGCATGGATGTCGGCATAGTCATCTGCCAGTTCTGCAGCAGCCCTAGCATTTTTTGGCTTTCTTTCCAAAATCCACTCTCTTACATTAGGGCTCCGGGTCTGCAAGAACTGCCAGGACCATTAAGTCATTAAGGGCTTCATAGGTAGTAGCTTGTACTCCTGTTACCCATTGCCGGAACGTGGTTTCTAATTGTGCAATATATAGAATGCAGCTGGATGATGGGCATTGCTGCATACTCCTAAACTTTTTCCTGTAAGACTCAGGAGTAAGGTTAAAAGTTTTTTTGCAATGCAGATTTGATTGCCTCATAGTTGTTATCAGTCTCTGGGGGAAGGGACACAAACACATCCAAGGCTTTCCCTTTCAGTTGTGGAGTTAAATATCTGCCCCACTGGTCTGAGGGTAGTTGATGCTGCCTGCATACTTTCTCAAAACTTTTTAAAAATACATCCAAATCTGTCCCTTCTTCGAGGGAAGGAAAATCATCCTTACGGAGCCTTCGTGTGCTGGACTCTGATGCATTGCTGTTCAGTGAGGACTGAAGGGTAAATTGCAGTTTAGCAAGTTCCAGCTCATGTCTCCTTTGTGCCTCCCTTTCTGCAGATTCCCTTTCTGCAGCCTGCTGTTGGATCATCACATGCAGGGCCTCCTGAGGATTTGCAGCCATCAGTTGCCGAAATAAATCAGTTGAGCAAATGTCCTTAATGTTTTGAGGGGTACAACCACCAGGCATTTCAGTAAGCAACACTCCTGCAGTAGTAGGGAGCACGGTAACCCTTTCAGTATCCGTCTCTGGCTGGAAAATATGGCTGTCAGCCTCCACAAGGTCAGCAATAAGTTGTGCCTTATTTTTGCCAAAAGTTGGTAAATTCTTTTCTTGGCACAACAATTCCAAGGCCTCTTTTGATTGTTTGCGATAGGCCTCCATATTCACAAATAGGATAGAGAAAGAAAAACAAAAGATGGAAAGGGAGAACTGTTTTGCACTTTGTATGTATTTTAAATCAGCACTGAGCTTGGTCTTTGGAAATTACACAAAAACAAGTATGCAATTTCTTTTAGTGCTAAGACCCCCTTTACAGGTAAAATCTAGCAAGCACTAAAAATCTCTAAATATATCCCACCGCTGCCGCCAGTTTGTCACGTGCGTGGGCTATAGGCCCAGCCGAGACAGTGGGGAGAGTGTGGAAGTGACAGAGTTAATGACACCAGACCCCTGGTTACCTGTTGCTAGTCCCAGCAACTACTCAATTAACCCCTGCAATCCCTTCTTCACTATCCCCCTTAGTACTACTTTACTGCCACCACCAAGACTTTTAAACCCGGGCGTCTTAGGAGAATTATAGTATCACAGTTCTACTTTTACTGATAAAACATATATAGTTAACCCTTTTTGGTAACGTGTTTACCTGAGCTTTCCTCTGGAGAGTGAAGCTCATAGAGAACAGAGACTCAAGCTGATTAAGTAAACATTTAATCTGACAAAAAGGATTCACAGTGCTGAGTACAAAATACAGAAATAAATGACATACAGATAACAAATTGCAAAACAGTACATAAAATAAAATAGGAGAAAACACAAGAAATTCCTTACATATATTTACCCCATATAGAATTCTTGTGGGAGTCTTAGATGGTATAGCTCCTAGAAGTTACTGACAAAAGAAAAATGAATAACTGACCTCCTGGATAGTCCAACACCCTCATATATCTAAACTAGTTGTTTCTCAGTGGGCAGACCCCTGGGGGGGATCAGAGCTGGCTGGTCTGGCAGTCTATTGTCCACTCTATGAAATTCCTTGTGTCCAGCTCTGGTGATGGCTATCTAGATGTTTTATGGTCTAGGCCTGGTGCAAGATCAAAGACCACAATAAATGTCATCCCAAGGTTTACAAAAAAACTACTCTTAACATATATAAACACACATCAAACACCAACTCATGCTTTTGACATGACAATGTGTATAATACCCAGTGAAATGTGTATAGCACCCGGCTTAATGTTTATAGCAACCGGCTTAATGTTTATAGCAACCAGAGCTATGTTTATAGCAACCAGATAGATGTTTATATCAAACAAAGACATGATGATAGCAATAGGAGATATTTTTATAGCAACCGGTGATATGATTTAAGTAACTGCAGAAATGTGTATAATACCCAGTGAAATGTTTAAAGCGCCCGGCTTAATGTTTATAGCAACCGGAGGTATGCTTATAGCAACAGGAGTTTGTTTATAGCAACCAGATAGATGTTTATATCAAACAAAGACATGATGATAGCAATAGGAGATATGTTTATAGCAACCGGTGATATGCTTTTAGTAACTGAAGAAATGTGTATAATACACAGTGAAATGTTGATAGCAACTGGCTTAATGTTTATAGCAACCAGAGGTATGTTTATAGCAACAGGAGTGTGTTTATAGCAACCAGATATATGTTTATAGCAACCAGACACATGATAATATTAATAAGACATATGTTTAAATTAACCGGTGATATGCATTTAGTAACTGAGGAAATGTTTTTAACACCTAGTGAAATGTTTATAGCAACCGGCATAATGTTTATAGGAACCAGAGGTATGTTTATAGCAACAGGAGTGTGTTTATAGCAAGCAGATATATTTTTATAGCAACCAGAGACATGATAATAGCAATAGGAGATATGTTAATTTCAACGGGTGATATGCTTTAAGTAACTTCAGAAATGTGTATAATACCAAGTGAAATGTTTTAGCAACCGGCTTAATGTTTATAGCAACCAGAGGTATGTTTGTAGTAACAGGAGTTTGTTTATAGCAACCAGATATATTTTTATAGCAATCAGAGACATGATAATAGCAATAGGAGATATGTTTATTTCAAAGAGTGATATTCTTTAAGTAACTGAAAAAATGTGTATAATACCCAGTGAAATGTTTATAGCACCCGGCTTAATGTTTATAGCAACCAGAGGTATGTTTATAGCAACATGAGTGTGTTTATAGCAACCAGATATGTTTATAGCAACCAGACACATGATAATATTAATAGGACATATGTTTATATTAACCGGTGATATGCATTTAGTAACTGAGGAAATGTTTTTAACACCTAGTGAAATGTTTATAGCAACCGGCGTAATGTTTACATCAACCAGAGGTATGTTCATATCAACATGAGTGTGTTTATAGCAACCAGATATATGTTTATAGCAACCAGAAACATGATAATAGCAATAGGAGATATGATTATTTCAACGGGTGATATGCTTTAAGTAACTGAAAAAATGTGTATAATACCCAGTGAAATGTTTATAGCAACCAGAGGTATGTTTATAGCAACAGGAGTGTGTTTATAGCAACCAGATATATTTTATAGCAACCAGAGACATGATAATAGCAATAGGAGATATGTTAATTTCAACGGGTGATATGCTTTAAGTAACTACAGAAATGTGTATAATACCAAGTGAAATATTTTTAGTAACTGGCTTAATGTTTATAGCAACCAGAGGTATATTTATAGCAATATGAGTTTGTTTATAGCAATCAGATAGATGTTTATATGAAACAGAGACATGATGATTGCAATAGGAGATATTTTTATAGCAACCGGTGATATGCTTTAAGTAACTGCAGAAATGTGTATAATACCCAGTGAAATGTTTATAGCACCTGGCTTAATGTTTAAAGCAACCAGAGGTATGTTTATAGCAACAGGAGTTTGTTTATAGCAACCAGATAGATGTATATATCAAACAAAGACATGATGATAGCAATAGGAGATATGTTTATAGCAACCGGTGATATGCTTTTAGTAACTGAAGAACTGTCTATAATACCCAGTGAAATGTTGATAGCAACTGGCTTAATGTTTATAGCAACCAGAGGTATGTTTATAGCAACAGGAGTGTGTTTATAACAACCAGATATATTTTTATAGCAACCAGACACATGATAATATTAATAGGAAATATGTTTATATTAACCGGTGATATGCATTTAGTAACTGAGGAAATGTTTTTAACACCTAGTGAAATGTTTATAGCAACCGGCTTAATGTTTATAGCAACCAGAGCTATGTTTATAGCAACAGGAGTGTGTTTATAGCAACCACAGACATGATAATAGCAATAGGAGATACGTTTATTTCAATCGGTGATATGCTTTTATTAACTGAAAAAAATATTTATAACAACCAGTGAAATGTTTATAGCAACCGGCTTAATGTTTATAGCAACCAGAGGTATGTTTATAGCAACAGGAGTGTGTTTATAGCAAACAGATATATGTTTATAGCAACCAGACCCATGATAATATTAATAGGACATATGTGTATATTAACCTGTGATATGCATTTAGTAACTGAGGAAATGTTTTTAACACCCAGTGAAATGTTTATAGCAACCGGCGTAATGTTTATAGCAACCAGAGGTATGTTTATAGCAACAGGAGTGTGTTTATAGCAACCAGATATATTTTATAGCAACCAGAGACATGATAATAGCAATAGGAGATATGTTTATTTCAACGGGTGATATGCTTTAAGTAACTGAAAAAATGTGTATAATACCCAGTGAAATGTTTATAGCAACCAGAGGTATGTTTATAGCAACAGGAGTGTGTTTATAGCAACCAGATATATTTTTATAGCAACCAGAGACAAGATAATAGCAATAGGAGATATGTTTATTTCAAAGGGTGATATTCTTTAAGTAACTGAAAAAATGTGTATAATACCCAGTGAAATGTTTATAGCAACCAGAGGTATGTTTATAGCAACAGGAGTGTGTTTATAGCAACCAGATATATTTTTATAGCATCCAGAGACATGATAATAGCAATAGGAGATATGTTAATTTCAACGGGTGATATGCTTTAAGTAACTACAGAAATGTGTATAATACCAAGTGAAATATTTTTAGCAACTGGCTTGATGTTTATAGCAACCAGAGGTATGTTTATAGCAACATGAGTTTGTTTATAGCAACCAGATAGATGTTTATATGAAACAGAGACATGATGATTGCAATAGGAGATATTTTTATAGCAACCGGTGATATGCTTTAAGTAACTGCAGAAATGTGTATAATACCCAGTGAAATGTATATAGCACCCGGCTTAATGTTTATAGCAACCAGAGGTGTGTTTATAGCCATCAGATATATTTTTATAGAAACCAGAGACATGATAATAGCAATAGGAGATTTGTTTATTTCAACAGGTGATATGCTTTAAGTAACTGCAGAAATGTGTATAATACCAAGTGAAATGTTTTTAGCAACCGGCTTAATGTTTATAGCAACCAGAGTTATATTTATAGCAACAGGAGTTTGTTTATAGCAACCAGATAGATGTTTATATCAAACAAAGACATGATGATAGCAATAGGAGATATGTTTATAGCAACCGGTGATATGCTTTTCGTAACTGAAGACATGTGTATAATTCCCAGTGAAATGTTGATAGCAACTGGCTTAATGTTTATGGCAACCAGAGGTATGTTTATAGCAACAGGAGTGTGTTTATAACAACCAGATATATGTTTATAGCAACCAGATACATGATAATATTAATAGGACATATGTTTATATTAACCGGTGATATGCATTTAGTAACTGAGGAAATGTTTTTAGCACCTAGTGAAATGTTTATATCAACTGGCTTAATGTTTATAGCAACCAGTGGGATGTTTATAGCAACAGGAGTGTGTTTATAGCAACCAGATATATGTTTATATCAAACAAAGACATGATGATAGCAATAGGAGATATGTTTATAGCAACCGGTGATAAGCTTTTAGTAACTGAAGAAATGTGTATAATACCCAGTGAAATGTTGATAGCAACTGTCTTAATGTTTATAGCAACCAGAGGTATGTTTATAGCAACAGGAGTGTGTTTATAACAACCAGATATATGTTTATAGCTACCAGACACATGATAATATTAATAGGACATATGTTTATATTAACCGGTGATATGCATTTAGTAACTGAGGAAATGTTTTTAACACCTAGTGAAATGTTTATAGCAACTGGCTTAATGTTTATAGCAACCAGAGGTATGTTTATAGCAACAGGAGTGTGTTTATAGCAACCAGATATATTTTATAGCAATCAGAACATGATAATAGCAATAGGAATATGTTTATTTCTTGGTGATATGCTTTAGTAACTAGAAAAAAGTATATAATACCCAGTGAAATGTTTATAGCAACCAGAGGTATGTTTATAGCAACAGGAGTGTGTTTATAGCAACCAGATATATTTTTATAGCAACAAGAGACATGATAATAGCAATAGGAGATATGTTTATTTCAACGGGTGATATGCTTTAAGTTATTGAAAAAATGTGTATAATACCCAGTGAAATGTTTATGGCAACCAGAGGTATGTTTATAGCAACAGGAGTGTGTTTATAGCAACCAGATATATTTTTATAGCAACCAGAGACATGATAATAGCAATAGGAGATATGTTAATTTCAACGGGTGATATGCTTTAAGTAACTTCAGAAATGTGTATAATACCAAGTGAAATGTTTTTAGCAACCGGCTTAATGTTTATAGCAACCAGAGGTATGTTTATAGCAACATGAGTTTGTTTATAGCAACCAGATAGATGTTTATATGAAACAGAGACATGATGATTGCAATAGGAGATATTTTTATAGCAACCGGTGATATGCTTTAAGTAACTGCAGAAATGTGTTTAATACCCAGTGAAATGTTTATAGCACCCGGCTTAATGTTTATAGCAACCAGAGGTATGTTTATAGCAACATGAGTTTGTTTATAGCAACCAGATAGATGTTTATATGAAACAGAGACATGATGATTGCAATAGGAGATATTTTTATAGCAACCGGTGATATGCTTTAAGTAACTGAAAAAATGTGTATAATACCCAGTGAAATGTTTATAGCAACCAGAGGTATGTTTATAGCAACAGGAGTGTGTTTATAGCAACCAGATATATTTTTATAGCATCCAGAGACATGATAATAGCAATAGGAGATATGTTAATTTCAACGGGTGATATGCATTAAGTAACTAGAGAAATGTGTATAATACCAAGTGAAATATTTTTAGCAACTGGCTTAATGTTTATAGCAACCAGAGGTATGTTTATAGCAACAGGAGTTTGTTTATAGCCACCAGATAGATGTTTATATCGAACAAAGACATGATGATAGCATTAGGAGATATGTTTCTAGCAACCGGTGATATGCTTTTAGTAACTGAGGAAATGTTTTTAACACCTAGTGAAATGTTTATAGCAACTGGCTTAATGTTTATAGCAACCAGAGCTATGTTTATAGCAACAGGAGTGTGTTTATTGCAACCACAGACATGATAATAGCAGTAGGAGATATGTTTATATCAATCGGTGATATGCTTTTATTAACTGAAAAAATATTTATAACAACCAGTGAAATGTTTATAGCAACCGACTTAATGTTTATAGCAACCAGAGGTATGTTTATAGCAACAGGAGTTTGTTTATAGCAACCAGATAGATGTTTATATCAAACAAAGACATGATGATAGCAATAGGAGATATTTTTATAGCAACCGGTGATATGCTTTAAGTAACTGCAGAAATGTGTATAATACCCAGTGAAATGTTTATAGCACCCGGCTTAATGTTTATAGCAACCAGAGGTATGTTTATAGCAATATGAGTTTGTTTATAGCAACCAGATAGATGTTTATATGAAACAGAGACATGATGATTGCAATAGGAGATATTTTTATAGCAACCGGTGATATGCTTTAAGTAACTGAAAAAATGTGTATAATACCCAGTGGAATGTTTATAGCAACCAGAGGTATGTTTATAGCAACAGGAGTGTGTTTATAGCAACCAGATATATTTTTATAACAACCAGAGACATGATAATAGCAATAGGAGATATGTTTATTTCAACAGGTGATATGCTTTAAGTAACTGGAGAAATGTGTATAATACCAAGTGAAATGTTTTTAGCAACCGGCTTAATGTTTATAGCAACTAGAGGTATGTTTATAGCAACAGGAGTTTGTTTATAGCAATCAGATAGATGTTTATATCAAACAAAGACATGGTGATAGCTTTAGGAGATATGTTTCTAGCAACCGGTGATATGCTTTTTGTAACTGAGGAAATGTTTTTAACACCTAGTGAAATGTTTATAGCAACCGGCTTAATGTTTATAGCAACCAGAGCTATGTTTATAGCAACAGGAGTGTGTTTATAGCAACCACAGACATGATAATAGCAATAGGAGATATGTTTATATCAATCGGTGATATGCTTTTATTAACTGAAAAAATATTTATAACAACCAGTGAAATGTTTATAGCAACTGACTTAATGTTTTTAGCAACCAGAGGTATGTTTATAGCAACAGGAGTTTTTTTATAGCAACCAGATAGATGTTTATATCAAACAAAGACATGATGATAGCAATAGGAGATATTTTTATAGCAACCGGTGATATGCTTTAAGTAACTGCAGAAATGTGTATAATACCCAGTGTATGTTTATAGCACCCGCTTATCGTTTATAAAGCAACCAGAGGCGTTTATAGCAACCAGAGCTATGTTTATAGCAACCAGATAGATGTTTATATCAAACAAAGACATGATGATAGCAATAGGAGATATTTTTATAGCAACCGGTGATATGATTTAAGTAACTGCAGAAATGTGTATAATACCCAGTGAAATGTTTAAAGCGCCCGGCTTAATGTTTATAGCAACCGGAGGTATGCTTATAGCAACAGGAGTTTGTTTATAGCAACCAGATAGATGTTTATATCAAACAAAGACATGATGATAGCAATAGGAGATATGTTTATAGCAACCGGTGATATGCTTTTAGTAACTGAAGAAATGTGTATAATACACAGTGAAATGTTGATAGCAACTGGCTTAATGTTTATAGCAACCAGAGGTATGTTTATAGCAACAGGAGTGTGTTTATAGCAACCAGATATATGTTTATAGCAACCAGACACATGATAATATTAATAGGACATATGTTTAAATTAACCGGTGATATGCATTTAGTAACTGAGGAAATGTTTTTAACACCTAGTGAAATGTTTATAGCAACCGGCATAATGTTTATAGGAACCAGAGGTATGTTTATAGCAACAGGAGTGTGTTTATAACAACCAGATATATTTTTATAGCAACCAGAGACATGATAATAGCAATAGGAGATATGTTTATTTCAACGGGTGATATGCTTTTAGTAACTGAAAAAATGTGTATAATACCCAGTGAAATGTTTATAGCAACCAGAGGTATGTTTATAGCAACAGGAGTGTGTTTATAGCAAGCAGATATATTTTTATAGCAACCAGAGACATGATAATATCAATAGGAGATATGTTAATTTCAACGGGTGATATTTATAGCAACCAGAGGTATGTTTATAGCAACAGGAGTGTGTTTATAGCAACCAGATATATTTTTATAGCATCCAGAGACATGATAATAGCAATAGGAGATATGTTAATTTCAACGGGTGATATGCTTTAAGTAACTACAGAAATGTGTATAATACCAAGTGAAATATTTTTAGTAACTGGCTTAATGTTTATAGCAACCAGAGGTATGTTTATAGCAACATGAGTTTGTTTATAGCAACCAGATAGATGTTTATATGAAACAGAGACATGATGATTGCAATAGGACATATTTTTATAGCAACCGGTGATATGCTTTAAGTAACTGAAAAAATGTGTATAATACCCAGTGGAATGTTTATAGCAACCAGAGGTATGTTTATAGCAACAGGAGTGTGTTTATAGCAACCAGATATATGTTTTATTGCAACCAGAGACATGATAATAGCAATAGGAGATATGTTAATTTCATTTGGTGATATGCTTTAAGTAACTGGAGAAATGTGTATAATACCAAGTGAAATGTTTTTAGCAACCGGCTTAATGTTTATAGCAACTAGAGGTATGTTTATAGCAACAGGAGTTTGTTTATAGCAACCAGATAGATGTTTATATCAAACAAAGACATGGTGATAGCTTTAGGAGATATGTTTCTAGCAACCGGTGATATGCTTTTAGTAACTGAGGAAATGTTTTTAACACCTAGTGAAATGTTTATAGCAACCGGCTTAATGTTTATAGCAACCAGAGCTATGTTTATAGCAACAGGAGTGTGTTTATAGCAACCACAGACATGATAATAGCAATAGGAGATATGTTTATATCAATCGGTGATATGCTTTTATTAACTGAAAAAATATTTATAACAACCAGTGAAATGTTTATAGCAACTGACTTAATGTTTTTATCAACCAGAGGTATGTTTATAGCAACAGGAGTTTTTTTATAGCAACCAGATAGATGTTTATATCAAACAAAGACATGATGATAGCAATAGGAGATATTTTTATAGCAACCGGTGATATGCTTTAAGTAACTGCAGAAATGTGTATAATACCCAGTGAAATGTGTATAGCACCCGGCTTAATGTTTATAGTAACCAGAGGTATGTTTATAGCAACAGGAGTGTGTTTATAACAACCAGATATATGTTTATAGCAACCAGACACATGATAATTTTAATAGGACATATGTTTATATGAACCGGTGATATGCATTTAGTAACTGAGGAAATGTTTTTAACACCTACTGAAATGTTTATAGCAACCAGAGGTATGTTTATAGCAACAGGAGTGTGTTTATAGCAACCAGATATATTTTTATAGCAACCAGAGACATGATAATAGCAATAGGAGATATGTTTATTTCAACTGGTGATATGCTTTAAGTAACTGAAAAAATGTGTATAATACCCAGTGAAATGTTTATAGCAACTAGAGGTATGTTTATAGCAACAGGAGTGTGTTTATAGCAACCAGATATATTTTTATAGCATCCAGAGACATGATAATAGCAATAGGAGATATGTTAATTTCAACGGGTGATATGCTTTAAGTAACTACAGAAATGTGTATAATACCAAGTGAAATATTTTTAGCAACTGGCTTAATGTTTATAGCAACCAGAGGTATGTTTATAGCAACATGAGTTTGTTTATAGCAACCAGATAGATGTTTATATGAAACAGAGACATGATGATTGCAATAGGAGATATTTTTATAGCAACCGGTGATATGCTTTAAGTAACTGCAGAAATGTGTATAATACCCAGTGAAATGTTTATAGCACCCGGCATAATGTTTATAGCAACCAGAGGTGTGTTTATAGCAACAGGAGTGTGTTTATAGCCATCAGATATATTTTTATAGCAACCAGAGACATGATAACAGCAATAGGAGATATGTTTATTTCAACAGGTGATATGCTTTAAGTAACTGCAGAAATGTGTATAATACCAAGTGAAATGTTTTTAGCAACCGGCTTAATGTTTATAGCAACCAGAGGTATGTTTATAGCAATAGGAGTTTGTTTATAGCAACCAGATAGATGTTTATATCAAACAAAGACATGATGATAGCAATAGGAGATATGTTTCTAGCAACCGGTGATATGCTTTTAGTAACTGAAGAAATGTGTATAATACCCAGTGAAATGTTGATAGCAACTGGCTTAATGTTTATAGCAACCAGAGGTATGTTTATAGCAACAGGAGTGTGTTTATAGCAACCAGATATATTTTTATAGCAACCAGAGACATGATAATAGCAATAGGAGATATGTTTATTTCAACAGGTGATATGCTTTAAGTAACTGAAAAAATGTGTGTAATACCCAGTGAAATGTTTATAGCAACCAGAGGTATGTTTATAGCAACAGGAGTGTGTTTATAGCAACCAGATATATTTTTATAGCATCCAGAGACATGATAATAGCAATAGGAGGTATGTTAATTTCAACGGGTGATATGCCTTAAGTAACTACAGAGATGTGTATAATACCAAGTGAAATGTTTATAGCAACAGGCTTAATGTTTATAGCAACCAGAGGTATGATTATAGCAACAGGAGTTTGTTTATAGCAACCAGATAGATGTTTATATCAAACAAAGACATGATGATAGCAATAGGAGATATTTTTATAGCAACCGGTGATATGCTTTAAGTAACTGCAGAAATGTGTATAATACCTAGTGAAATGTTTATAGCACCCGGCTTAATGTTTATAGCAACCAGAGGTATGTTTATAGCAACAGGAGTTGTTTATAGCAACCAGATAGATGTTTATATCAAACAAAGACATGATGATAGCAATAGGAGATATGTTTATAGCAACCGGTGATATGCTTTTAGTAACTGAAGAAATGTGTATAATACACAGTGAAATGTTGATAGCAACTGGCTTAATGTTTATAGCAACAAGAGGTATGTTTATAGCAACAGGAGTTTGTTTATAGCAACCAGATAGATGTTTATAGCAACCAGACACATGATAATATTAATAGGACATATGTTTATATTAACCGGTGATATGCATTTAGTAACTGAGGAAATGTTTTTAACACCTAGTGAAATGTTTATAGCAACTGGCTTAATGTTTATAGCAACCAGAGGTATGTTTATAGCAACAGGAGTGTGTTTATAGCAACCAGATATATTTTTATAGCAACCAGAGACATGATAATAGCAATAGGAGATATGTTTATTTCAACGGGTGATATGCTTTAAGTAACTGCAGAAATGTGTATAATACCAAGTGAAATGTTTTTAGCAACCGGCTTAATGTTTATAGCAACCAGAGGTATATTTATAGCAACAGGAGTTTGTTTATAGCAACCAGATAGATGTTTATATCAAACAAAGACATGATGATTGCAATAGGAGATATTTTTATAGCAACCGGTGATATGCTTTAAGTAACTGCAGAAATGTGTATAATACCCAGTGAAATGTTTTTAGCAACCGGCTTAATGTTTATAGCAACCAGAGGTATGTTTATAGCAACAGGAGTTTGTTTATAGCAACCAGATAGATGTTTATATCAAACAAAGACATGATGATAGCAATAGGAGATATTTTTATAGCAACCGGTGATATGCTTTATGTAACTGCAGAAATGTGTATAATACCCAGTGAAATGTTTATAGCACCCGGCTTAATGTTTATAGGAACCAGAGGTATGTTTATAGCAACAGGAGTGTGTTTATAGCAACCATATATTTTTTTATAGCAACCAGAGACATGATAATAACAATAGGAGATATGTTAATTTCAACGGGTGATATGCTTTAAGTAACTGCAGAAATGTTTATAATACCCAGTGAAATGTTGATAGCAACTGGCTTAATGTTTATAGCCACCAGAGGTATGTTTATAGCAACATGAGTTTGTTTATAACAACCAGATATATGATTATAGCAACCAGACACATGATAATATTAATAGGACATATGTTTATATTAACCGGTGATATGCATTTAGTAACTGAGGAAATGTTTTTAACACCTAGTGAAATGTTTATAGCAACCGGCTTAATGTTTATAGCAACCAGAGCTATGTTTATAGCAACCAGATAGATGTTTATATCAAACAAAGACATGATGATAGCAATAGGAGATATTTTTATAGCAACCGGTGATATGATTTAAGTAACTGCAGAAATGTGTATAATACCCAGTGAAATGTTTAAAGCGCCCGGCTTAATGTTTATAGCAACCGGAGGTATGCTTATAGCAACAGGAGTTTGTTTATAGCAACCAGATAGATGTTTATATCAAACAAAGACATGATGATAGCAATAGGAGATATGTTTATAGCAACCGGTGATATGCTTTTAGTAACTGAAGAAATGTGTATAATACACAGTGAAATGTTGATAGCAACTGGCTTAATGTTTATAGCAACCAGAGGTATGTTTATAGCAACAGGAGTGTGTTTATAGCAACCAGATATATGTTTATAGCAACCAGACACATGATAATATTAATAGGACATATGTTTAAATTAACCGGTGATATGCATTTAGTAACTGAGGAAATGTTTTTAACACCTAGTGAAATGTTTATAGCAACCGGCATAATGTTTATAGGAACCAGAGGTATGTTTATAGCAACAGGAGTGTGTTTATAACAACCAGATATATTTTTATAGCAACCAGAGACATGATAATAGCAATAGGAGATATGTTTATTTCAACGGGTGATATGCTTTTAGTAACTGAAAAAATGTGTATAATACCCAGTGAAATGTTTATAGCAACCAGAGGTATGTTTATAGCAACAGGAGTGTGTTTATAGCAAGCAGATATATTTTTATAGCAACCAGAGACATGATAATATCAATAGGAGATATGTTAATTTCAACGGGTGATATGCTTTAAGTAACTGCAGAAATGTGTATAATACCCAGTGAAATGTTTATAGCACCCGGCTTAATGTTTATAGCAACCAGAGGTATGTTTATAGCAACAGGAGTTGTTTATAGCAACCAGATAGATGTTTATATCAAACAAAGACATGATGATAGCAATAGGAGATATGTTTATAGCAACCGGTGATATGCTTTTAGTAACTGAAGAAATGTGTATAATACCCAGTGAAATGTTGATAGCAAGTGGCTTAATGTTTATAGCAACCAGTGGTATGTTTATAGCAACAGGAGTGTGTTTATAGTAACCAGATATATGATTATAGCAACCAGACACATGATAATATTAATAGGACATATGTTTATATTAACCGGTGATATGCATTTAGTAACTGAGGAAATGTTTTTAACACCTAGTGAAATGTTTATAGCAACCGGCATAATGTTTATAGGAACCAGAGGTATGTTTATAGCAACAGGAGTGTGTTTATAGCAACCAGATATATTTTTATAGCAACCAGAGACATGATAATAGCAATAGGAGATATGTTTATTTCAACGGGTGATATGCTTTAAGTAACTGCAGAAATGTTTATAATACCCAGTGAAATGTTGATAGCAACTGGCTTAATGTTTATAGCAACCAGAGGTATGTTTATAGCAACATGAGTTTGTTTATAACAACCAGATATATGATTATAGCAACCAGACACATGATAATATTAATAGGACATATGTTTATATTAACCGGTGATATGCATTTAGTAACTGAGGAAATGTTTTTAACACCTAGTGAAATGTTTATAGCACCCGGCTTAATGTTTATAGCAACCAGATGTATGTTTATAGCAACAGGAGTTTGTTTATAGCAACCAGATAGATGTTTATATCAAACAAAGACATGATGATAGCAATAGGAGATATGTTTATAGCAACCGGTGATATGCTTTTAGTAACTGAAGAAATGTGTATAATACACAGTGAAATGTTGATAGCAACTGGCTTAATGTTTATAGCAACCAGAGGTATGTTTATAGCAACAGGAGTGTGTTTATAGCAACCAGATATATGTTTATAGCAACCAGACACATGATAATATTAATAAGACATATGTTTAAATTAACCGGTGATATGCATTTAGTAACTGAGGAAATGTTTTTAACACCTAGTGAAATGTTTATAGCAACCGGCATAATGTTTATAGGAACCAGAGGTATGTTTATAGCAACAGGAGTGTGTTTATAGCAAGCAGATATATTTTTATAGCAACCAGAGACATGATAATAGCAATAGGAGATATGTTAATTTCAACGGGTGATATGCTTTAAGTAACTTCAGAAATGTGTATAATACCAAGTGAAATGTTTTAGCAACCGGCTTAATGTTTATAGCAACCAGAAGTATGTTTGTAGTAACAGGAGTTTGTTTATAGCAACCAGATATATTTTTATAGCAATCAGAGACATGATAATAGCAATAGGAGATATGTTTATTTCAAAGGGTGATATTCTTTAAGTAACTGAAAAAATGTGTATAATACCCAGTGAAATGTTTATAGCACCCGGCTTAATGTTTATAGCAACCAGAGGTATGCTTATAGCAACATGAGTGTGTTTATAGCAACCAGATATGTTTATAGCAACCAGACACATGATAATATTAATAGGACATATGTTTATATTAACCGGTGATATGCATTTAGTAACTGAGGAAATGTTTTTAACACCTAGTGAAATGTTTATAGCAACCGGCTTAATGTTTATAGCAACCAGAGGTATGTTTATAGCAACAGGAGTGTGTTTATAGCAACCAGATATATTTTTATAGCAACCAGAGACATGATAATAGCAATAGGAGATATGTTTATTTCAACGGGTGATATGCTTTAAGTAACTGAAAAAATGTGTATAAGACCCAGTGAAATGTTTATAGCAACCAGAGGTATGTTTATAGCAACAGGAGTGTGTTTATAGCAACCAGATATATTTTTATAGCAACCAGAGACATGATAATAGCAATAGGAGATATGTTTATTTCAACAGGTGATATGCTTTAAGTAACTGAAAAAATGTGTGTAATACCCAGTGAAATGTTTATAGCAACCAGAGGTATGTTTATAGCAACAGGAGTGTGCTTATTGCAACCAGATATATTTTTATAGCAACCAGAGACATGATTATAGCAATAGGAGATATGTTAATTTCAACTGGTGATATGCTTTAAGTAACTACAGAAATGTGTATAATACCAAGTGAAATGTTTTTAGCAACAGGATTAATGTTTATAGCAACCAGAGGTATGTTTATAGCAACAGGAGTTTGTTTATAGCAACCAGATAGATGTTTATATGAAACAGAGACATGATGATTGCAATAGGAGATATTTTTATAGCAACTGGTGATATGCTTTAAGTAACTGCAGAAATGTGTATAATACCCAGTGAAATGTTTATAGCACCCGGCTTAATGTTTATAGCAACCAGAGGTATGTTTATAGCAACAGGAGTGTGTTTATAGCAACCAGATATATTTTTATAGCAACCAGAGACATGATAATAGCAATAGGAGATATGTTTATAGCAACCGGTGATATGCTTTAAGTAACTGCAGAAATGTGTATAATACCCAGTGAAATGTTTATAGCACCCGGCTTAATGTTTATAGCAACCAGAGGTATGTTTATAGCAACAGGAGTTTGTTGCTTAGCAACCAACAAATGTGTGTTAAAATGTGTATAATACCCAGTGAAATGTTTATAGCACCCGGCTTAATGTTTATAGCAACCAGAGGTATGTTTATAGCAACATGAGTGTGTTTATAGCAACCAGATATGTTTATAGCAACCAGACACATGATAATATTAATAGGACATATGTTTATATTAACCGGTGATATGCATTTAGTAACTGAGGAAATGTTTTTAACACCTAGTGAAATGTTTATAGCAACCGGCGTAATGTTTACATCAACCAGAGGTATGTTCATATCAACATGAGTGTGTTTATAGCAACCAGATATATGTTTATAGCAACCAGAAACATGATAATAGCAATAGGAGATATGATTATTTCAACGGGTGATATGCTTTAAGTAACTGAAAAAATGTGTATAATACCCAGTGAAATGTTTATAGCAACCAGAGGTATGTTTATAGCAACAGGAGTGTGTTTATAGCAACCAGATATATTTTATAGCAACCAGAGACATGATAATAGCAATAGGAGATATGTTAATTTCAACGGGTGATATGCTTTAAGTAACTACAGAAATGTGTATAATACCAAGTGAAATATTTTTAGTAACTGGCTTAATGTTTATAGCAACCAGAGGTATATTTATAGCAATATGAGTTTGTTTATAGCAATCAGATAGATGTTTATATGAAACAGAGACATGATGATTGCAATAGGAGATATTTTTATAGCAACCGGTGATATGCTTTAAGTAACTGCAGAAATGTGTATAATACCCAGTGAAATGTTTATAGCACCTGGCTTAATGTTTAAAGCAACCAGAGGTATGTTTATAGCAACAGGAGTTTGTTTATAGCAACCAGATAGATGTATATATCAAACAAAGACATGATGATAGCAATAGGAGATATGTTTATAGCAACCGGTGATATGCTTTTAGTAACTGAAGAACTGTCTATAATACCCAGTGAAATGTTGATAGCAACTGGCTTAATGTTTATAGCAACCAGAGGTATGTTTATAGCAACAGGAGTGTGTTTATAACAACCAGATATATTTTTATAGCAACCAGACACATGATAATATTAATAGGAAATATGTTTATATTAACCGGTGATATGCATTTAGTAACTGAGGAAATGTTTTTAACACCTAGTGAAATGTTTATAGCAACCGGCTTAATGTTTATAGCAACCAGAGCTATGTTTATAGCAACAGGAGTGTGTTTATAGCAACCACAGACATGATAATAGCAATAGGAGATACGTTTATTTCAATCGGTGATATGCTTTTATTAACTGAAAAAAATATTTATAACAACCAGTGAAATGTTTATAGCAACCGGCTTAATGTTTATAGCAACCAGAGGTATGTTTATAGCAACAGGAGTGTGTTTATAGCAAACAGATATATGTTTATAGCAACCAGACCCATGATAATATTAATAGGACATATGTGTATATTAACCTGTGATATGCATTTAGTAACTGAGGAAATGTTTTTAACACCCAGTGAAATGTTTATAGCAACCGGCGTAATGTTTATAGCAACCAGAGGTATGTTTATAGCAACAGGAGTGTGTTTATAGCAACCAGATATATTTTTATAGCAACAGAGACATGATAATAGCAATAGGAGATATGTTTATTTCAACGGGTGATATGCTTTAAGTAACTGAAAAAATGTGTATAATACCCAGTGAAATGTTTATAGCAACCAGAGGTATGTTTATAGCAACAGGAGTGTGTTTATAGCAACCAGATATATTTTTATAGCAACCAGAGACATGATAATAGCAATAGGAGATATGTTTATTTCAACTGGTGATATGCTTTAAGTAACTGAAAAAATGTGTATAATACCAAGTGAAATGTTTATAGCAACCAGAGGTATGTTTATAGCAACAGGAGTGTGTTTATAGCAACCAGATATATTTTTATAGCATCCAGAGACATGATAATAGCAATAGGAGATATGTTAATTTCAACGGGTGATATGCATTAAGTAACTAGAGAAATGTGTATAATACCAAGTGAAATATTTTTAGCAACTGGCTTAATGTTTATAGCAACCAGAGGTATGTTTATAGCAACAGGAGTTTGTTTATAGCCACCAGATAGATGTTTATATCGAACAAAGACATGATGATAGCATTAGGAGATATGTTTCTAGCAACCGGTGATATGCTTTTAGTAACTGAGGAAATGTTTTTAACACCTAGTGAAATGTTTATAGCAACTGGCTTAATGTTTATAGCAACCAGAGCTATGTTTATAGCAACAGGAGTGTGTTTATTGCAACCACAGACATGATAATAGCAGTAGGAGATATGTTTATATCAATCGGTGATATGCTTTTATTAACTGAAAAAATATTTATAACAACCAGTGAAATGTTTATAGCAACCGACTTAATGTTTATAGCAACCAGAGGTATGTTTATAGCAACAGGAGTTTTTTTATAGCAACCAGATAGATGTTTATATCAAACAAAGACATGATGATAGCAATAGGAGATATTTTTATAGCAACCGGTGATATGCTTTTAGTAACTGAAGAAATGTGTATAATACCCAGTGAAATGTTGATAGCAACTGGCTTAATGTTTATAGCAACCAGAGGTATGTTTATAGCAACAGGAGTGTGTTTATAACAACCAGATATATGTTTATAGCAACCAGACACATGATAATAGTAATAGGACATATGTTTATATGAACCGGTGATATGCATTTAGTAACTGAGGAAATGTTTTTAACACCTAGTGAAATGTTTATAGCAACCGGCTTAATGTTTATAGCAACCAGAGGTATGTTTATAGCAACAGGAGTGTGTTTATAGCAACCAGATATATTTTTATAGCAACCAGAAACATGATAATAGCAATAGGAGATATGTTTATTTCAACGGGTGATATGCTTTAAGTAACTGAAAAAATGTGTATAATACCCAGTGAAATGTTTATAGCAACCAGAGGTATGTTTATAGCAACAGGAGTGTGTTTATAGCAACCAGATATATTTTTATAGCATCCAGAGACATGATAATAGCAATAGGAGATATGTTAATTTCAACGGGTGATATGCTTTAAGTAACTACAGAAATGTGTATAATACCAAGTGAAATATTTTTAGCAACTGGCTTAATGTTTATAGCAACCAGAGGTATGTTTATAGCAACAGGAGTTGTTTATAGCAACCAGATACATGTTTATATCAAACAAAGACATGATGATTGCAATAGGAGATATTTTTATAGCAACCGGTGATATGCTTTAAGTAACTGCAGAAATGTGTATAATACCCAGTGAAATGTTTATAGCACCTGGCTTAATGTTTATAGCAACCAGAGGTATGTTTATAGCAACAGGAGTGTGTTTATAGCAACCAGATATATTTTTATAGCAACCAGAGACATGATAATAGCAATAGGAGATATTTTTATAGCAACCGGTGATATGCTTTAAGTAACTGCAGAAATGTGTATAATACCAAGTGAAATGTTTTTTGCAACCGGCTTAATGTTTATAGCAACCAGAGGAATGTTTATAGCAACAGGAGTTTGTTTATAGCAACCAGATAGATGTTTATATCAAACAAAGACATGATGATAGCAATAGGAGATATGTTTCTAGCAACCGGTGATATGCTTTTAGTAACTGAAGAAATGTGTGTAATACCCAGTGAAATGTTGATAGCAACTGGCTTAATGTTTATAGCAACCAGAGGTATGTTTATAGCAACAGGAGTGTGTTTATAGCAACCAGATATATTTTTATAGCAACCAGAGACATGATAATAGCAATAGGAGATATGTTTATTTCAACGGGTGATATGCTTTAAGTAACTGAAAAAATGTGTATAATACCCAGTGAAATGTTTATAGCAACCAGAGGTATGTTTATAGCAACCAGATAGATGTTTATATCAAACAAAGACATGGTGATAGCTTTAGGAGATATGTTTCTAGCAACCGGTGATATGCTTTTAGTAACTGAGGAAATGTTTTTAACACCTAGTGAAATGTTTATAGCAACCGGCTTAATGTTTATAGCAACCAGAGCTATGTTTATAGCAACAGGAGTGTGTTTATAGCAACCACAGACATGATAATAGCAATAGGAGATATGTTTATATCAATTGGTGATATGCTTTTATTAACTGAAAAAATATTTATAACAACCAGTGAAATGTTTATAGCAACCGGCTTAATGTTTATAGCAACCAGAGGTATGTTTATAGCAACAGGAGTTGTTTATAGCAACCAGATACATGTTTATATCAAACAAAGACATGATGATTGCAATAGGAGATATTTTTATAGCAACCGGTGATATGCTTTAAGTAACTGCAGAAATGTGTATAATACCCAGTGAAATTTTTATAGCACCCGGCTTAATGTTTATAGCAACCAGAGGTATGTTTATAGCAACAGGAGTTTGTTTATAGCAACCAGATAGATGTTTATATCAAACAAAGACATGATGATAGCATTAGGAGAGATGTTTCTAGCAACCGGTGATATGCTTTTAGTAACTGAGGAAATGTTTTTAACACCTAGTGAAATGTTTATAGCAACCGGCTTAATGTTTATAGCAACCAGAGCTATGTTTATAGCAACAGGAGTGTGTTTATAGCAACCACAGACATGATAATAGCAATAGGAGATATGTTTATATCAATCGGTGATATGCTTTTATTAACTGAAAAAATATTTATAACAACCAGTCAAATGTTGATAGCAACCGGCTTAATGTTTATAGCAACCAGAGGTATGTTTATAGCAACAGGAGTTTGTTTATAGCAACCAGATAGATGTTTATATCAAACAAAGACATGATGATAGCATTAGGAGATATGTTTCTAGCAACCGGTGATATGCTTTTAGTAACTGAGGAAATGTTTTTAACACCTAGTGAAATGTTTATAGCAACCGGCTTAATGTTTATAGTAACCAGAGGTATGTTTATAGCAACAGGAGTGTGTTTATAGCAACCAGATATATGTTTATATCAAACAAAGACATGATGATAGCAATAGGAGATATGTTTATAGCAACCGGTGATAAGCTTTTAGTAACTGAAGAAATGTGTATAATACCCAGTGAAATGTTGATAGCAACTGTCTTAATGTTTATAGCAACCAGAGGTATGTTTATAGCAACAGGAGTGTGTTTATAACAACCAGATATATGTTTATAGCTACCAGACACATGATAATATTAATAGGACATATGTTTATATTAACCCGTGATAT
>OW240913.1:249438447-249469624 GCA_933207985.1 Pelobates cultripes | reverse complement strand
CCATTATACAAGTTTTCTGCTGCAGTGATGTTTATCAATAGTTACATGCTGTATGGGCAATTACTGTATGTTGGCAGAGTATATTATTAAGGATTAATCTCCATACAACAAGTGCTTGTTATTGATCCTTACAAATTACATGCCATACTACTACCCGACAGTTCATTTCTGTATACGTGCTGGATATGCCTGGTGTGCAGACTGCTTGCTAAAGCTGCACGTAGGGGTGACCCCCATGTTTCCAAAGTGGTAAATCCACATGCCCTGCAGATTCGCTCACCAGGTGTGGCCTTACATAGGCAATAGGGGTAAAATCCTGACTTATGTAACTACCAAACTGCGCTACTGGAAGTAAATATGTGAGACATACAAGGAGTGTGATAAACCCACGTACATACGGAACCTCCCCACTGGAAACTTAGGGGTCACCCCTTCGGCTATTGCAGTCTCTTAATGCCTCCCCATAATTTACAAGGGTTTCAACCCCTTTTTATAATCGGTCGCTCAATATGGCCGGCGCAGTGTCTGAGCCCTCACAGCACACCAAGAGGTGTGTACATACACCCATATTCCAGGCAAATCCCAAATTGCAAAAAGCAAGGGGTCTACCCACCAGGCCTTGACTAGGTAAAGGGTTCTAATAGATATGTACTGTATCGTTCAGGACAACTACATATACCATGTCGAACTTCCGCCAACAAACCCAGGATTTTCAGGCGATGATAAATGTTGCAGTGGCAGCTTCCATGGAGAAGGCGATCTCCAAAATGCTTTCACAAGTTCCAGCTGACATATCCACTCAAGCTATGGTGAAGACATGATGCAAATGACCAGTGACTTTATGGGCTCTGAGATTCCCTCTAAGAACCCCCTATCTCTTCCAAAAAGGCAATGAGCTGGCCTCATAGTACCACACGCTCGGACAAAAGTAAACCCACATTCTAAACGTAGCAAACATACAACTAGGCAAGAACTACATCCACAGGTAGTTTCCGCGGATTAGAATGAAGCCTACCCTCAGAATCTTGACATTAGAGACGAATGGCAGGCGGGTGCCTCAGATTCGGATAACGATGGTGGTTGGCAAGACGTTCCCTACTCGGAATCAAAATATGTTAAAGAATCCTTCGTGAAGCATGCCTTCTCACAAGATGCACAGGGATTGTTCACAATTGAAGGCGAATGGTTGTTTTTAGATGCTCAAGGTTGCCCTCTTTTTGATCCGTGGACCATCCGCCACCCACGATCCTCAGAGTGGACCCTGTCGACCCACCTAGCAAAGTTCATCCACTCCTGGCACTGTCACAGGGCACGCAACTAGACCTAAACGCCATCAGAGAATGGGCCCAACTATGTATCTGAATGCTGGGAAACGCCAACGCAGCATTGTGCATTGAAAGACGCAGAACTGCAATGTTAAAAATCGACTCGAAACTGATGAATATGGCCTATAAAGAACTTGGCTCTTCAGCCAACGGCCTGGTCTTCGGTGATATTTATAGCAGAGCTCAATACCCACCATCTTCTCCCTTCTACCCTACGTCCAGCTACTGGGCCTCATCCTTCTACCAGGGCAAAGGTGGAGGATGCCTTAACACCGTTCCATACAAATGTCTCTACACTAACAGCAGGCAGGTTATCCCTTCCTTACAAGAACTGGAAAGAACTATCAGACGCATGGATCCTACAAAACCGTTCAGGGTTACGTCAAGTTTCACACCCTACCGCATCAGAGGCAGACACCACCTCTGTTGCAGACCTGATCGACGAGGAAATCCAAAAGGCTCTTGCCGCGCATTCGGAGCTGAGAGGAGGATCGGGGAGGAGAGATCCCCAGCGCCAAGGGAGCCCGGCACAGGAGAAAGGCAAGTGCTTAAAGGGTTTTAACTGTAACACACTCACACTAACACACATGCACACACTTATTTTTTAAATGTAATCCCCCAGCCTCCCTACCTTTGGGAGTGCTGAGGGGATTCCAGATTTCCCTGGGGTCCAGTGGGGCTGCTGAGCGGCCGGTCCCTGCAGGCGGTGAGGGAGCACTGATCCTCCTGTTCAGCTCCCACGGGCGCCGCTTACCGATGCCGGAGCCAGAGTTATGTCATATTCTGGCTCCGGCATCACTATGGTGCGCGCGAGGGAGCTGGGCAGAGAGAGCTCAGGGGAGAATGCTCTTGCGCACCGATTAACGCCACTGCCAGCCTCTGTGGGCCCTGATGTGGCCAGCTCCTGGGCCCCCAGGAGAAGAGGCTGGCAAAACATAAGCTGGCGTACATATCGCGTCACGGGGGGCTGCAGCCCCTGCGACCGCGGTATGTATGCCAGTGGGTCCTGTCATCAACCTACGACAACTCAATTCATTCGTAATATACCACCACTTCAAAATGGAAGAGATCCACCTACTTCTAGAACTGCTCCTCAAAGACTGTTCACGCGGCTGGACCTCAAGGATGCCTACCTACCTGTCGGTACCAATAGCGCAGTCATGCCGAAGACTTCCTTGGCACAGCCAGGCATGACAGTTCACCTACCCACCTTTCGGACTCAGTTTGGCCAATTTCTGGGTTTCAAAATAGATTCCACCTCATGCATGCTTCAGCTACCTCTCAAAAAGATAGCCGCTCTGCACATAGAAATTCAGAAAATACGGATTATGGATCACATCCAACTGTCTCCTCGCTCGGGTCACGGGACTACTCTCCATGCCTCCATACAGGCTATTTACCCAGGTCCTCTTCACTACCGTGCCATGCAACGGCTGAAGGCACACTATCTGCGATCCGAAACCTCATACAACCAGATGATTCCTCATTCCACATGCAAGCCTGGAACGGGAAAGCCATTTTTGGTCCAACACCGGATTTCATGGTGGAGTCGGATGCCAGCCTAAGGGGCTTGGCAGCAATTTTGGGGGATCATTCACAAGATGATCCTGGTTACGCGAGGAACAGGAATTGCACATCAACTGCCTGGAACTGATGGCAGGCTCCTTTGCCATCCACAGCCTGCCTGGCCACATGTCGGACATCTCTGCAGTCCAATAGATCAATAGTCTGGGTGGAGCTCACTCCTAAGCACTAACAGATGCAACAAAGGACATTTACAGTTTCTGTCTCTCTCGCAATATCAAGTTACAGGCAGAATACCTACCGGAAATCTCCAACCTCACGGCGGACTGGTATTCATGACATGATGGCAGCAACTTGCAAATCCACAAGTCGATATTCCAAAAATTGTACAAATGCAGAGGTCCCCTCATCATCGACCTATTTGCATTACGGACCAAGGGTCGACTGCCTAGGTTCTTCAGCTGGCTACCGGATCCGGAATACGATGCAGTAGACGCGTTTCGTCAGACCTGGCCAAACCTGGGGTCTTACGCTTTTCCTCCATTCTCCATGCTGGTGAAAGTGATACACCAGGGACGCAACCAGAGGATATCTCTTCTCCTCCTGACATCACTATGGCAGAGTCAAGCGTGGTTCCTGAACCTTCTGGAACTATCCTACGACCATTCTCTCCTCCTTCCCTGGTTTCCCCTCCTACTATCCGACCGCAGGGAGAATCGCATCCTCTGGTGGCTTGGATGTTTTCAGGGGAGCTTTGGCTACAGACGGTCTATCGCAAATCACTAAGGACCTGCTATGGGACTCGTGGGCACGCGGAACCAGATGGAGCTACTTTGCCGCCTGGAACAAATGGTCTAGCTGGTGTTTGGAGAGGGACTCTGATACCTTTACAGCTCCCACCACCATAATGCTCAATTTCCGATCTCATTTATTCTCGACGGGTAGATCGTATCGGTCCATTAAGGTTTCACATTGAGCAATTTCAGCGGCTCACATTTCGATCCCAGGCCGACCAGTAGGACAGGATCCTCTGATCTGTAGACTACTGAGATGTATTCCTTTGTCACGTCGTCTAGCTCTAAAATAATAGAGGCTTTAGGACGTCAACGTGGTATTACGATTTTTACGGGAATGGTCGGATGACGCTTCGCTGTCCTCACGCCAATTGTCAGCGAAACTGATAGTACTGCTTTCGCTGGTCTCCTTTTGTCGGGTGGCGGACGTTAGGGCCTTTGATGTCTAAGGTCTATTCTTCACCCCGGACGGCACGTCTTTCTCGGTGTCCCGACGTACAAAGACGGATTCAACTACTGGTTGTTTTCTTTTTTTTTTTTTTTAGGCACTTTTCCCGACAGAACCACAACTTTGCATGGTCAAGTTGATACTTCATTATGTGGAAACTACCGCCCCTTTACGTGGCTCCCCGACGGGTCAACTTCTCGTGTCGTACACCAAACCACACAAACCGGTCTCTACCACCACTCTGGCTAGATGGGTCCACTGGCTCCTGACATTGGCAGGCGTTGAATCTTGTTTCGGCGCTCACTCTTTATGGGATGCAGCAGTGACGAAGGCTTTTTCGACCAGAGCGTCTCTCAGACATCATGCATTCGTCAGACTGGTCGAATGTAGAGGACTAATAATCTTAATTTTAGTAATGACAGGAGGAGAGTATTTTGTTCTACTCTTCTATGTACTACCTTCTACTATGACTTCTAGTCTTTTCTCTAGAACGTAATTAATGACAACTCTGGAGTATTTGATATTATATTTATGATGTTTGTTATGTCCTGAATACATTTTAATTTGTGTTTTCACAGTATTGCATATATAAGAATTATAAGATGTAGTTAAGAACAAGAGTGAGATGTAGAATTACGGTCACTACCAATACCTTTCACTTACTTCTTCTTCCTCTCAGTATGAATACTTCCATCAACTACAAGCGGAACGTACTTCCCTCAAACACTCGTTACAGTTCGGAGTTGTCAGAATGCTTAAGTTTCTACAGTTTTCAGTTAAAGGGAATAACTACATTCACACCAACGAAAGAGGAGGAATTGGGGACTGTCCTACCTTATATCAGTTATGACTGTTTTCTGATTGACTTGTTGCTGCTGGAGTTTTAAAGTAAAGAAAGTCAATGCAAAATACTCCCCTCCTGTCATTACTAAAATTAAGATTATTAGTACACCACATGAGCATAATCTACAATTATGTACATTAACCATAGTTCATCCTTTGCTATTCCGGTCTAGTCACACTTTCAGATAGCATGTCTTATTTAGTGCTTCCCCCGATAAACCTAAATTAACACGAACACTTAGCATGGTATTATTTGACAGTAATATTTTAATTAATTGACAGTTAGAATTGGTGACATTTCTATTCAACCATAGATTAAAATATAGACCTAAAAATGTACATAAAAATTAATAAATCTACTGCACATCACATTGCGGACGCCAACAATTCTCAATAACTTCCTGTTCTTCAGCCATGGCAAAAATCAAAGACAACTCCTCAATGGGTTTTAATTAATTATTGGAGCACACAGAAAAAAAGGGAGGATTAAAGGGTCCTGTTACTTCCTGGTTTTGTTAACTAAATACAGTTGACATCAAGAGGAAGCAATTGCCCAGAGCACCTGACTTACAAAGACGCCACATTGAGCTGTATTGGGAAGTCTGTGATTGGACAGCCACGGAAAGTCTTGGTGGGGTTAGAAGTGGAGAGCTTGCAAAGGCTACAGATAAGTTTTGAAAGCTGATTTTACATATATCCCCAATGTAAAAGATAAATAATTAAATGCATGCACGTTTTCATTTGGAGTATATCTACTAAACCGTGTTTATATTTTGTATTTGCGCCGTGGAATGTCCCTTCAATACAAACCAGATATAAATGCTGTGTTTGTTTTGCCAAAAGATTCATTCTCCACAGCTTCAAAACCTTGTGTTTCCGTGGCTCTCGATATGCCATGTGACATTTCCAAATTAGCACCAGATTTTGGAATCAATGCTGTTGGCTCCTCAGACAGATTGATAGATAGATAGATAGATACATACATACATATAGCAGTATATCATAGGAATCAAGGATTTACAATAAGTTTTATTAAATTTTTGTAACTCTTACATCTCAATATATGTACGCTATTAGAGACTGATTGACAAAGCTAAACCAAAGTTTTACACCATGCACTATGTATAACTGACAAGAATACCATTATGTTACAGCAGTGAACACCAAACTGAAGCCTTTATGCAATAAGGTCATTACTTCCATCGATGCTTCCAGCTTGCAGTCAGATTCCTCCACCTTTCTGTGTGGTTTACGTTCCTAAATTCCCCCAGCACAGCAGTGTTATTCATTAAAGTGAGATTTCAAATTTAAGGCCAAAGTAGCTGGACTGGAAGCATAGCTAACTTGGAGAGTTATTCCACTTCAGCAATTTTAAAAGTAAAAATTTATATTAATTATTATTGCCATTTATATAGCGCCAACAGATTCTGTAGCGCTTTACAATATTATGAGAGGGGGATTTAACTATAATTAGGACAATTACAAGAAAAACTTACAGGAACGATAGGTTGAAGAGGACCCTGCTCAAACGAGCTTACAGTCTATAGGAGGTGGGGTATAAAAACACATATCATCAATTTCCCTCTTTGGGTCCTCTTGTTTAAAGCTGGTATCTCATAAAGATATTTAATTGAAATTCCAACGCTGGACAAAGTAGGGACTACTTTGTCTTTTGTTAAAGCCTGAGGTTGGCAAAAGTTGACAAAAGGCAGTGATCCGTTGTCAAGCCTGTTGGGATTGGACAAAAGTTGACAAAAGTCTGTGGGATTCAGGCTTTATATATGGAGTATTAAGTAGTTTCATGGGATCTTCCATAACCCTCAATGTGGTACTCTCACATATGCTCGAGAGTACAGCTCTAATGTGGCTTGTGGCAACGGAAGCACCAGGAGCTGAAGAGGACAACAGGCAGAAGAAAGAAGATGGCGGTGAGCGACAGCCTGAGGTAAGTAAAATTTACCTCCTGCATCTTACAGTCAACGGACCCAAATTAGATCTGTCAGTTTGGTGGGTCATTGCAAAATATGAAAGACCGCGAAAGTGATAGGTCTTTTAAGTTTGAATCTGTGAAGGAATGCTTGTAAAAACAATTAGATAGAAAAGTTCCACTTTGTGCATAATGAGCTGTGTGTCAAATAACTACATAGACACATATGTAGGCTGTAGTAATTGGAATAAAAAATGTTTTGGAAAATGTAAACCTAAGCTCTTTAAAAACATTTTCATATGAAACTAAAGTGAAAATAAAGTAGTTTTGCCGGGCATTTAGTGCTTGGAGACCAGGAAGGAATGGGTTAGAAAAGAGATGTAGAGGGCTGTAGGCACTGTAAAAAGGTGAAAGGTGTTTGTGAGGAAGTTTATATTTCCGTAAAATTGTTCAGAGAGGCATATGACATTTAACCACAGGGGGAGAATGTGTTGCATGTAACAAATTAACGTGGGCCCCTGGGGTGGAGCATTAGGAGTGGGCCGGTGCTCCACTCCTCAGTTTACAAGTAACTGGGAGAAATAAGGTCCAGGCCAAGGTTTTTGATTGTTTTCAACCCATTGGTCAGCTGCAGGTAATCAGCTGCAGGTAATCAGCTGCAGAAGGGGAAATAATACGCTCCCTGGTAGACAGGTAGAAGAGACTTTATTTCTCCTTTGAGGGCTGGAAGCAGCAGGCTGACTGAGCACTGGAGTGCAGAGCATTGACAAAACATTAGGTTGGTGAAACCTGTATTGTTATAGTGTAACCCTCGAGAGATAGGGAATTTAATGTTAGTAAGCGCTCAGACGGACTAGGATTTTATTTGCAGGGATTTCTGTTACATTATTGTTTCTTTCATTTGCTGCTGTCTCCTTGGTGAATTTCAACAATAAAGTTCCTTGGTTTATGTTAATTTAAAAGACTGTGCGTGTTTATACCCTAGAGCAGCGTTTCCCAGTTGGGGTTCCGCGGAACACTAATTTGGGTTCCGCCAAAAAAAATCTGAAAATAAAATGGACTTGGGCAGCGAGGGAGCAGTGAGCAGTGATCTCCCTCGCGCACACAGAAGTGATGCCAGAGCCGGAATATGACATCACTCCATCTCTGGCATCACTAAGAGGCGCGCGAGGGAGCTGAGCAGGGTGATCACTGCTCCCTCACCGCCTGCACTTCTAAAGGTAGGGGGGGCTGGGTGGAGTAAAATGTAAAAAAAATATTTAAAAAAATAAATAAATAATTGTATGTGTGTTTGTTAGGGAGTTTGTATGTGTGTGTGTTTGTCAGTGAGAGTGAATATGTGCTTGTCAGTGAGAATGTATCTGTTTTTGTCAATGAAAGTGTATATGTTTCTGTATGTGTGTGTCAAAGAGTGTGTGTGTGTGTCAGTGTGTTTATCTGTATCAATGTTTGTGTATGTGCCTGTGTGTATCTGTGGGTGCAGGTGTGTGTATGTCACTGTGTGTATCTGAGTGTGTGTATGTCACTGTGTGTATCTGAGTGCCAGTGTGTGTGTATATCTGTGTGTCAGATGCATATACACACTGACAGATACACACACTGGTGCATACAAACACAGATACACACTGTACGTCAAGGTGTGTGTATCTGTGTGCCACTATCTGCCAGTGTGTGCATCTGTGTGCCAGATTCATACACACTGGCACATACAAATCTAAATCTGTAAATGTAAATTGGTTTTAAGAGATTGAAAAATGTTTACAAGTCTTACATGACACACTGCTCTAGCACATCCCAAGGCATACTTCCCAACTGCACTTTTACTAGTCATACATCTACGCAACAAGCAGACATGCAGACCTTTAATGGATATACTGATGTTCAAGTTTGCTAAAGTAAGTAACATGGAGCAGATGACAGTAAGTGATTGTGTTTCAGAATGATCACCTTTGGGGACATGTCAGGAACGGGATAGACCAGAAAAAATTAAGATCAATTTATTTACCCAGTGGTTTAAAGCAAGCAGATAAAGCTTGCCATAATAGAAATGCCACCAATTGCCAAGGTAAGTTTCACCAACCACATTACAGTCATGTTATTTCTTGTGATGGTTGAAGAGTTTAATGACTACATTTAAAGATAATGACAAACTGAGTACATAAAGAAGTCTAGTAGAAATAAATGGGCAGCCTCTTGAGCTCCAGTCCTTGCAATCTGATCCCCAGATTAGTCAACTTCAGGTTGAGCTCCATGGCAGTCAAAGTAACCAGCAGCTGGAGTTATGGTCATCAACTATAATTTGATGGAACGGATCACTCACCCCCACTGACGTGAACTTCATATAAAGAATATCTTGGGGAAGACAGCATTCTCATATCCGGCCGAAACTTTTCTGCCAAGGTTTCAATAACGTCCTGTGTCGTGGCAGTACTAGAGACTCTGATGCATTTTGTGGCAAAATTTCCTGCAGCTTTGTCTTGGAAGTAAAACCTCATTACTCCATGGAACTCCAATTCCTAATTTAAAAAAAAGAAAAGAAAATATTACAATTAAATTCACAAAAAAAAGGATTGTATGTGGTGTGGAATCAATCAATTGATTATCTTGCGTATCTGCCCCCGGCCAAATTTAAAAAGATGCATGCACGCTCCTGAAGTAATTCACACCAGACACAGGTTTCGGGTTAATGAAAAACTTGAGGAATGTTTATTCTGGGGGGACAGCATGCCCCTTATAAAGCAAAATTACATCATATGCATTGTCAGAGATAACATGGAATAATACATCAATAATTGGTTAGGTTTTAAGTGGTTCATTTATTGCTCTTCCTACCGGGTGTGATGTCACTGGTATCTTGGAGGTCTCCCCCAGATTCCAGCGCCATCTTGTTAATGAGGGTGTTAGTTGATGTCAAAGGGAAACTCCCTAGCGGCCATTTTAGGTAAATCACATATAAGGTTGAATAATGCTGATTGTGGCTATGTTGAGTAAACAGACATTTTATTTATATGAATTGGGTTAATATATTTGTCCACAACAGTATATAGTTCAATGCCAGGTTTCTAGGTGTAGTTCCTTTCTCTCCTGGCTCAGAAACATTAAAACCCATCAAGCCAAGGGGTCGGGGGAAGCATCAAGGGATTTTAATCATCTGACAAGGTTATGTTTTGCTTAGTCATATCAAATAAGTCTCAGGTTTACCCATATGAAACAATTTGGCAGACTTCAAATCCACAACTACGTTCTTTATGTGAACAATTTGGTACCATTCACTAAATTAAAAGAATGATTCACATCCAATCATTAGCAATTAATGAGTTCATTGCACTTGCTCCTTTATATTAAATATCAAATTTAGGCTCATGGACTAATTATCCAATACATTCTACAAAAAGATTCAGAGCCTTTCGTTCTAGTTAAATACTTTTCATGATCATTTATTTGATAAGCTTTCAGAAAGGCATACATGCAGACACTTCAGGTGCCTCTATATCAGCTAGCTCTTTGCGGTCTTGCTCCATCGTTTTGAGGATACAAATGAGCCAGGACGTAGAGCTCTCACTCACTTACTCCACGAAGAACAGCAGTTAAGAAATATGACTATTAAAAAGAAAGACGGACATCGCTGTTAAACAGGCACCTGTAGGCAACTGCCTACAGGCAAAAGCAAACCTGGTTTATCGATGTAACAATTAGAACGAGAATAAAGAGCAACCACCTCACCCTGAATTAACAGAACTTATCACTGCTGCAAGAAAAAGCAGAAAGTACTGCAGCTCTGTGCTGTAGCAGAAACAACACACAAACAAAAAAGTCTTGAGGCACCAGTAGGAAACCACAACACTTACTTGGGAATAAATCCAGCCAATAACTAAACAGAGGAAGACCTGGACAATAGCTGACCGAGCTTAGAGAAGCATTGTAAATCCCCCACACCATATATCAACCCCTCACTCCAAACCAAGCAGAACGAGTAAGATTGGAAGTGTCTTGGGCACCCATGCACTGCGTATTTCAGTTGAGCGTTATTGCATATATTTTTTTATACGAAGGTCTTGTCTTTTAGTCTGCAAGCAAAATAAGAGCTTCCTTCTGCAGCCTTATTTTGTTTATTTACTGATGAATGCCTTAGACTTTATAACTGCTAAAATAAATGCTAATTATTTACAGGGTGTATTCTTTTACTGCTAAATAAATTTCGAACACAATACCAAATTAGAAAATGTCTCAATACAGCATTACATTTTTGTAATATTTTTGACTACAAAACAGATATGTATTCAATTTAATTTCATTCCAGGTAAACTAAGCTACAGCCACACCGCACACAGCACACAATCTCTTTGGTACATTTCTAAACAACAAAGCAAACCTGCTAATGTAAGATACTAACCGCATGGGCTATTTTTATACACTACACGTGAAAAGCCATAATGAATATAGGAATGACATTAAATATTTATTCTCCAAGTCATTTACCCACAGTGGTTATCTGATGTCTCAAGAGACAAGTGGAAAATAAAGAGTTTGTCTATTTCTGGAACAGTGGGCTCAATTTCTAAAACAGAAAACAGTCTTGAAGATGCTACTGAAAGTCAAAATTCTAACACATGTAAAGGAAAAGAAACATTTAATCCTTCTACTCAGAATCCCTCCAAATCCAAACACTGGATTAAGGAAGAAGAAGAAAAAAAAAAGAAAAATTATATAATATACACACACACACACACACACACACACCTAGATTTTTGTAATATCCATTTACAGAAATATAAGATCATTCTCTTGGATCAGGACTTTAAGCAATATGTCTATAAACACTGACAGGACAATTCACTTTCAAAGTGAATTTAAAATTTAAGGCCAAAATAGCTGAACTGGAAACATAGCAGAATTATTTTTGTTAATATGGATATTTTGGCCCTAAATTTGAGATACACTTAATTTTTTGATTGTTTTTGTGAATGTACGTCAAAGGAACATTCTAAGTATTTTAAACACTACAATTTGATGCAGGCTTGGCAAATTTGCTTTGAATCTAGGAGCCAGCTAAAAACGTTGGGAGCCAGGTTTTAACTTTATTTTATTTTTTAACAAAGCTTTATTTTCAAACAACAAAAATAAATTTCTTAAAAAGGGACACAAGTGTCACCAGAACCACTACAGCCTAATGTGGTAGTTCTGGTGTCTATAGCCTGTTCCAGCAGGCTTTTCAATGTAAATGCTGCCCTTCAGAGAAAAGGCAGTGTTTGTCTGCCACTACTGGTGTAACGAGCCAGCAGTGTAGACGCCACTAGAGGTGCTACCTAGTCTAGTGCTGCAGAGTCTGCAGTATCTAGTTTCAGCGTCTCCATGCTCTGCACTGGAGTGGCCGAGATCATCAAGCTCGACTATTGCTGGAGGCAAGGCCAGCCGCTTCGAGACCGGTACGGCATGGGGGAAGGTGCTTAAGAACATCTTTCCTCTGTGATTGGGAAAACAGAGACACACACAAACTCACACTCACAAATTATTTGTGTTAATTCAATTTAAGTACACTCAGACTCCCTACCTTTTGGAGAACTGGAGTGGATCCTTTCTCTGGCTAGCGTGGCTGATTAAATCGTCCAGCTCTGCACGCTCTGCTCACTTGCACACAGTTTAGTGATGCCATGGCCAGAATGACGTTATATTCCAGGTCCCGAACATCACAACTGGGTGAGCAAGGGAGAAGAGCGGGATCATTTCAGCTCCCTCGCCGCCCATTTACATTCCAGCCGCCCGCCATCTTGGAAGGAACAGGCTAACAAATGCCAGGCGTCAGGACAAAATTTCTAATTGCAATGGCGACCTGAGATTTGTAGAGCCCTGGTTTAATGTAGTGGTAATGGTGCACTACCTTGAGTATCTGTCCATTTTAATGAGGTTGGACAAAAACCCAAACACTACTAGCACCCATGGATCATCCTCCTAGGTTGCTCACATAGATTACAAAGAAATTATTTTGAGAGCATCAACAGGTAATGATAGGGTGTGAGTGTTTTGTACACATGACTCAAAAAGTACTTGGTCGGTCAGAGTTAAGAATAAGCTTCCTTCCGTGATGTCTGAATAAGGAGGTGGGCTTATAATTACAGTTATTTTTGTAAATTGTTGTAGTTATAAATAACTGCATGCAAGGAAAATAACAGGAGGTCTCTTCAAACCAAACATATGCAAAGAACAAAAGTGTTACAGTGCTTGGAGAGTGCCTTTAACTTGTCTTTTGAGAAAATATTTATTTCTGGAATAATCATTCAAGTTAGAGGTGCTGAGAATGACCCTCATGTATTCCTGGTCTTAAAAGTTTTTATTTCATACTCCAAGAGGGTCACAGGTTCTGTTACTTTAAGCTATGGATCACCAAATCGTACATATAAAATATATTAAAGGAACTCCAAAACACAAAACCACTACAGAACTGTCTTGGCACGTTAGAGCAGCGCACGCTGGACCCGTGGTAAGAAGTCAAAATGTTCTAAAATGGTTCAACTACTTACATTGTGTCAAAGCACCCTA
The DNA here is from genome assembly GCA_933207985.1 of Pelobates cultripes. Classification (NCBI taxonomy): domain Eukaryota; kingdom Metazoa; phylum Chordata; class Amphibia; order Anura; family Pelobatidae; genus Pelobates; species Pelobates cultripes. The sequence goes on along the minus strand of OW240913.1, from coordinate 249,456,226 downwards.
ACCACTACAGGAGATCAGATATTAGTGGTCATCATTTATCAAATGGAGAAGTCATAACTATCATTTCTACAAGCATTTAATTTAACGAAATTCTTAATAAGTTTTGGAGAGGTAGGAATAAATAAATAAAAACACTGAAGGGGTATACACGGTTTTAAATCAAATTTTTTTGACAACATAAAAACAAGTGTGGGTTGTAGGCGTCCACTCCAGGTAAAATCTTGACTCATTTTATAGCTAGTAAATTCTAAAAGTTTTGAGGATGTTCAATGAACAGCAGTTTAACAAGCAACTTAAAACATCATATGAAAAAAAACAAATAAATAAAAGCTAAGCAAAGTCTAAACATATCTAAACACACATTTCCACTAAAGTCAAAACATTTTGGAGTCTGATCAGTCAAGAGTGGTTTTATATATAAGATTCTTAGAGTGACCCTTCAATCATTCTTTCATCAAAAAAATAAATAAAATGAGGGGGGAATTCAAACTGCAGATGCAAAGAACTACAACTCCCAGAATCCCTGTCCACTCCATGCACCAATATTTAAACAGACAGGGTTTAGAGCGTGTATGGCAAGCAATATAATCTCCCACTTTGATCCTTCCAAGTTATTTTGCCCAAGTAATAATTTTACCACATGACAGGAGGCTTCGTATTTGCATATCTCTCTTTACTAACTCCATACAGCAGTAAAGAAACACATAGAAAAAAGAACCAATCACAGGAGAGCAGGATGTACACAAGGCAATGTGACCTTATCATTTCCTCTTTCTTTACGCCTCCATCAAGCAGACAGGTCAGAGTATTACTCTCCTCCATTACTTTATGTTTACAGTGCCTCTTTTGAGGTTGTTTCTGTATTATATTTTTATATACTTTACTGTATGTTCTTGCTGTGATTCTGTGTTTTTTCTATGTTATTTCATAGATAATATGTAGATTTAACATTATCCCTATTTCATAACCTTTAGTTGTTATTAATATCACTTGTAATTTATCAAAGGGTTCATACCCTGTGCACCCAGGGTGAGCCCCCTCTATACGTGCGATGCACGGAGCTGCTGAACGGAGGCAATGCTATGGCAACCTCTATGTACTGGGTGAGCCCCAGTCTTTTTTATTTGGCCATGATTCGGAATAGACCCACAAGGGTTTCCGTGAACACTGCCTACTGTCATAGTAGACTGATCTGTTTGCCCTGCATCCTGTGCCTGACTACTGGTTTGTGCCTTAGACAGGGGTATCCCTTACTACGATAAACCTACTTGACAACATTATGCACTTGTGGCTTTGCAGCCTCTTGCTTAGAATGTCCATATCCGCTGATGGTCGGACAAACCCATGCCGGTCAGAACGGCTCAGACGACTATAGTGACCAACGGAGGAGGTCTCTCAGGATTCACGACCTTACCATGGGCGATCCTGGTACCGCCAAACATCGTCCGGGACCGGGCATACAACTTGGGTATATGGACTCAAAAAATGGTTTCTGCTCCTCGCAGGAAACCCCAGTGTGGGCCTCTCCCATAGGATGCCCATAGCAGCACTCCTCCGCACTGATGGATGGTTGGCGGTACTGGGCGCCAAGATAGTCGGAACCCCAGGCACAAGGCACAAAGTTCCGAAGGGAACTTATTAGACATGCAAGGGTCCCACGGCTTTCATAAGGGCCCAAACCCCTAGGAGGGAGGTGGTATGCAATTACCTTTACAAGGGATTCTTTGGAACCAGTTGGCAACAGAGCCGGTCGTCGACCACTTCGGGACATTAGACCCGAGATCCGCTACCGCTGGCTCTATTACCCATATAGAGCGAGAGTCAACCAATGGTGCTCCAGATAAGCGGACAGAGAACACGGTACGCACAGATACCATCAATATACCTCCTACTACATCCACAGGGGATTTCACCACATCTAGGTGAAAGGCACTCAATCCTGGGGAAGACCACTTTCACGTAGTCAACCGACTTGCATTCAGGACCTAAAGACACGTCAGGACGGTTTCTTGCTTCCCGCTCGACCACCTTACCCAGTTTTCAGGGGACATCCTCTCCTTCCCGATCCAGTAGCTCGGAGCCTGGTGATAAACTACAGAAAGAAGTAATGAATACAGGCGGGGAAGACTAGACACTCTCTTCCGGAGAACCTCATTCAGATCACTCCATTGAACTGAAAACTCGTCAACATTCACGTTCATCCGAGAACCGTCTGGAACCTTTTGTAGAAGACTATTTGCTCAGAGGATTCGTAGACTATTCCACAACTTGGGAATATTCAGACGACTCTCCGCGGCACCACCGCGACCCTGTACGTTGTATACCTAGACTTCTTGGTCCTATACTTCACAATACATGGATTGATAAAGAAGTACTAGATCGGCTGCACCCTACTGCAAGTAACCACAGATTAGGCAGTCAGGTTTCACATCCACCGCGATGCACCAACTCACGTTTATCAGACAACATGTAGGCTCCTTCGATCCCCGTCTTCTTCACAGAAGATCAACCAGTCTCCCGAGGGAGACATCTCATAGGGGCCAACTGATTTGGATATTACCACTCGTCACAGTATAAGTCGAGGCACGATGGTGATCGCGCTCCGTCCGACCGGACCCCCTGGAGGACTTATGCTTTTCATGCTTACAAGGTCTACAGTAATTCTCGAGCAGGCGAGGATCTTCTCCTGCTACATTCATGACAAACAATTCCTCACGGAGCCGTAGGGTACTCACATCTTCTATTCCAGGAGGGTTGGCTACCTGGGGAACTGGACCTGCTTTGGAGGTTTCTTGGCAGGTCAGCAGACGATCGCAGGCTGCCGGGGACCTCTTGAGAATCTGGGAATCCAGACCCTACCCCTACATCTGGACATTCCCAGCCTGTCTGGTTCGGTCCTGCATCTTGATCCCTTATGTGAGGATGGAGACGGAACTGCAGCCGCTATCACTACCTGAGGACGCCCAAGGGACTAGGATCCTCTAGGACAGTGTTTCCCAACCCAGTCCTCAAGGCACACTTACCAGTCCAGGATTTAGGGATTACCCAGTTGGGTCTAAGTTGTTTTTACAAAGAAGAAAAAAAAACACCTTAGACACAACTGGGTAATCCCTAAATCCTGGACTGGTAGGTGTGCCTTGAGGACTGGGTTGGGAAACACTGCTCTAGGATACCAACTACCCAATGTCATACCTCTCCACCTTAAGAGTTGTGGAGGTCGTTCTCCTTTCACTCTATGGGACTAAACATCCTGCTGACAATCGGTCAGACTTGGTATTGTATAATTTCCCATTAGATGGTGTATACGTGGGTGCTCAATGGAGAAGACCTCCCCACAACGCCGAATACTGGGTCTCTTGGCACACCGTAGGACTCTTATTTAGTTCTATATTCTTTTCTCAGTGTTAAAAATGCAAAATACGAAGCCTCCTGTCATGTGGTAAAATTGAAGATTATGCTAGCTTTAGTGTACTAATAATCTTAATTTTAATAATGACAGGAGGAGAGTATTTTCCCACCCTACTTCGCTGCCCACCCTTTCTATTCGTTTGCTTTGCAGAGAGATATGCAAAATACTCGCCTCCTGTCATTATTAAAATTAAGATTATTAGTACACTAAAGCTAGCATAATCTTCAATTTGCAACTATATTCCAATACTACTTCATTACGCTTTTAACCCTTTTAGTGACAAGTAAAGGAAGAACATATACTAGCATATATAATTACTAAGATGAGATCAAAGTTATTCCACTTTATAATTTTTTCACTAATGTTTTATCAACTCTTTTTATAGCAAGCATCCTGTCTTTGTACTATCATTTTTTTTTCCACCAAGAGTTTTTATTTAGCAATAACCCTCTGTGTTCATTCCTCAACTCTTGTAAAGAGGTATTTACTAGTGTTTTATTGTAATCCTTTTAAATTCTCCTGCCTTAGAATCAAAATCATCAAGCGTGGAACAGTTTCCCTACATCCCATGTCACATACGTTATTAGAGAAACATATTTGGAAATCTACAACTTAGAAACTAGTATACCTTCCAACAGTCTCTTGGCTAGCAAGATTAGGGTCCAGTCCCTCTATGGCGGTTCTGCACCCTGGTGTACCACTATTTCCATCAAGCACAGCACGAGCATGTCACTAGACAAGGTCTCTTGCCATACAAAGTGTGCGGAACGTTTACTGCAGAGCAAAGTACATTAACAGAGCATGTGCTGTCATGAATGAGTCAGTCCAGCTCAATGAATCTCAAGTGGTTTCTGGTTAAAAACAACATTTTTATTTCCAGTGCTAAGGTATAGAGCTTTGACATACAGAAAAAATTGTCAACTGCAATTAGGATTTGTTTTTAAACAACTCTTCAAATTTGTAAAAGGTGGCTTGCAAAATGTATATTAAACAAATAAATGTAAGCCAGTTTTAGCTACAGTTCATATAGATTTGCACATTATAATGGGACTTTGTCATGTAAAGCACCACCAACAAAGCCCATTTGAGACTGGAGATACCCTATTTTAACAACACAAAGGCTTCAGATGAGCTCACAACAGATCAGCTTTATCTCATGCTTACTCTGAAATTCTGCTTTGTTACAAATTACGGGAAAAGAACAGTTTGTGACTAAAGACACCACTTCCCAGAATCACTAATAAGCAAAAGAATTTGAGGGTGTTCAATCTGCATCCAACACTAAAAGGATCACTATAGTGTCAGGAAAACAAACTTGTTTTTCTGACACTATATAATCCTTAGGTTTCCCCCCCCCCCCACCCTCAGAGCCCCCCTCCCGCTGGGCTGAAGGTGTTCAAACTCCTTCAGCCACTTTCCTTTATCCAGCGCCCTTGGAGCCGAATGCACATGCGCGGCTAGAGCTGTGCGCGCATTCAAAACGCCCATAGGAAAGCATTTCTCAATGCTTTCCTATGGCCGTTCTGCATGCTTAATGCGATTTTCGCATAGAGCGTCGGGGAAGCGCCTCAAGCAGCTGTCAGGAAGACAGCCACTAGAGACTGGATTAACCCTGCAATGTAAACATAGTTTCTCTGAAGGGTTAAAACCTGGGGGACCTGGCACCCAGACCACTTCATTGAGCTGAAGTGGTCTAGGTGACTATAGTGGTCCTTTAATGAAATGAGAAAAATGCAACCTCAAGCATTTAGAATGCAACCATTTGACATTGTAGGCTAAATTACAATAATGCTGAAAACTGTTAACGAGCAAGACATGGAAGACCTGAACAGGCTACTGTCCAATACATTTGTTTATTATTTTTTACTCCATATAAACAATAAGAAGTACCAAAATGATACAACAAATATATTCTAGGATTGCTAAAAGTGCATGGTGTGTAGATGCAACACCATAACTGATATTACTATATCTGCATGGGAAGATAACTTCCATTATACTTTATGATATGTATTGTAAATATGAAATTATATAGCAAACTGCCTTTGTTTTGTTTATAAATATATAAAAAGGACACTCCAAGCACCATAACCACTACACCCCACTGTAGTTGTTACGGTGCCAGGAGCAGCCTACTGTATATAAAAACAATATATGAAAGTTCACCTGGAGCCATTGGGGCAACCACTGACAACAGATTTAGCCCTGCACTGACGGTTTCGTTTTATTATTACATTTTCTGCTATAGTATGATCTATCTATAGCCTGCTCTGCTATCCTCAGTTATCATAGTATTGAAACTATCTACATAAAAGGGACCAGTCTGCCCACTTTTATTTCATAGCCATTCTTTTCAAATAGCTTTGTTAAAAATCAATAGCAGACAAAGGTGAGGACAAGCAGTAATGCTACACCTGTTGCAAGCCACTTGGAAAAGCCTCTGGGGCCTTCCTGAAGATTTTAAGCCTTTTTAAGTAGCATGTTCACAGAATGGAGCTTTCTCAGCAACATAAAACTAATGAACGGTTATCTGATATTTCCACTTGCAGGACACACGAGTACTACAGACAGTCTAGCCTGTACACTGGTCTAGCCATTACTGTGCACGACCTGACAATGGCCAATTTAATGTAAATTATTGTTCAGGCCAGTCTGCATGTAACTTTATGCAGTGTGCAACATTTCTAATTGCAGTTTGCAAGTGGAGATTCAGCACTGGTGAGTCTTCAGTGGGGACACAATGCCTAAATCAATCAGCGCCTCAATTGTAAGTCACTGCTGCAATGTGTGACCCTCTACCTGAGAAGGATTGAGACATCACAGGGTCATAGACAGGTTTCTATGTTGAACCCCTATTTACCTTACAAAAGGAATGGTGAATGGTACCATTTGTGTTCATGGAGCTAGCATACCGGTTTAACCACTGGATCCTATGCAGTAACTGTAGGTTTCCCAATGGACAGATCTCAAATGTGGTACTCTGAAAACCTCTTCTCCGCACATACTCTTATTAACTCTCTCTACAGAGGTCTGATCAACCCAGCATAATGAACAGGGAAAATACAGATGACACATCGGCTGCATGGTTCAAATGATTTGCACTTTATCAACAATGCTCTTCAACTCTCATACTATACTAGAAGCATGATGGTGTGCAAATACTCCCGTCAATAAAGTTTTTCTCACATAAACCACATTGCTGTTCCCATCCACAAGCAGTCTCTGATCAACCATTCACCCAACTAAACATGCAATGTTTAAATGAAACACTATATTAGCAAATGTTAATATGGGGATATATAGCAAATATAAGACTATTACAAATGTTAACGGATAAAAGAGGTTACTGAAATTCTAGCTTAGATTAAAAAAAAATATTTTGGATAAGCTTTTAAAATGACTGCTTAAAATATTAACAAAAATAAATCAATCATGAAATAAATATCAATAGCTTAAAACATTTTTCAAAACATTTGAAATATCAAAAAAAAGTCTACGTTAAGAGAAAGGGATTTTTATTCTGATAAAATACACTACCTCTTCAATATTGCTGTATGCATAACATTGTGTACTGCATCAATGTAGGTTTTGTAAATTGTGGGAACGGTAATCTCTATGAAAAATACATGACTAATGGTTATACTTAATCTGTATTTATAATGGCCCAGTATACTTGTGACAGCAAAAACAAGTAGAACACTATGAACAAAATTAAACAATGGTTTTGATAGGTGGATAAACACAGGCATTTTTTTTATAAACTGAAAAAGAAAAACAACCTGTATTTTAAATACAGCAGGGGGGAACAGATGGACTGAGGGGGTGTGCCAAGCTATTCTTATTAAAAAAAATATAAATAAAAAAAAAACACGACTATTCTTATTTCTTTTAGTGTATGAAACTGTATAGGTTTATCAATATCATTAATTGCCTCCCATTTGTATAAAACTGTAACTAAACAAAAATTACTAGGTTTATGGACAGTCTCTTTCAGATAAAAAGAACATTTGTGAATGCAAATAAAAACAATTTTGAGAGCATGCGCTGTGGTTGCTATGGTAACTTTCTAGGGAGTTTAGAAATGGATGTCTTGCTGTTCAGACACTGACATGCTGGCAACGAGGCCAGTTTGTCAGTGTAATGCAAGGGGTTTGCATGAAGTGTACCCAAGAAAGGTAAATAAGTGAAGAATGCAGGAGGAGCAAGTGTGGAGAAGAGGTGGGTGCTAAAGAAAAGTAACACCTCTGTAAAATCATAGAAGAGATCATCAGATTGAGGTAAGTGGTTTGAGCCTCCTTTTAACTTGTATGTGATATAGAACAAAATTAATTCTGAAAAAAAAAAAAACCCTTCATACGCCTCATTGTCAGAGGGGTTGCCATTGCAGTTAGGAATTTAGTGGTGCTATAATAACTAACAGTAGGGGTGTGATGAATAGGTCATGCCTAGATCATTGGGGGTCCAGAAGGTAACTACCACTCAACTAGACTCATTTAAAAAAAAAAAAAATTCTTCACTTGTTTCAGTTACCAAAAATAAATGAATAAAAGGCCAAGACTGAACTCTTTTCCCTAAACCTGATTCTTCTTGGCTAATGTCACACCATATCGCCAGGGTGAAAGGATGTCAGAGAGGGTGAACTGATGGGAGGAAAGGAGCAGCAAATTTGTGGGTGGGATGGCGTCTCATCATTGGCTGGCTCGCACAATTTTACCAGGAATTGACAGTCAACCAAGAACACTTCTGGCAGCAAAGGGATTAATCGTATGTGCAACACTGCACATACAGACCCAAGGCACCATGACCACTTCAGGAACCCTTTAAGAGGTTTGACTAATTTGCTGCCTTATATTCCTCCTGCAAAATGTGCTAATTGTTATGAAACATAATGGTGCAGTAAAAAAGATAATGATACTAACACCGCAAAGGATATGTAGGTCAGCCCTGGCAGTAGTTTTCTTCATTACATAGGATTGGCTGAGACTATCAAATAGGCAGATCAAGAGTAGAGTCAGGACAAGTCAAACACAGCCCTGGACAATCAGCATCTCCTCATATGAGGAAAGTTCAGTGAATGCATGCAGAGTATTGATACACTGAATGGCAGTGCAGCTCACTGTGCAGCACTGCCCCAGGAAGTACCTCCAGCAGCCATCTTATTATCTAGCAGTTATCACTAGACTAATGTAAACACTGCATTTTCTCTAAAAAAAAAGTGTTTACAGCAAAAATCTTGACAAGAATGATTATACTCACCAGAACAGATACAATAAGCTGTAGTTATTCTGGAGACTATAGTGTCCCTTTAATCTTTGTAATATCTCAAAGCAAAGAGGCAGGTCTATAGTTGCAGTCATGTTTTTGCAAAACTCCGTAGTTATAAGCAACCGTGTATATGGTTAAAGAATAGGTGATAGAGGTTATAGTAACTGCTCTACAGCTTCAGGTGAGCTTCCAGAATACGTTTTAGGATGAGGATAGATGTTACAAACATAAGAATTGGTGTATCTTTTAATTCCTTTTTGTATTGGACTAATGGAAAGCTTGTTGTCACTACAAATTTCTGCTAGTCAAATAGAGAAAGGAATTAAAAGATAGTGTGATGCTTCACTATTTTCCATCTACATTACTGGACTTATATCAAGATTACAATCTATTATTTTTTGTATCTATATAGCGCCAACAAATTCCATAGTGCTGTGCAATAGGTGGACTAACAGACATGTAATTGTAACCAGACGAGTGGACGGACAGGAACAGAGGGGTTGAGGGCCCTACTCAAGGAGCTTACATGCTAAAGGAAATGAGCATACACTGTTATAGCACTGAGTATCCCTGTAATCTACAACTAACCATGTCACATTATTAACATACATATATTCCCTTTTATATTGTGTAAATTCAGTGAACTTTTAGTCTATTTGAGCTTGTCCTCGTCACTTCTTATTGCTATATTAAAAAAAAAAAAAAAAAAACTCCACATTCAACAAACCTTTGCTGCTTGCAAAACTTACGGTGCAAGGTATATCTGACCAATCACAAAACTGCACACATTTAATATGATATATTTGAACAATGGAATAAAATGCTATATTGCTACAGCTTTCATTTTGGTGGCTTTAATCTGCTCCTACGGTCACTTGGATTAGCATCAGAAATGATTGCTGTTAAAAAAAATATAAAATAAAACCCAACAATGTATAAGTGTTCCGTGCAACATAGGACTTCATCACCTGGTTAAACATGCCCTTTCCTTTTGACTAGACCTCAAGGCATCCTGATTGTTTTCTTCAGAGCACTTAAGAGTGGATCTTTATTTAGACCAAGGAATGCTTTGAAGTTAAGCATGGAGGGCTTATCGGGCATTCCAGGGCCCATGATGGACCTTATTTCCCAAAGGAATAGGTCCTATCTGCTTTAGATAAACATGAGATGCAAGAAGCCATTATAACCTCTGAACTTTCTTACTGTTTAGAAACAGTTTGTCTTCCCATCAACTTGAACAAGAGATTGATAGAGTCTTGGTTTAAAAATCGCAGTGGATGTCCAATACACACATTTTCTCCACAAAACTATTATTGTAGTGGTTATGGTGGTTCTTTTGACCTAAAAACTTTGAAATTCCCCTTGCATTCTGACAATTTACACTTTGAGAATAACCAGGCATGAAAGCATTAATAAACTTTAATGATAGAGTTTGCATGATAGTTTCTCCATTCAATGCTGGCTTTCCACAAGCCACGCTAGTAAATCTTTAGTTCAAGATGTTAAACAAGCTTGCCAAACCAACAAAACAAATGGTGCACAGTGTCCCATTGACACATGGAAGTAAAGAGACTGTATCGCCAAGAGGTTATTTAGCCTACAAGCAAGCAGTAAAACAAATGACATGACAGATGGCAGTGAAAGAAAGGCATCTTCACCATAAAGTGCAAATGTACCCAGCACAGAAGAATGCGGTGTACAGAAAATAAGAAAAATGTATAATATATATATTTATATTCCATTTTTATTATGAAACTGTGTCATGTAAAATTAGCAAAAAAACATACAGCTCCAAATATGTTAAAGTGAATTTTGAATATTATCTACTCAGAATAAGCATTTAAACCATCCTCTCATTTTAAATCACTCATAGCAATTTAGCTTTTAATAATAGTACCAAACTACACAGGTTAATACAATATCTAACTATAACTAAAAACCTTCATAATTCTACTACAACCGGCTGGAGTTCCCCCTTGTTGGCAATTCTAGATGGTCCACCATACAAAATTCAAACTGACCTGTCATTTCATTCTTGCCAAAAAAAAAAAACAAACACCAATGAAGCATTGTTCTCTGACCCTGTGTTTTAAGTGTCATGCTGTGTAAAAAGTTTATCTAAAGATTTTGGAGAAAGACAAAAGTGATAAGGAAAAAGTCTGACAATATAACATAACACGGGGTAATTTGCGGTTTATCTGTTAAATTTATTATTAAAATATATATACACATACATACACAGACATCTACAGCAAAAGATCCATTTAAAAGTTGTTCCACTGCATGCAAAAGTACCAACCAATAAAGTACCAGGAAAAAAAAAAACTGGTAAGTAAATATGAATGCAAAAATAGACTGTATGTCCATAAGAACGGTATGAAATGAGCCAAATTTCAGGTTGTGAGAAAGTAACAAACTTCATATTTTGGCTGATGCTGCAGGATTAAAAAAGGACACACCCAGCAAAATGTTCAGTGAAGTGGTTATAAAGTTCGTTCCAGGGCTTTGCCTCACAAAGTTTTGTCAAACTGTTTAGAGCTCTTTCCTGCACAATGAGACTTCCTCAGCCTCAATGGTAAGGATCTGCTGTGAGTGGTGTGGGCAAGTTGGCCCTGGAAAGAGTCTTCCTACAGTTGCAGGACAACGGACACTGAGGGCACCAAAATCTCAGAAAGCATTTGTCATAATTACCCTCCCTTCTGATGAATCATAAGAAAACTGATTTATTTTTCCCCATTTGCTAGAAATCTGCAACTATTCCAGGAAACCATTGAGTTGTAACAGTTGATCATGGCGTTCCCCTATTGCTCACAGTAGGTGTACTGGGCGTAACCCATACATTATCTCTAGCATATGGAATGTAACATGTAACTGCTTTATTCAAGGAAAAACGCGATTGAAAATGTAGGTGTTTATGGCACATTAAGAGTCCCATTAATTATAGCATATTAAAAAAAAAAAAGGAACAAGTGAAAGGAGATGTGCGATGTTTGTTCTACTTAAATGTAAACATTAACTTCGAGATGCTGAATTAGCCAGGTTTTCAATATCCCAATTAAAGTTCAATAACCCCCCCCCCCCCACCCTTGCTTGCTAAAGGACACAAAATGCTTCTTATATCCTTACACAGGATTGTGTTCCAAGGAGGACTGATGCAAGGAGACAGGGATTAAAATCCAGACACAGCAGAAATCAAGGCTGACCCCTAAGACAGAATTTCAAAGGCATTCTAGGGTCAGGGCACTAGTGCATGGCAACTCAATTAGCAACATATTTGTACCTGGTTAATTCATCACAGCATTATTTCCCCCCACAGCCTTACAAGACCCTGGTGGGAAAAACAGATGTCAACCTCAATAAAACTTCAATCACCTGCACCAATCGTTTAAAGGGACATACTAGTCTAATGTTTACTCAACCTCTCACACCCTCTTTAGCATAAGAAAGCAAAAAAAAGTAAGACCAAAAAACTCACACACTTAAGTTTGTCTTTGGTTTACCCCCAATCTGCAACTTCTGTAGAAGAATAACACCGGGAAGACTCAGCCAAACTTAAGCCTGTCATTTTTCTTAAAGGGAGCGCTTAGTATACCCCATAAACCTCTGCTTAGTAAAGAAACGAGCATGTGCTTCACTTACCCCAGAGAAGAAACAAAATGTAAGGGTAGATACTGAAACAAGTGTTGGAAAAGGGAAAATGGCTTCCATTTTGATTATTCTAGTTTAGAACGTGATTGTTATTAATGGTTAATTTGGTGGAGAAACGATCAAGAAACTAAATCTATCCTATGTTCATAATTTCTCAAAAACAAAATAGGTATATATGAGAGGGGTAAGAACCAATTCTCAAAACACGCCAAAGATTTACCAATACAAGAAGTAAACAACTCAATCTAAAGGGTAAAAATTACAAATATTTAGAATCTTTATTCGGTATTGTATGTTAGACACATGATTACACACTCAACGTGAAACCAAAGAAAAATAGTGATAAAAAAAAAAAAAAAAGTATTTCAAGGCTCCCCCTATTCATAGATGATGGCAGTAATAAAGTCGATAAAGTGAAGTTACAGCCTGCACAATTCAATACAGTTCCTGCTTTATAGATATTCACATCGGTCACTGTAAAGGTGGAAGAATACCCATATGCTGAGATCAGCAGATGGGCATCCTGCATCAATATGTATTTACAGTAGAAGACCCAGCGGTCCCATAATGAAAGGTAGAGAGATTACCTTAATTAATTATACTTTACCAAAAAATAAATGAAATAAAATTAGTTTATGTACAAATGGATGGGATCCAAACTTTATATATACAAACAAGAGAAGGGGAAAGTAAGTGGATGGCTGGTCAGAGAAAGGGGGGAAAGGAGAATCCTTCATTAAGTCCCTTCGGACTCGAGGTTTGTATATCCAGAAGCACTAATTTTGTCTAAAAAATTTGTCGTAGTCACCTCTCCTTGTGCTTTTCTTTACCCGTTCTAGACCACAAAAACGTAGACCTTTTGAATTACCTCCATGATATGCTCTAAGGTGTCTTGAAATTGGATTGTCTACTGGGTTCTTGGGAGACCTAATATGTTCTTGAATGCGTTTTTTAAAGGGGCAAAAAGTCTTACCAACCTATTTGAGATTACATTGGCAGGTAAGTAAGTATACTAAACCTGCCATGTTACAGTTGAAGAAAGAAGTTATTTTAAACTCCTCCTTGTCTTCACTATCCATCACTTTTTTAGAGTCTTTAGAGTATTTGCATAAAACGGATTTTCCACATCCGAAAGCACCAGTTAGAGGATTATGAAGCCACATTATAGGGGAAGACAGTCTAAGTTGTAAATGGCTAGGGGCCAAAAGATCTTGCAGGTTTTTTCCTCTGCGGGCTGTGATGGTCACATTAGGAGCCAGTACCTCTTGCAGATGTTCAGCACTGGTGTGCAATGGCCAAAACCGCTTGAGAGATATTTTGAAGCTCTCCCAGCCTGCAGCATAGGTAGCCATCAATCTAATGTTCCTCTTAGAGTCCTTAGATACCGTATTAGGGACAGTCTCACTTATCAGTGTACTGCGATCAGACTCCAAAGCCCTATTATAGACACGTTTCAATCATTAATTAGGGTATCACAACTAATAAACATTTGAGAAAACTAAGGCAATGCAAAAGTAAATCTATTTAAAGTAAATCTCCAAGCATCACAACTCCTACAGCTTAGAGTAGTGCTTATGTCACTAGGACACTATTGGTGAACTTCTCAATAACAATTAATTCACAGACCTTTTTCTATTCTAGTACTCCTGTTAAAAATAATTTAGTTTCCTTCAAATGCATAACTAAATTAATCTAATCCACAATTAACCATGTTAAGCCTTGCATGGCCTGTGTCCTTTAAGGACTGTTGGATAACCACCAAAATTAATTTGCTCCCAAGAGAATAGATATTTCAAGAGTCTAAACGTAATTATGAAAGCGGTTAAAAATCAATATCTAGCCTCCCACGGGTACTAAATTAAATGTAGTATTATGAATGCATTTAATTATTAACAGATGAGAATTGTTTGGAATAATTTTTTATATATATATATATATATATATATATATATATATATACACACACATACACACACACACACACACACACACACACAAGGTTTAAATCTGTGTTAGTGAGCACTTCTCCTTTGCCGAGAATCCATCCACCTCACAGGTGTGGCATATCAAGATGCTGATTAGACAGCATGATTATTGCAAAGGTGTGCCTTAAGCTGGCCACTCTAAAAAGTTTTATCAAGTTTTAAGTGAACATGCATATGGCATGTGACTGCAGGAATGTCCACCAGAGCTGTTGCCCATGAATTGAATGTTAATGTCTCTACCATAAGCAGTCTCCAAAGGCTTTTCAGAGAATTTGACAGTACATCTAACCGGCCTCACAACCACAGATCACGTGTAACCACACCAGCCCAGGACCTCCACATCCAGCATCTTCACCTCCAAGATAGTCTGAGACCAGCCACCCGGACAGCCGCTGCAACAATCAGTTTGCATAACCAAAGAATTTCTGCACAAACTGTCAGAAACCGTCTCAGGAAAGCTCATCTGCATGCTTGTTGTCCTCATCGGGGTCTCATCAGTTCGTCCTCATAACCGACTTGAGTGGGCAAATGCCAACATTTAATGGCATCTGGTACTTTGGAGAGGTGTTCTATTCATGAATGAATCCCGGTTTTCACTATACAGGGCTGAGCGGCTGAGCAGGATCGCAGCGGCTATCCTGAGTGAGGGGAGACCGCCGTCTCCCCTGAATTGGACCACGAAGCCACAGGCAGGAAGAGAGACCGCAGTTGAAAGGAGGGGAGCCAGAGGGAACCCACAGAGGTCCCCAAAGTGTCGGTACCCCAGAAAGGGTACCCCAGAGAGGGCAGCAAAGGCATTCCAAGGGAAAACCAGAAAAGCAGTAGAAATAAAATTATTGACAATAAATATAAACTAGAATAAAAAAAAAAAAAATACGTAGCAATCTAATGGAAGCAGCAAGAGGAAGAACAGGACGTAACAGCTTCCCTTGTATAGACACCTGTAACCCGATTGGCTGCCCTGTTCACAGGCTAATTTCAAATGTTATTTGTTAAATTACTTAATTTTTTCTCTCAATTGTTTTGCTGCTGAGGGAATAAAATAGAAAAAGAATGCGTAATATGAGCAATAAAATCATGCTGTCTAATCAGCATCTTGATATGCCACACCTCTGAGGTGGATGGATTATCTCGGCAAAGATGAAGTGCTCACTAACAGATTTAGACAGATTTGTGAACAAGATTTGAGAGAAACAGGCCTTTTCTGTATGTAGAAAAAAAGTCTTCGTTCTTTGGGTTCAGCTCATGAAAAATGGGGGCAAAAACAAAAAAGAGTTGCTTTTCTAATTTTGTTCAGTGTGTATATACACATCACATTTGATAAAAGTTCAAGGGGGATTTCAAAGACTTGGTATATAAAAAGAAAGACCATATAGTTTGAGGTCCACCTTGAGGAAGGCTAAACGCGGAAACGTTGGGATTGCTGTATCTCCTGCTCTGGGTTAGTATGCCTATATTGTTATGGGTTTGTGGGTTTCTTAGCAGAGCACTTTTTTTGTATCTGATATGTATGTGAGGAATGTTGGTTTTGGTTTACATGCCTATATTGCGGTTTGCACTTTATCTGAACAATTTTTATCAAAAAAAGATTTTATTAATCGGTGATATGTGTAAGTTTAATCTGGTGTGCTTTGGGTTATTCTCTATAATGTAAGATAGTATAACCTAGTCAGTAAAAAAAAAAAAATCTAGATATATAGATTATATATAAAAATTTGAATTTTTTTTAATGCTATCTTGGTAATATTCCAGAATTTCGCACTGACATGTATATTTTACTGGAACCTATTTTCTGTACAATTAGAAGAAAAAAGTAAGAATTAAAGGAGGTTTTACATTTACAGCAATGCAAGTTTCAGACTTTTAAATAATCATTATTATAGCACTGTTCTGAACCACAATATGTAATATGATATTCTGTGTGTGTGCATATATGTATATAGTGAATGTAGTGAGTGTGTTAGTGAAGTGCATGCAGTGTGTGTTTGTAGTGAGAAGTAATTGTGTGGGGATGAGCAATTAGTTGTTTATTTTTTTTAATTTTTACTTCTTACCTCCCTGCCTCTTACCTGTGGGCTGGGAAGGGGATACATGATTCCATGGTGGTCCAGTGGAGCTGGACGACCGTGAAGAGGGGGCCCTGAGCGTAATATTACATCTCCAGCAGCATCAGGTACTCTTCACTCACGAGCCACGGGAGCATTACCACTGGTTGCCATGGCAACGGTCCACGTTGAGAGAGGGGAAAAAAAAAAAAAAAAAGAGTACCTGCTGCTGGGGATGTAATATTACTCTCAGGGCCCCCTCTTCACTGTACACACCAGCAGGGCGCAGAACAGCACATATGTATTGAGGTACTAATAAATATATATATATATATATATATACACACACACACACACACACACAAATAGGTGGCCCAGGCTCTGCTCCAGATTTTTTTTTTTTTTTTTAAAGGTAATGGACGGGTCGACCCTGATGTCAGAGATTGGAAAGTAGCAGGTATGTTAATCATGTTTTTGTTTTTTTTACTTTGTGTACAAGAGGATCTTTGTATGGTTAAACTGCTCACAATCTGATAAAGAGAGAAAGAAATAAAATAATCACTAAAGCTTTTTATAGTAGATATGGTATAACAAGCGCAATCTCTTTAGTTTCTGTCAAATAGCTTAAAACAGGGGCTTTCCAGTCACCAAAATCAGAATACCTCTGCAGCGGTTTAGATATGGTTTAAGTTCTACTTCTGCATTATCTATACAAATCCATCCAAGGATTTACAGAAACGCTATCCAAGACAGCAATGATATGCATTGTGGTAATATTACTTTCCTACGGAACCTGCTTGGGCAATCAAGAAAGTATTGCATCCGATATGGCTGTAAGCCACCAGGATCCTGGAGTATTAAAGTGCGAACCAGCCATGTCACTCCAATCATCACTGTTCACAATTTTCTAATTCTTGTCCTGATACAATGCTCTTAAACAAAAGCAACCACGATCATCCTAGTGGTGTTTGGCAAATTTCAGATGGACGGCATCATTGGAAAACAATAGTTTTTACTGGTATCCATTCGTACAAACCACTCAACTTTCTTGAATACTGAATACACATACAAACTATTGTGGTTTCCTGAACACACAAATCAGCATACATAGCGAATACTTGCAGATCCTAAAAAATTATCATTGAGCTTGGGCCTAAATTACTGTAGGTTACCAAGAAAAGCTATTGTTTTCCAATGATGCCGTCCATCTGAAATTTTCCAAACACCACTAGGATGATCGTGGTTGCTTCTGTTTAAGAGCATTGTATCAGGACAAGAATTAGAAAATTGTGAACAGTGATGATGTAAATTGGGGTTGGATGATCACACATGAGCAGAGAAACTAAGAGTGTATACTTTCCTCCATTTAAGCCGAACCTACCCACACCATAACTTCATTCTAATAAAGCTGTAATGGTTCCCGAATT
>OW240913.1:249398447-249433447 GCA_933207985.1 Pelobates cultripes | reverse complement strand
GTATGCCATCATGGGGGTAATTCTCAATCCTGGGCTACCATACACTCTCAAAGGCAACATAAACAATCTTGCAAATTTCAATGTCAAAAATTAAATACAAGCCTTATATGTGACTCTCTAACTTTCCAAAACACCATAAAACCTGTACATGGGGGGTACTGTTCTTCTCGGGAGACTTCACTAAACACAAATATTAGTGTTTTAAAACAGTAATACAAACAATAATATAGTCCATAAAAGTGATGTTTGTTTTTTAAAAATGCAAAAAACGTCACTTTTACTTAAAATATCATCATTGTAATACAATTTACCAGTATGAAACACTGAGCTCAGCGAAGTCTCCAGAGTAAAACAGTACCCCCCTATGTACAGGTTTTATGGTGTCTTGGAGAGTTACAGGGTCAAATATAGTGCTTGCGAATTAAATTCTCTGCACTTTCTCCCTGTGTTGTGAGGCATGTCAATCAAATTTGAATTAATCAAATCACATAATTATGTTAAAAGATTACTTAAATATACACGTAGAATTTTAATATATATGCATTTATAGGTATTTAAATTCTACGTGTATACTAATGTAATCTTATGTATTTATCTATATATCTATATATTCGCGGTTATTTGTATTTTATATATAGATATATATAGAATGTCATTCTAAGTGTATTTTGTTACATATAACAAAATACAGTTAGAATGAAATTACATATGAATATATAATTTATATAAAATTTTGTTTCAAATAATTTATTTTATTTATTATTGTAATTATACATACATATATATACACACACACATATATGTAGCGTCATTCTAAGTGTATTTTAATACTAATATATGTACTTATATTAATATTAAAATACACTTTGTATGATTATATATATATATATATATATATATATATATATATATATATATATATATACACACACACACACACACATATATATATATATATATATATATATATATACACACACATACATATATACATATATACATATATACACACATACACACACACACACACACACACATATATACATACACACACACACACTTCTATTTTAATTTTACACATGTTTAATTTTTTTTTTTTTTCACAGCTCCCACCAACAGGGGGACTGTCTAACATTTTAGATAGTCCCCCTGCTGGCAGATCCACAGCCAGCTATAGGGGGCCCATGTGATCGCTCTTTGAGAGCGATCACATGGCCCCCGGGGGCCTCATTTGTTGGGGGAGGGCTGCCAGGCAGCCCTCCAGAAGAGGATCGCAGCGGAGGTAAGTCCACCGGACCTCCTGGGGCTCAAAGCCGTTACGGCGTTCTATGCCGCCGCAACGGCTTTAAAGCCCTTTTAATGCGTGACGGCATAGAACGCCGTTAAGAGTTTTTTTTTTTTGTAAACATTGGGATGACATTTATTGTGGTCTTTGATCTTGCACCAGGCCTAGACCATAAAACATCTAGATAGCCATCACCAGAGCTGGACACAAGGAATTGCATAGAGTGGGCAATAAACTGCCAGACCAACCCCCTCTGACGCCGCAGGGGTTAATTGAGTGGTTGCTGGGACTAGCAACAGGTAACCAGGGGTCTGGTGTCATTAACCCTGTCACTTCCACACTCTCCCCACTGTCTCGGCTAGGCCTATAGCCCACGCTCTTGACAGGTGGGGAGAGTGTTTTCTTCTTAACTAAAGCAAAACACTTTTAAATTGAAATGTAAATTTATGTTGTACAATATACAGTCAAGTCCATAAATATTGGGACATCGACACAATTCTAATCTTTTTGGCTCTATACACCACCACAATGGATTTGAAATGAAATTAACAATATGTGCTTTAACTGCAGACTTTCACATTTCATTTAATATATATGTTTTACATGATTTGCAACCATGTATTAAAAAGTGAAAATTTGATTTATGACTGTTGATCTGTCCCATTACTTTTGGTCCCTTAAAGGACCACTCTAGGCACCCAGACCACTTCAGCTTAATGAAGTGGTCTGGGTGCCAGGTCCTTCTAGGGTTAACCCATTTTTTTTTTTATAAACATAGCAGTTTCAGAGAAACTGCTATGTTTATTAATGGGTTAAGCCTTCCCCCTAATCCTCTAGTGGCTGTCTCATTGACAGCCACTAGAGGCGCTTGCGTGCTTCTCACTGTGATTTTCACAGTGAGAGCACGCAGCGTCCATAGGAAAGCATTGTAAATGCTTTCCTATGCGACGGGCTGAATGAGCTCTTGCAGCGCATTCAGCCAGGGGAGGATCGGAGGAGAGAAGGAGAGAGCTCCCCAGCGCTGGAAAAAGGTAAGTTTTTACCCCTTTCCCCCTTCCAGAGCCGGGCGGGAGGGGGTCCCTGAGGGTGGGGGCACCCTCAGGGCACTATAGTGCCAGGAAAACGAGTATGTTTTCCTGGCACTATAGTGGTCCTTTAAAAAGTGGGAGGCACATATACAAACTGTTGTAATTCCTACACTGTTCACCTGATTTGGTTGTAAATACCCTCAAATTAAAGCTGAAAGTCTGCATCTTGTTTGTTTCATTTCAAACCCATTGTGTTGGTGTATAGAGCCAAAAAGATTAGAATTGTGTCAATGTCCCAATATTTATGGACCTGACTATTTTACTGAAGCCATTAAATTGCCTTCCCCTCATTAAAGTTTAAATTGCAGAGAAATATCATTTGACAGGAGCCAAGCACAATCCTTACTGAAACCTATTGTGTTACAGTTCAATGGTTCAAAACAGTGCTCTAGTATTTGCTTAGAACAAACATCACAGAGTCTGGGTAGGTGCTCTATTATAGGGTTTCAAATCTCGTTTGAAGCTGTGTTATGCGATTTGTGTCTCATGTAAAAACAATAAAACACATTTGTATATTCACCAGAAACTAAACATTGCCGATGGTATAATGATGCAGTTTAGCAATATATTTTAGATTTTTAGTTACAATCACCATATCTCCATGATCTGATTGTCTTGGGAAATCTGCAGAACGGTCTACAACATTTCACTGGAGAGTCTCTTGCTTAAAGGAAAAGTACCATTATAGCTTGTTGTAGTTTTTAAAAAGGTGTCAGGAGTGCCCTGACACCCTCCCAAAGTAAACAGTCAAACCATCGGAAAGCTAATGTGGGGTTTGCAACTATTCAAGGTTACGGACATCATGATCAGATGTTACCATTTAAGCAAATGGATAACCTATTTAGTACAACACAAAAAAAAAAATACATTGATACAAATGTATTTCTAAACATAGAAAATAGACAATTAAGGAAAAAGAAGCAGATTGGGTACAAAATGCTACAAAGAATCAATGCAATAAAAAGCACTATTTCAGATGTACTAACCACCTCTTAATATTACTAAATAGTTACCCAACAGGATTAGTAGACAAATTACCATATCAGTGATCATCCCTGTGTTTAGGTTACACAGAAAGAACATAAACTTAGCTAACTAATAGCACTTGTCAAAAAAAAAAGCTAACCAAAACTGACATCTTTAGTTAATTCTTCATGACAGACGAAGCTTCTAAAGATCAATGATACATTAGTATTTGTCTAGCCCTATGCACTAAAAAAAAAGTGTTAGTTACTAAATACAAAAAGCTTTTCTAAAAGAAACAAGATTGCAAATATTAGTAGAATGAGGAGGGGTGAGAGGCATTTTAAGATGATTAAGACTACTAGCATCCATGATCTGTACCAATGGCTATTGTGAGTGCCATCTCTCGTACTGCCCTCAGACAGCTGAAACTGACTTTCTATTTGTGTTCTATTGCTAAGCAAGTGATGTCTGACTTGTGCGTCACAATGAATGCCCCAAGTACTATTTCACATGAGACACTGAAGTTTATAAAAGTCCAACAGGGGAAATGAACATTGTGGGCATTGATATGTAAATTGCCACCAACTGCTAGAAGCAGTAAATAAATCAGCACTGTTCGAAAGAATTTCTTCTGGGGTTATCTCCAAAACACAGACTGGCAGAATGGGAAAAGGATATACAGAGCAGTCTCATACCTGGCTTATATTTTTCCCCATATTTCAAAATTTTTGAGCATTTATCAAATAAAACTGAAAAGAAAAAAAAAAAAAAGTACAATACCAAGAATAATGCATAAATATAAGAATACAATACCATTAGGTATACAAGTGTTTATCAACCTTTTGTGGAAAAGTACCCCTTCTCCAAAAAACCCCCAAAAATTCCTAACCTTAAATACCACTGCCTCGATAAAAATTTCTATTAATATTTATGTTAATACCATATTGGAAAACAAGCAAGAATTAAGGTAGTAAAGAATATATTTTTAAAATTACATAATGTGAATATGTGCATGCAAGGAGTAATGTATTTACCATTAATTGAACGTATAAAAGTCACAAAATGAAAATACAATAGTTACACACTTTCATTGATTTGACACACAGACTATTCTACATTTGAGAGAGTCTGAGTGGATCCTATCCCTGGGGTTCAGTGGGGATCCTGTCCCTGGGGACCAGTGTGGGACTTGTGTTCTTCCAGCAATGCTCCCTTGCTTAGTAACGCCACTTTATGCATTGATTCCTTGAAGTATGTGTCTGCTGCATACAACCGCTTTGAAACAACTCCGGAAGAGGAGCAAAGCCAGTGAACCACTCATGGACAGCTGTTTCCTTGTTAATGCAACTGATCAGCATGAGGTTGGTTACTGGCTTGCTATGGAGGCTTGGCGTTGTTTTTGCGTTGACAGCAGATGCCAATCCATTATCCGTTGTAAGACAGTGGCCTGATATCTTTTGAAGTCAGGGAGATCCAAACCTCCCCTATGCCTGGGTAAACAAAGCAAATCATGGCGCAGACATGAATGCTACCCCCGCCAGACAAATCCAATCACCGCTGATTTGAGGGAGGAGAAGAAAGTGGACTGCAGGGCCAGTGGGATCGTCTGGAAGATGTATAACACCCTCGGGAGCACGTTCATTTTCACTACTGCCACTCTACCATGCCAGGACACATGTGGGTATGACCATTTCCGCAAATCTGCCACTATAGTCTTCAAAAGAGGGAGGAAATTGCATTGATATAAATCTCAAGGATCCGTGGTGACAAAGACTCCTAAATATTTCATTTTACCATAGCACCAGTGTAATGGAAATACCGTCTCCAATGCCGCATAGTTGCTTGCTGGGAGCATGACGTTCAGTACTTTGCATTTCAACAGATTGAGTTTAAATCCAGATTTCATGCAAGACCTCTGGAATTCTGACAAGAGACAGGGCAATATGGTCTTCGGATTAGTCACAAATAAGAGTAGGTCATCTGGGTAAGCAGCGACCTTATGTACCACCCCCTGCATAGCATATCCACGAATATCCGGGTTTTGGTGGAGTGCTGGAAGCAGGGCTTCTAAGGACATAATAAAAAGTATCGGCGGGAACGGGATACCTTGCTGCGTCCCATTGCGGACGCCAAAGCCACATTCACTCTCATCGAACCATGTGGTTTGCTGTATAGTGCAGCTATCCAAGTAAGCAGTCTTGTGCCAATCTCGTGCACTTCAGCGTAGCCATCATATATGGCCAGTGAATGCCGTCAAAGGCCTTCCTGGCATCCGTTGACAGCAAGAGCATGCATCGGTTCATCTGTCTCGCATGGTGTTGTATAGCAAAAAGAGAAAGAGGGCAGGAGGATAGGGATATATATATATATATATATATATATATATATATATATATATATATATATATATATATATATATACACACACACACACACACACACACATATATATATATACATACACATATATACACACACACACACACACACACACACACACACAATGGATCACAGATCCAGTTCTGTTAATGACTTAGTCTACACATTTTTGCAGCCAGTACTAAATTTATACCCACAAGTTAACAGTATAGAAATTGCATGCCTCAACTTCGTGAATGTGAAACCAGGAGTACAAAGACGAATACAAAGCCAATCTCCAGAACTGCAGGAGGCGGCAAGCTTTTACTTATTGGACATACTATTTTTATCGATAGGCCAATGACAGACTGGCGAACACCTTCCTCATATTGCAGCGGCACACTCTGGATAAAATTCAAGGTTAAACCATTTTTAACTCGTGAAGATAAGCCTCCTGGACACACTTACCCCTATACCAACTTCAATGAGGTGAAGTCCTTTAAAGGACTGCTTATATTATTTTGTTGTGGTCAAGGAAGACATTAGGCCAGCAGCAGTCTCATGTTTCATTAGCATCAGCTAGCTTTCCATAGCACTGTTTTTAGTTTTGAATATTATTCTTATTTAGAAAATAGTTATAACAAACTATCATTGACCCATAGGTCATTAAGGAGTTTAAATAATCCACTATAAAAAAAATAAAATAAAAAAAAACATGAAAAAAAAAAAAATGGGGGCAAGGCTATATTTTATGTCCGTTAGGTTTGCTTACAACATCTACATTACAACTCCCATGATTCTCAGCCTGTTTCATTCATAGAATCATGGGAGTTGTAGTTCAGCAACATCTGGAGGCCCAGAGTTTGGATAAGTCTGCCCTAGACAATCCGTTCTCAGCTTCTTCACCCTGGGTAAAAATCAGACTAAGCAAGTATGGACTACTTTAATTAACACATTTAAATTTCTTTCTGCACATCTGCATACCATGAAAGGCAAGTTTGGTAAATGTAGCATATAATTACTCCATGTAATGAGGTCTCTTTTACCCGCACCTTCTTTTCCAGTCACTGCGCCACCAGGACTGTTCAAAGTCACTGAACAGAAACAAAAACTCTGTTACATATTAACCAACAGTAAATTCAACCACACAACTATACCAGAAAATAATCAAAGCCCTAGCAAAGTTTAAGCTTTGTAACGTGTGGTTCCTGTTGAGGTTTTCTGAAAAGGTATTCATTCCTAAGGCTGTATTACTCAGTAGCTATACAATATCAAAGTTATTAAGGGGGCAGGGACGGACAGCCAACTGAGAGACGCATATGGCTAGAACCAAGCATGGAAAAAAAATTCTAAATAAGCATATTACTCTGAAAAAAATAAATAAAAGTCTAATTTAAAGGACCACTATAGTGCCAGGAAAACAAACTCATTTTCCTGGCACTATAGGGTCATTAGGATTCCACACCCTCAGGGGCCCCCCATCCACTTACCTTTCTCTAGTGCTGGGCAACTCTCCTCCCTCAGTCAACGTCAGCTCCGAATGCGCATGCACGTCAAGAGCCGCGTGCATTCAAACCACCCATAGAAAAGCATTACTCAATGCTTTCCTATGGACGTCCAGCGTCTTCTCACTTATTTTCACAGTGAGAATCGCAGAAGCGCCTCTAGCGGCTGTCAGTGAGACAGCCACCAGAGGCTGGATTAACCGTCAGTGAAACATAGTTTCTCTGAAACTGCTATGTTTTCAGCTGCAGGGTTAAAACTAGAGGGACCTGGCACCCAGACCACTTCATTGAGCTGAAGTGGTCCTTTAAGTTACTTCTTTTGTGGCACACTCTGCTGAGGCTTTGCCCTGCATCTATGCTGGGCATTGCCTGTGCTAGTCTGATATGCGGACTATGGACATATCTGAGGCTGGAGAGGTGCCGATCATCTGCCTGGGTTCTGTTCTAGTCACTGGTCCATGCTCCCCATATCCCAGTTTGGACAGGAGGCAGATATCCCTGTCCCCACTGGTGCAGTAGCGAACACTACCGCCACACAAAACTCACATCAATGGAGGGCTCCAACTCTTTATAGCAGGGCTATTGAGTTGGGAAGACTTTGAGAACCAGAACCGGATGCCAGTTGTTGCTGGACTCATGAGAGCATTGTGCAGGACTGCACCAACGCTTGGGGCTGGTGGAGTGAACCAATATGGCTGTCTGTTTTTTAAATAATCTAGTGGTAGCAGATTTTAAAGCATTCTTATTATCCAGTGGTTATTTTTGTTAGCCTTACAATTCAGTTCTCAGCAAGTGCTGGGAGGAGAGAAAGAGAGAAAGAAAGTTGTGGAGACTATCTGCAACTACCGGCAATAAGGGGCCTCTTATTCTGGTCTGTGGAGTCTGAACTCATTAGATAAACCTGTCTAGCATACATTTAGGATAATGCAGATGCAGAGTATTTTCTACATTATTATTTTTGAAATGATGCTAAAATTTATTATAGTACCCAGATTGACTGGGTAGCAATGCCTGTGTTTATTTGAAATTGAATTCTCAAGCTGCAGGTCTTTGGAACAGTAGGTTTGAAGTGATCTGGTTAATGTTTAAATGCTGACACCTTCAAATACATCTCCACTGACTTGGTTTTCAAAGGTTGCAAGTGTGCAAGCCATCAGTGTACGCCCAGCATAGAGGCAACTTAAAGGTTCCCTCATACTGGCATCCAAAATACCAGCAATAGCAGGAAGAGACTTGACATCACACCATTCCATCACAGAGTCAAGATGCAAGGGCAAATGACTTTGCCTCATGTATTTTTAAAGACTTGAGCGATTTCTCAAATATACAATGAAACAAGATGTACTCACAAATATTCGTACTGGCATGCTAGTATTAAATATAGAATCTTGTCAAAATGTTACCATTGTAAAATAGACATGAAATATAGTAAATTGTTTTAACATTTTAAGTAGGCGTGTGGCTGCATATAAAAATAAAAATAATAAAGTCTGTGTGCAACCTTAAAGGACTACTATAGTGCCAGGAAAACATACTCGTTTTCTTGGCACTATAGTGCCCTGAGGGTGCCCCCACCCTCAGGGTCCCACTCCCGTGGTGCTGAGGGGGGAGGAAGGGGTTAAACTTACCTCTTTCTCCAGAGCCGGGCAGGGAACTCTCCTCCTCCTCTTCAGCTGAATGCGCATGCACGGCAGGAGCCGCACACGCATTCAGCCAGTCCATAGGAAAGCGTTCACAATGCTTTCCTATGGACGCTGGCGTCTTCTCACTGTGAAAATCAGAGTGAGAAACGCGGAAGCCCTCTAACGGCTGTCAATGAGACAGCCACTAGATGCTGGATTAACCCATTTATAAACATAGCAGTTTCTCTCTTTTTTTTTTTTTTTATAGAAAAAAAGGGTTAAACCTAGCTGGACCAGGCACCCAGACCACTTCATTAAGCTGAAGTGGTCTGGGTGCCTATAGTGGTCCGGGTGCCTATGGTGGTCCACACATTTTTATATATCTGATTTTACATCAGAGCAAGTAAGTAGCAAAAAAACTAATACAACCAAACTATTAAGTATTATTAGTACTAGACTAAAAGGAAAAAGTGTTAATGAACATGTTGCATTGCCCATTTTGCATTCTTCTCTTTAAAAATTTTTTTTTAGATTATTGAAGTAACATCATTATTACACCATAATTATCCTGTTTATATGTTCCACAGCACTGTCAGAAACTGTAAAGTGTGTGGGATTATGTTTTGCAAAGAAATATGTAAAACATAATTATCTACTCAAAAGGAGTACCTTTGATTCACTATTGAAAACCTTAAATATGTAAACAAAGCAAATTCTTCCAATTGCATTAGTAACTACTCAATGTATAGTTAGAATGGAATGTTGCTTACAGGGCATTAAATAAACACTACAAGCACAATAAACGCTACAGTCTGCTGTAGTGGTTATGGTGCGAAGAATGTCTTGGCACTCTATGGTAATTTGTCAATCTATATTAGCCAGCAGCCACACTGCCTGCTTCCAGATTCTCCTTGCAAGAAAATCTTGTTAGTACCACTGAGCTAAACAATGCTCATACTCACTTGCTGTATTAGAGTGCACAGTTGACACTCTCAAAAGAGTATAGTCCTGTGTCACAATGGGCTCATATAGTGAGTGAGTGTGTGTGGTGGGGTAGGAGGGGAGGTGGGAGTGCCCAAAGTTGACTCAGGTAAACTTTTAAGGCTGTTCTAAAACAGTTTGACAAATTTCTTTTTGAGGGTGCCACAGCACTATCAGCACCATAACCACTACATTGCGCTGTTGTGGTTATGGCACTTTATGTGTTTAAGTATAATTATAGCTCTGTACAGTGCAAAACATATGAAAGAGGAAAATAATGCTTGCATGCGCAAATTTTTCCAAAAGCGTTTTTTGGGGGGATATAAGCCATCAGCAGTGGTGCTGCCGTAGAGACCAACATTTCAGTTCTACAATATGACCAGGGCACTGATGTAGCGGTGGGCTTAAAACGATATGACCATATAGTGGAACTGAATCAACACATTTGTATACGGAGAGGATTTTAAGTTGCCTTGTAAAGTTTTAAACTGTATTTTTGTGTGTGCCGTTTGTTAATCTGTATGCAATATTCTAATGTCCAAACCGTTCGTTTTTTGGGACTCTTTGCTTTTACAAAATCAATTTTAAGAAACACGAACTAGTTTCCAGCGCAGGGACAATTGTCCATTCCTGCTGGCATCTTCCACAATCTGCTCTGAGCCAGAATTCGGCATGCATAGCCAAATGCTGCACGCTTCCAATAAAATACTACTATTAGCAACATTTGATTCCAGGACAGAGTTTAATTTGGTTCTGGAGGACAAAGTTCTGGCTGCTACAAAACTGCAATATTTGACATTGCAGGGTTAAAATTACAGAACCAGGTTAACCCCTTAAGGACCAAACTTCTGGAATAAGAGGGAATCGTGACATGTCACGTGTCCTTAAGTGGTTAATGGAGATGACATGGTCTAGGGGATGTTTCGATTTCTTTAAAGTTTTGACTGTAGGAAAAACCTTCAATATAGGAAAAGTGAAAATAACTGAAAATGGAGTATGATGGATTTATTTATTTTCGCTAGGTAGGGGAGCACAGCCTAAATTCTCCCACTTCCTGGGAATGACCACAATCTATCCAAAATTCTCAGATATGATGATAATGCATATATATGCATATGTATTCTTTCCACACAGTTCCAAGTTATTTAGGTACAGCGGAGGTATCCATCCCCTTAAACACCCTGAATTGGGCAATTTCAGAGGATCATATGTCCAATAGGTCATAGTAACTTGGGGGTTTAAACATTAACCACTGGGACATATTTCAACATTAAGTTCTTTTACTTCTGCAGTACAGTGGATACATTTCCTAGGTCACTGAAAGAGTTAAGTTAAAACTAAATAAGAAAACATGCACGTATACAATACACTTTCTCCACAAACCAAACACTAGTTAATGTGTTAACACATCCATGGATAATCTTTAAATTAATGGCCATATGTGGTGTTAATCTCTGCTGTTCTTGCTCAAGAAAAGAAAAATCCTTTGGGAATACAAAAGGTCAAAAAGTTTATACCTTACAAGTTTTCACGGGTGTGTAAATAAGGAAACGTTTTTTGATGACAACTTAAAGTGTTAGAGGCTGCCATGGTAATTTTGTTTTACGCCATAATTATTTATTTGACAAAGTTATGGATAGAACAGCAAAAGGAAATGAGAACTTTCCTGTGTATAATCATGAGGCAGACTACTGTTTCCTCCACAGGGAATAGCTCTGGCTATTACTCACTCTCCTCTGCTCTGCTGGAAGGCTACAGAAATCTTAGCAGTAAAACAGATCATAAAGAGCAGCTGATCCAAGCAGTAGGTGTACAGTCATGGATCAAACATGAAAGTATTCTGATGGGCATGTCGAAAGCAAACTCTCTTACAAGCCTTCATGCTTTAGCAGCGTGAAACACTTTGAGGCTAAAATCTTCATAAATTGGCTGCAAAACAATCAGGTTTAAAAAATAAAAAAAATAATGCAATTTACAGAACTGTATTATTGTTAGGCTGTATTGGTTTTGTCGACTAATGTGTCCTAAATAATTGTATTAGTGACAAATAAAGCTTCGTCCGTAAAACAAAAACAAAGCTCGCTCCTACATTCAAAGCAAATTGGTAAAGCCCCGCACATGGGGGTTACATAACATTGTTATTCTACCCTAAACATAAATTAATTAAAAACTTAATATTCAGGATTAGTTGGCTTTTCTGCTAAGGATTATTACCTCTGCAATTAAACATTTTGCAAGATAACAGCATTAATTGTGGCCATTAGCAAATATTTAGGATGTCCACTTTCTTTGGTTGGGTAATTCCATTGGTATAGCCATCTAGTTGCCAAAAGTAAAATATGAATGTGACTAATACTTAAAGGAACACTATAGTGTCATGAATACAAACACGTATTTCTGACACTATAGTTTAGGTAGCTGCGCCCCCCTGAGAAGAGGTAAAAGGTGATTTTTCTCTTTTTTTCAGCGCCGCACCAGTCTCCTTGCTGTTGACTCCACCCTCTCGGCTGAGATCATCAATCTTGATGATCTCAGCCATACAAAGTTTTCCCATAGGAAAGAAATGGGAGGCTATCGTACAAGCGCAGAAATATGCCATTCTGTACCAATCAGCATCTCCTCATAGAGATGTATTGAATAAATGCATCTCTATACGGAAAGTGCAGTGCCTCCATGCAAAGCATAGAGACAATGAATGTCAGTGCTGCATTAAAGGGTTGGGGTGATCCTAGGCAGTAATGTAGACACGGTTTAAATTAAAAAGCCTGCAGGGACGAGCTATAGACACCAGAAACACTACATTAAGCTGTAGTAGTTCTGGTGACTATAGTGTCCCTTAAAAAAAGTTTTCCTTACTAAGGCCCATATTTAACTTTTTTTTTAACTTTTAAATTGTTTTAAGATTTTAATTTTTTTTTATATACATTTAAGATGTATTTTTTTATATTTTAATATTTAGAAAAAGTTTTAAAAGTAGATCCAAAAATATAGTCAAGGCATTGATTGGGCAGTTGTATTATTACAGCAATCTAAGAATTATTTTATTTTTTTTAAAAGAGAATGGTATTTCACATATCATGTGGTTTCCTATAGAAATGTCATGTCCCCTGTGTACAATTAGTATATAGATAATTAGGGATTCTTATGATTAAATTCATAACATGGAACATATAAAAAAGGATTCTCAAGGCTTTTTGTTCAATGTTGGGCTGTCACTTTGATGAATGTTTTAACATGTTGGTTTGAAAAAAGTTAAAAGCAGTGAAACCTAGCTTGAATCCTATGTGGTTATATAACAAGAAGTAACGGACATAAAAATGTACAGACCAAAAGTGTGAAGAGAAAAATCATTGTATAAAATGGAGCAACACAAGAATGTGATTGATACACTATGCATACACTTTTTACTCACACGTTTTAAAGCACAGAAGGTATTATAATTACCATGGAATGTAATTATAATTTCACTTGCACTTGCACTTCCCACCTCCGTTGACATAGTAAGCAAGGTTAAGATAATGAATCACGGCTAACAAAAGGGCTGTTTTAGGGCAAAGTGCTAAATAAGACCCTATCACAATGGAAATGAACTTCGCACCTAATTTTTTAACCTGGATTAATTCTCCAAAAAAGTATTAAAAAAAAAAAAAAACACAGACAACTCTCTGCACCACTATAGGCACCCAGACCACTTCAGCTCAATGAAGTGGTCTGGGTGCCAGGTCCATCTAGGGTTGACCCTGCAGCTGTAAACATAGCAGTTTCAGAAAAAACGGCTATGTTTACATCAGGGTTAATCCAGCTTCTAGTGGCTGTCTCATTGACAGCCGCTAGAGGCGCTTCTGCGCTTCTCACTGTGATTTTCACAGTGAGAAGAAGCCAGCGTCCATAGGAAAGCATTGAGAAATGCTTTCCTATGGACAGACAGAACGCGCGGCTCATGCCGCGCATGCAGCGGATGACGTCGGAAGAGGGAGGAGAGTCCTCAGCGCCGAGGGAGCCCAGCACTGGAGAAAGGTAAGAATGTAACCCCTTCCTCCCCTTTCAGGACGGCGGGAGGGGGACCTAAAGACCCTATAGAGCCAGGAAAATGGCACTAATAGTGGTCCTTTAACTGCAAGTAAGTGTTTATGATGTGAGGAGGTTCTACGTTCCATATAACCTTTCACTCACTTTTTGCGAGAAAGCGAGAGCAAGAGACAGTGCATGCTGTGATACTTGCTTCATTTCTCCATTCACTATTTTGCCTTGAATGAAAAACATTTTTTGAAACTTTTTTTATGCTATTGCTGCACAGTCATATTTATACTTTGTCCTTTAAATATAATGGGTTCTCCTATATCTAGTTAACATGCTTTAGACAACTCTGCTGACAAGCCAACAAAATGTGTGTATCAAGGTTGAAACACTTCCCGTAGCACTAGCTATCAGCTAATGTGACACATCAAAAGAAACTGTCAGGAATGGAAGCTGTGCAGAGTACAGATCCATGTTTCTTCAGCGAAAATAAGAAATAAAAAAAAGTGTGACATTACTGCTGACAGCCATGCTTCACCGTATTAAAAGCTAGAAAAAAAAATAAAAAAATATTCCAGGTTTTCTGGACACATAGGATCGGTATAATTTTGCTGCTAATTAGCATGTTATGTAAGATTTCTACATGTACCATTTCAGTTATAGATTCTGATGTCTGGCACCAGTATATAAAATATACCTACAACAAATGCTTCGATTACAGAGAAGCATTGGATGGCGGATCATAGCAACACTCATGCACGCCTCACAAGTCTTTAATGCTTCTCTGTGTGATAGTGAGATTTTATGATAAGACACACACAAAAAAAAATAATAGTTTGTACAGGCTGTGCAGAGATGAAGCCAACCCAACTGCAGCAACTGAACTGCAATTTACATAGTTTGTTTCATTTTTTTTTTACTTTATAAAAGCTTCCAACGTATTTTACCAAAGTTAAATTCGCAAAGCTTACAACACATTGAGTGTCCCATGGGACGCCCCTTTTGTACAGCTTGGTCTCTGCTTGCTGGCATGATGGGGTCATCCCCCCACATAATTTCCTTCTTCCCTGTCCACTAATCCTCGCACTGAACCACCTGTTTCTAATCCACACAGTGGGCGTTAGCCTTTAGTATCTTTGGCTAGGTATAGGTACCATTGGTCCCACATGAAAATTTCAGAGGCATCAGGCATTCACTGCTCCTAAAAAGCTAACTTTGTATGTCGTAACAATCTCAACTGGAGCGAGATGCCCTGTATCTTATGTTAATATGTTATTGAAGTTAATTTGCAAGTGTAATGTCTTCATTGGATGTATACACCTCCTTAAACTCTCACAATGCTCAGTGTGCATTACACAAGACTTGACACCACACCATATTGAGACACAAGGGATGCAATGCAAACCATAGATGCACCTTTAACTCACAGTAATTACTTAGATTGAAAGATGCTTGCCTGAAGTTCGGGTCAACGTATTTGCTGACATTTATTTTTTTTCCATATCTTGTATAAGCAGTACAAACCGATCCAGTAAAACGTAAGTCGGTAAAAGTTAAAAAGGATTGTGGGTACTTTTCCATCTTTAAAGAGATTAATCTTACTTCTAGCAAATATAAATATATTTATATCAGAGGCCTCTATTTGATTACACAGTTGAATGGGGAAAAACTCAGGAAGAGGGAACAAAAATAAAAACCCTCAAAAATCATCTTTCATGCAAACAATAGGTCAACATGTGTAATATGCACTTTTTGGAAAAAAGAGACAGCTTTCATTTCCTTCGCATTAGGTCATAATTTTGCATAAAAAAAAAAAAAAATGCATACGTGCTCTTCACTGGAAAATCACTGCTGAATTTTGGATTTTGCAAGTGACCAATTTAAAAGGCTGGCATTTACATGGCTTTTGTCACTATTTTATAGGATTTCACCAAGTGTCATATCACCTTTGGTATTTCACCTTTCAAATCAGAATATAATATTCTTATTGATATTTCAAAGATACCCATGACATACATAGTATTATAGAAAACATTAAACCAGGGTTTTGAAACTGAAATACATTTCCATAATCCCATAAGAAAAGCATGAAATGAATAGTAAATGTGCCTTAAAAGAGCTTGAATTGAAAGGCTGCAATGCTTTTTAATAGAAACTAGAGCAAACACTGCCAGAAGCAAACAAAGGCTGCAGACAGGCCCAGCATGCAAGGTCTAATCAGCTGAGCGCCCAAAGAATTTCAGGAATGTATCCCTGAGCATTGCCCAGTCAGACAATTAACCCTTGCATTCACTTACAGGGCATGTTGTCATGCTCACTCTAATCACTTCAATATTCTGGCAAAAAAAAAAAAAAAAAAAATCTGCTTAGAGGGAACATTCGCTAAAGCACAAGAAATATCCCTGATATTTTCCTCATTTTAAATAAAAAAAAAAAAAATTCTCCTTCATTTTGAAATGCAATGTCATATTCAGTCAAACATTGGTGCCCCTGTTCTCATTTAAGGGACAATGCAGTCACCAAAATAACTTAAGCTTAATTAAGTGTGCTTCTGAAGTGTCACTGCTCTATTTTCTGCCATTTAGAAATGAAATCACTTTTGTTTCTTTTTATGCTGCCCTAGACACACCTCCCCTGGCTGAGACCTGCAAGAAAACAAAAGGTTTTCATTTTTCAAATCAGATGTTAACTTGCTTTAGAAGTTTATCTATTGCTCTGTAAATTGGCCTTTAATTACATACAGGGTGCACCTACAAGGTCTAGCAAGCTATGAACAGTGCACGAAATACGAGATAGTAAATTAAACAAAGTACAATAAAGAAAGTTTAAACATTAGATGTCTCTTTCCAGAAAGTGTTTAGGAAGGTGATGTATAAGTCACATACAGGGAGGTGACACCAGAGCTATATAAATAAAGCGATTTATTTTATAAATGGCAGAGAATTTGGCAGGGAGACTGCAGGGGCATTATTTATACACTAAAATGGCTTAATTAAGTTAAAGTTGTTTTGGGGGCTTTAGTTCACCTTGAACTAAAGATTTACATTTTACAGACTGGTAAACTATGCTGGGCCCTTACGGTTTTTAGCACTTAAGCCATTAAAACTTAACTTATACTTTAAACAAATATTTATCATAAATGCATTTTACTATGCAAGAAAAAAAACAACAACAAAAAAAAACATATGGGACAATGCGTGATACAGTATTCATTATGAAAAGATTGGGCACGTTGGTTGCACTTTCATGTTATGTTGGAAAGAGTCCAAACATTTTTTCACAATCACAATCCAGCAATCCCAGCAGACTGAACGGCCACAGCTTACAGAGGACACAAGGGGAAGATTATAGGATTTGATGTTTAGGATCCAACAAATAATGCACAAGGTGGTGCGTGTAATAAGGGATTTACACACACCCGCCACTGCAGAATGTTCTATATAAACTAAGCACAGTGCCAATAGTATATAGGAGAGCATGTAATGGATATTATAAACACTTTCAATGGAGTTTATTTAATGGATGATGTAAAATTATAATTTGATGGATATTTACCAAGATTAAATACTAAATTTAGTAGATGAAAAAAATATAAATACAAAATCATACAGAGGTATATAATTAAGAAAAGGTCCACTAAAATGTAAAAAAAAAAGTCAAACTTTTAGGGGCTAGTATAATTCACAACATTTCACTACTTCATTACAACGTCATTATTTTATTAAAGACACAGAGGCAACTATTATGGTTAAATCCTGGTTTACTGTTCCATAGCAGCAAGAAAATTACCGAAAAAAAAAAAAAAAAAAGCCAAATAAATTAAGACAAAAGGTTTTAAATAGACCAGAACATATGAAATTAGTCCGTCAAAAATTTGAACAGACTATAAATAGCATGATTCCCACATAAAATGCCTCTTTTGCATTTGCAAAATTGTCAAACAATCAAAACAAATAAAAATATTAAAAACAAAACTAATAGGAATCAGTAATCTGCCATAGATGAACATGACGGAATACGACCGAAGAATATAAGTGGAAGTGGCTTCCAGTCATAAAGAATTATAGAAATACCAACAAAAAAAAAAACACTGTACAAAAAGAACTTCAAACTAAAATGAAAAGAAACCAGGTAAAAACAAGAATTAACAATAATAAAATACAGAGTTCCAGGCCCGGACTTGCCATCACAGGATTTCATCTGCCGGTATACGCAGGGCCCGCGCTTTCACAGCGCCAGGCCTACTGCATTCCATGACGGGCCGGTGGGGAGATCAAAGATTTCCCTCACCAGCCCACTTGCACAGATATGTGGCTGGGGAGCGAGAGGAGGACCCGGCGGAGCGCTCTCTCGCACCACTCACACATACACTGCACCCCTAAACACAATACATACTCTGAATCTGCTATATACACACACT
Organism: Pelobates cultripes; assembly: GCA_933207985.1. Lineage (NCBI taxonomy): Eukaryota > Metazoa > Chordata > Amphibia > Anura > Pelobatidae > Pelobates > Pelobates cultripes. The sequence goes on along the minus strand of OW240913.1, from coordinate 249,415,205 downwards.
CAGATCTCCTATACACATTCTGGGTCCTTTAATATATCTCTCTCTGCTATGTTTACAGCAGGCAGGGTTAACCCTAGATGGGCCTGGCACCCAGACCACTTCATTGAGCTGAAGTGGTCTGGGTGCCTATAGTGGTCCTTTAAAACTAAAGCGGAAGAAGAATGGGAAGAGAACCGGATACTTTAAATTATGACACAATATCACTTCAAATAAATATATATTATGCTAGCAAAACCAGACATAATTAAAGAATGAAGCACACATGCTCAAGCATTTCTTTAGTAGTGGCACTGTTGGTTTTCATTTACTTGGGAGGACAGAAAAGGGGGGGGGCAGAGCACAAAAGCACAACTGGTAACCTTTAATTTTAGTTATCACACTATATATTTCACTACAGACAATTCTGCTTTGAGAAAGTGGAACAATAAAACAGGTATGAATTAACATGTAGATTGTTTTCTTTTATAGGTTTACAAAGTCATCAGATGTTCACTGTAAAAAGCAGTCAAATCCCTTCAAAATCTTGTGTGAACTTCGACATCAGTTTCTTCCAGGTTGTTTGAACTTACTGATAAAAGCTTATTACGCATACACAGATTGGAGGATTTAACAAAAAAAACAACAAAACCACAAACACCTCTAAAATTAATCATGGTAAACAACAGGCGATACAAGCTTACCAAGAAGGAGAATTTGAGTCTGAGGCCAAAAATCAAAGTATGGTAAAATCTATCCTTACTCACAATTACAAAGCACTTCAGTCCTCGTCACCCTTTTTTCTCTCTTCTTCCTATTTAAATGTCTTAATTAAACAAAAGTGACTTTCTTGGAAGCATTTTTCCCCCCTCAACAGAATCTAATCTATTTTCTGCATGCTATTGAATTCAAACTACAGAAGACTTAAAGCTACAAAAATCTGCACACAATGCTTTGTCAAAATTAAACAAGCAGCAAACTACTCAGAAACAGACTTCTATACACCACAAAGAACTCTTGGGTGGGAAACAAAAAGTGATCAGTATATTCAGGAGTGAGAATAAAAATGTTGGTACTGGTGTAAATTTGATTGAAGGAAAAAGGAAAATAAACACTACCCCTTTTCACACTACCATAAAGCATTGTTGTAGAACTTCCTTTTCAGACTTCACATTACAGCATTACTAAAGGTGCCAGAATGGATAGCATCAGAGAATTCCCCACTAAGCAATATTGCATCCTGAAGAACAAAAAGGTGACAAACTCTGCAAAACCTAAAGACTTGTAGGTTTATGCTGTACAAAATGTTTGAGGTCAGAGAAATATGGAGCATTATTTACACAAAATACAGAAAGAAAATGGCACACTGCAGTGCATCTACCAATATGTAACAAATAGGAAAAGTTGTTACTTAAATAAGGAAAAAAATAGAGTGTATTGTCCTTGATAAACTCAGTATGTTTCCGTACACAAAAAACACTTTTTTTTTTTTTTTTTAAACTGAAATGTTAAATAATGTAAACTGTAATTAGGAAACATAAGACCAAACCCACACCTTCTAGTAAACCAGATAGTTTGCATAAGAAATGTTTATTAAACAGTAAAAGAGACATATCAAGTCAAATCTATTGTAGTGGGTTTTTTTTTTGCATGCATCTTGTTCCAGATTTGATAACGTCCTTACAGTGTGTTGGTTTTGATTGTTGAAGGATAACAGCCTGTTGTAGTAACATATTGCTCTTAGGGGGTTGCATTGAGAATCCCAAATGGGGAAAGATTGGCTTTGAGAGTTCTGCATTTCTTTGATATGGACGTGGGTAATCTCGTAACTGAGTATTAGAATTGTTCTTTTATTTATGGTATAGAATTCCAGACAAGATACAATAGAGTTAATGCTGTATTACACCCACATTTAGTTTGACATACAGAAGCAAAACTGAATTTTGAGAGTTCCACCCACAATCTTAAACGCTAAAAAGATTTTTATAGCGTCTGTAAGGAGGCAATAAACCCATTTGGTTTCATAGGTTCAGTGAAGGAATTCATGATTTGCTTCACTACCCAAGGAAATTGGTTTTCAAATAGCATGTCTTTGACATACGATAATGATAAACTAAATTTTTCTTATATAGACGCACTGCGGATAAGTTGAGTCCCAAAATGCACTCTCTTTGATGGCTGGACAGAGACATTAACGCAAAAGACACTCTTTCTATAACTTTTTCATGGAAGTCAATTACATGAATGCCAACGTGACAAAAAGTTGTAGAAAATCGGACTATATGGCGTTTTTGCGGGAAGCAATAGGAGGCACTGGAAATTGTGAACAAGAATCAATGTGAGTGAAATACTTTATGTGTAGGACATGGGGTGCACAGGAAGATTAAATATATGAAAGGATCTGATTCTCAGAGTTAAATAGATCTACCCATACAGAGAAAAGGCTTCCTAAATTTAAAAAAAAAAAAAAATCAAAAAAGAAAAATCACAGTCATACCCTCTAAGCTAGAAAGGAACGAATGCAGTGGGTACCAACCCAGTCTTTAAGCCACACCAGCTTGGTCAGTATTCCACAAACAAACAAACAAACAAACAGGGAAATATCTGAATCATGGACAGAGAGAACTGCATTGGTGATCACTGAACCAGGGAACTGCAAATTGATTTATAGCCAAAATACATTTTGGATAACTAATAATGAGCACTCATTTATACGTCAATATATAGGGCATTTAAAATAATTATTTCTCCAAAAACTTCTAACTCGCCATCGATAACTACAGGATAAAGGAGTAAAAGAACAACTGAATATATTTTAAACCATTAGATTCCCAAGCACATTATGCACTCCCCCATCTAAATTATAGAGAAGCTTTGCTTAATTCATTACGCTAGCACACTCAAGTATGATCTGCACGGCCTAAGAAGAACAAAGAATGAGGACAACAAAAGCCTGCAGACTTTCACACTATGCAAATCGAACTGATGCTTGTACTCCACATACTACCATTCATACAAGTTTCTATTTACCCTTTTGCTTTAGGTTAGTAATTTGCACCCATTACCTTTGTATCATTTCAAAAGGAAGAAAGCGCTCTAGTTTTGGATATATTGTAATTTATATTGTGGGATTTTGAGGTATACTCTAGAATTAACAAAAATGAGTTAGTTTATGAAAGTTTTCAATTATGTCTTGATATGTCGACGTTACTACGCAACTCACTAATTCTAATTTTGACAGCCTGTGAAGGATAAAAGGCTATGTAGACACTGCTGGAAAATAAACCTTTGACCTTGGAGTTTGTTGCCACTTTTTAAATAAATGATTGTGGGAATTTAAAGAATGGGTATCGTCTTAAAGTCATAAATGATTATTTAAAAAAAAAAAACTCAGTGTAATAACTGTAGGGTTGACAGACAATCTTACAGCAAGAATGTTAGTACAGTACTGCTTTTTTGTTTCAGTATGTCTAATTGAATGTTTTTTTTGCCCCTTGTATGAGTACCAGTATGTAAGTATCTACACAAATGCATACAAGCGTACAAATGCCTTGTGTGCATTTGAACACACCTCTCCTTTGGATTAAAAAGGGAAATACTTTTTAACCTCATTCCTGCCAAACTGATGGTATGGCAACAAACTGTTACACCCAGAAATTCAATTCTTGTAATCTTCAGCTGATCCGTTACTGCTTATAGGTTTAAACTTGAATAATTGCCTTCTCATTGCAGATCCACTGACCAAAGTCAAAAATTAACCAGCTACTCTCAGTGTCTTACAGGTGGACAAGAACTCTGATGGATGGAGTATAATGACCAAAAATTACTTTTTATGAATGTGACGTTTAAATATTTGGCTTTTAAAGTTATTTTGTATTTGAGAACCTAGTCTCAAAGAAATCATATCAATAAAACAAGATGCAGGAAAAAAAAAATTACAAACATTTTATTTGAACTCTCTGCTGTGGTGACTTTTCATATAAAGCACTTCACTAAATGTTTAGCATCATTATTAGAACTACTACGGCAGCTTTTAAAATGGGTTTGAACTTATTTATTTAAAAGAAAAATGTTTATAAGCACTTCAAAGTCATTTAAGTTTGTACTAGAGAATATTTGCAAGACAACTTTTTGCAGTTTGGGTTTATTGACTAAACAGTGAATAGTCTGCATCTGAAAGCCAGCATGTTTATGCACTACCGAATTGTCAGAAACAAAAAGTTAGTGTCTACTTTAGCATAACATTTGAAACCCACTTTGCATTTCTTATAATTCACACATTTTCTTGAATAACAGATTGCTAAAGTAAAAGTTGGAAATGTGTCCTTGGCCGTTTGGCCCTAAATTTGGGAATTCAGTTGAGTTTAGTGGACACACTTGTAAGCAAAAACGTACAAGGCAAAGCTGTTCATATAAAACATGACAAAGGAACTACAGCTGAAATGCATTAGTGTAAAGTGCAATGGGTAAATACACTATGATTCACAAACTCAGATTAAGTTAACTAAATCTATCGCATATTGCTTCAGAAAAAAAAAAAAAAACGTTATACAAATGATATTCCTACTAAAGGCTGCCAATATGTATATAGGCAATTACATGAAACTGGACAGAAAAACTAAATCTGTAAACTGCAGGGTAGATTAGATTTAAAATCACTAGTCCCGATTTAAAATCTTTTTTTTTTAATGTAAAGACGTATTCTTGCTGGTTGTTACAATCTTAACATTTGCTTCAGATGAAGGTTTCAGATTTAGAATATTTGAGATTAGTTGAACAGTTCTATCAGAACAAATTTTCTTACATACCATTATAAATAATACATAAATAATGAAATTATTGCAAGATAAACCATCTTCAGTTCCATAAATTAGTCAGTCATATTTGGAGAACATATAGCATACGTGTTGTGTTTGCATAAACATCAATTATTGTTAGTTGAACTGGTTAAACATTTTATCTTAAAAAATTAAAACTGCCTTTGTTTGCAGTCTTTCCTGGGTCTCTTCCAAGTGCCAAGCCTTTCCTGAAGCTGGGTGATGTGTGGCTGCTACAGTAAATTGGCATCAGTCAGCCTGGAACTCGACTTATAACGCTCTCCAATCGAATAGCCCACTTGTACATAAACATTGTTAAAGGGCTACTCAACGCACTATCACCATTTCAGTGATTTGTGGTGGTCATGGTGTTTGGAGTTTGTGTGCAACGTTTTTAGTTTGCAAATTTAGAGATATATCCCTTTGCAGTTGGAGGTGCAACTCCACCTCATGCAGTTTCAGCCATATCGGAATGAGAATTCTAAACTGGCTAATGATAAGGGATTACTTAAAATCATTTAGATTTATAAAATACTAATATATCTATCTGTATTTAGTACCCCTCCCCACCCCCCCAAGTAATCAATGCATGTATTTTTCATCCATGTATTCATTGAGGAGTATATCTTAAAAGATCTTACTGCAGATAGACTTTGCAAGACTTCCGCCTCCCTGGCTGTCAAACAACCATGGAGGATGTAGCAGAGAGAGCCTGCCTCAGAGGAGCTTATGGAAGCAGGAAGCAGCCACATAGAAAATCGGCACTTTTATAAAAGCATCTTTTACATGTGATACTACACACCCATAAATCACTTCAGCAAGCTGTTGTATTGGTGAGGCCCTTTAATTCTTTGCATACTTGGCATCTGTCCTCAACACGCATAGCATGCCGGCAACCGAAGACCAATAGTGGTAAGGTGCCCACTCCAAAAGGAAAGTTTCAAATTTTCTTCACTGCACAAGATGCAGGATATCTAGCCAACGACTGGCTTTGTGTGTTAAAAAAAAGCCTCCCATAAGTAGCGATAGCTGTAAGGTAAGATACAGCAAGTAAATTCCAAAGGAATATGAGTTTCACTAACAAACTTTATTGGAGACATAGAAATAACATTGATATTGTATTCCTATGTGTACATATTTTATTACTATTAAAATTGCTAATCATCTTGATTTCTTTTATAAGAGTACCATCTTTTCCCATCAGTAATGAGGTTTCCAATTTTCACGTCTGTTCAGTCTCACTATACTTCTGACTTTCTGATGCGAATAACGGACAATAGACCATTGTTATGCAAAGAGTATAAAAATGCACAAATGTGAAGAAACAATGTAGTAGATTACAGCAGACTGGAGAAAAACACAAACATTAATAGAGTATCTACAAGTCTCCTCTTTAACAGGAATTATTCCTTTGAAGTAATTAGTATTATTTATTGTCATTGAAATGAAAGCATGTTGCAAAAAAAAAAAAAAAAAAAATGTAGCTCATGTATTACTAGGGAACAGGTTCCGCCTCTCCTATTGACTAATGGAACGCTAACAAACAGGTTCTACTACACTAGATTCACACTGTATCTACGCACACCTTCGAAACTGAACGCCTCTTGTGAATAAACAATGGTTCATGAAACAGGTGGACAAGTTTAAATACATTACCAAGAATGTCACACTGACAAGTGGGAAAAAAATAAAGTCTTTCTCCTAACAGACTGGCAGGCAAAAAGCTTTTCAGTAACTTGCCCATGCCGTTTTAGAAATCAGATAAGGTATTTATACCAATGAGTGACTTAAATGGTTATTTCTTTACCAACCATGAAAAAGAAAGAGCGATAAGAAACAAGAATTACTGAGATAGGAACATCTACAATCTGGATTTACAACACAACCCATATGCATCACTCAAGGGGAGAGTGGAATTTGAATGATGCACTTTAGCCAAAAAAAATTTAGAATTCAGTTGAATCAGATTTTTGTTTTGTTATACTTATTGTAAGGCTGCGTAAAAAAGGAACACCCTGAATATAGTAAAGAAATAAGTCGAGCTTTGGCTGAAAATATGACTGGTTCAATAGTGTACCACCCCCTTTCATTGAAATATAGCAATACAAACTCTAGCTCAAGATTTGTTAAAAGAAAATAATTGAATTTGTATGAAATCTGCCATCCTGCCAATGAACAAACCAGAATTTGAAATCATCTAAATATGGCCATCTATCAAGGTGAAGTCAATCTGGATTTAATCCAAAACATTGTTCAGGGTTCCTAAACAATTCCAAAAGGTACCCCAAAGTAATCACGAAGGCTGCAAAGCAGTATATATTAAAAACCAAAAATACAGCAGATGCACGGGACTGGTTCTTTGTTCATAATTTGTGCAGAAATTCAGAAGTCAAGAAAGTATGGGGATCATCAGCTAAACTCGGAATATCTGTAACAAAATCCAAAATGCATAATCTACGCAAAAATAGCAGATATGGAAAAACGCTTTCAGATTATAGTTTTCTACTATTCAAAAGTTTTGTAAAAACTGTATATGCCAAAGCAAAAGAAAAAAAAAATTCACAGAATTCATTTTTCTCCATCTGATGACCCACAAAAAAAATAAAAAAATAAAATTTAAGAAGTGTTCAGGACCTGCTATTTACTAGTCTTGTGCTCCCTGCTTTTCACTCAAATGTATCCATGAGCAGCATAATATATGCAACTGTATGGCACAGGTGTGCTTCTGTGCCCACCAACTCCTTCCCTTTGTCATTTGAGCATTTCTGTACACTAAGAATAATACTATAAACTAAGGACATCATTTTGACATCCACATTTGATACCAGCAATCATACAAAAGGTGTGTTATTCACTAAATATTAAATTGTAGTTATTAGAAAATTGTATTGCAACATATAAACCAAAATATAAATTTTAGAAAAATAAATAACAGTCTACAACTCAACTAGAATTACAACTTTTTTAAATAACCGACAATTCCCACTTTAAAGATTAATCCTGTGTGCAAGGCGTCAACAATTGACTTGTGCTTTGCTTTATCCCTCCCACCACCTGCTGGAGACCACCAGTGCCAGGCACACAAGTGCTGACCTAAGAAAAGCCAGGCAGACAGCTCAACATCTCACATCCTCTGGCCATTCCACTGGTTAACCCCTTCAGGGAGTCATGCTTGTTCTCAATAATAGCTTGATGTGGATGCTTGCATTACCACAAACAGCAAGATCAGTAAACAGATGTTACTCCCATGCAATAAACAACTATCATACAAAAACAGATATGTATTATGTCTTACTACATTTCAATGTGATTCATAAAAATATGAACTGGCCCTTTCAAAGTTTAGTTAGTGGCACATACAGAAGCCACTGGATCGATCAAATTAAAAGCAGGTACTATTCAGGGCAAACTGCTAAAGAAAAGAAAAAAAAAATTACCATGGAAACCAACATAATGGCTAATAATATCTAGCACTTTGCACAGGAATAGAACCTTGATTGCATTGCTAAATACAGACACACACATAAAGCCTCTCTACAAATAATGAAATCCCAGTGTTTTAATTTTTGAGTAATTCCAATGTTTTAATCCCACCAGAATTATTAAAAATTCTCACTTTGAATGCCATTGGGACAAAGAACAAACTCATATTGTGTGTTTTCAAAATATTTAGATAATAAATCGTTATATTTTAACGTATTTGATATAGTAGATAAGTGCTGCATCAACAGACAAAACAAGCTGATCACAGTATAGCATGTTCAAAAAATGCATTGTGTTTCTACACACATACATAACACATGACTCTTCTAAATGTGGATTGCCCATTTTTTCCAAGCCATATGCCTACACCCACATGATAAACAAGGTCAGGTGCAGGGAATGCACAAGTAAGAGGTCACCCTCCCAGGGAATGGTTAGATCAGGTTCCTGGACTGATCTAGAACCCCAATAGGAGGTGACAGATATTTCTCCTCAATTCTTGTAGAACTTCAACTCCTATGATGCTTTGAGTGGCTGGCAAAGCATCATATGAGTTGTACTTTTCCCAACAGCTGTACCGTCTACCAACCATGTTCCTATCCCTGCCCTGTATATAGAATAACCATCAGGTTCATTTATATTCCCTGGCCCATCAACCTGCGCATAGCTGGACTCTTCCCTTGCATCCTCCCTACGTCGGGAGGGGCACTCACCTCGGTGGGCTGGCTGATCTCGAACAGGTCGAGCCGGTTGGCGTTCCAATGGTTAATGATGTCTGCCAGTTTGCGACGCTCCTCTTCCCTAGTCCCCGACATGTCTTTCCTCCACCACCCCCCGAGCAAGGGTCAAACAATGGTTAAAAAAAAATATACAGAGACCCCCAAGTCCCAAATAAATCAACGAAATTAGGAAAATATGAATAAGGAATGCAGAATATGGTCAACACCAATTAGCAATAAATCTATATAATCCTTATGTGCTCCCCTGGGTGATCAGTTTCACTCCTGGTATCCACCTTCTTGGCTGCAGATTAATTCAGAACACAGGCAGAATAAACCACCGGGGTCACTTTAGAATCCGTAAAAAAGGAAGGAAAAAAAGAACTGTTAAATCATTAGTTTTCTGTATGGTGATCCAGCATAAAATAAAGCCAGACAATGGAACTGTAGAATGTTGGGAATAAAAGAGGAGATTCCAGTTCGATCAGGTCCAACGTTCCAAGTTACTGGCAGCTCACAGGCTTCCTTATCGCCTTCTCCTTCCCCTCCCCCTTGTCCATGAGCTGCTGGTTTCACTCCTCCTATTTGCACAGAGATTCAGAGCTCTAACTACAAAAGAGGAAATGGATTGAATTTAGTGTCGTCATTCACAGAGCCATATTGTTGGAGCCATTTTGTGAGCCTTCAGAATACGATGGTCTCTGTAAAAATGGTGGATTACTACACAAATACAGTACTTAGCACTGGAGACATTTGCCAAGCAAGAATAGTTTTACTAAGAGGTTTGTCTCTAGTGATTATACAGGTTTTATATAGAGGAGGGTGCGTCATAGCTTGCTCGCTCGTAATGGTAAAATACAAAGGCGCGTCCACAGTTATTTATGATTTTATTCTAAACTGGTGTATGTACCTGAAGTTTTCCAAACGTTAACCAGACTTGCATTAAAAAAAAAAAAAGAAATGTTACATTTCATTGCACATTTGTCAAAATTAGCTTTATTATGATTTTGTTTTAAACAAGCAGTTATTGGAAGTGGTTACAATACACAGAGCTACTGATGTTAATTTGCACGTAAATAGGGAAGAACCCCATCATAATATCCACATATTTTAACCCTATTAAAATAAAATTATGCCAATCTACCTACTTCACGTGCTTTTGCAATTTTAGAGTAACAGGTGATTTAAAGGGATTAATAGCATTGCTACAAATGCTAGGGTCCAAATAATAGGGTGAGCCTTTACCTAATAGTTTCAAATCCTTAAATTCAATACCGTACTCAAAAAATGTGACCTTATGTAAAAAAAGGTTGAGTCACTTGATCAATATGCAAAAAAGGAAATCGATTTATTATACACTAAGTATGTAATTAGTGTATAATAAATTGATTTCCTTTTTTGCATATTGATCAAGTGACTCTTAACCTTTTTTTACATAAGGTCACATTTTTTGACTGCGGTATTGAAATTAAGGATTTGTTTATATAGTATTGAGGTTGTTATGGGGAATACCTCCAATACCAGCACCATCCAGTAGAAGAGTGCCAACACATTCTATGTTGTTTTACCTAATAGTTACACGTTTCCAACTTAGCCCAAAAGCTTTAAAGAAACACTTGACATACCATACCTACTACAGTCCAGTTTGCGCTACAAACCTATGCAGGGCCATTCTGGACAATGCTTATTGGTTGTGCATCAGTTGAGTTCTCCATCAGCCATGTATTATTCAATAGAGAAATCCAGCTTCCCCTGCAAGAGAAAACTAGATGCTGTTCAGGGAAGTTGTCAAACCATACGACTGACAACTTACAGTAAGATATCTCTGGGGCACTCTTGGCATATGACTACAGCAGGCTGTAGTAGTTATGGTGTTGTAGTTCCTTTAAGGGGTGAAAAATCGTGCCAACCTTGCCACCTCAGTATTTTTTTTTACATTTTTGGACAAGTAAACTGTAATTTGAAGAGAATCTACATGTTTTCAGCATGGCTGAAAAGGTTTTCAAAGGAGGATAGACTGATGAGGATGCTACCTCATAATATTTTAAGATTTCTAATAAAAATAAAAAGCGGTATTTCAATCCCTGGATGGTGAGAGCTCACAATTCTTGACATACAGGAAAAAGTTACTGCCAACCAGAGAAACACTCAAAATGCAATGCTTCAGCATGTTCCTCCCCCTCTACAATCACAAGTTCGGGGATGAAACTGAATAATTTTTCTTTATTTTTACAAGCTGAAGTTGACCATGTATTCTCTATCGAGAGACACCTTATCCTTCTGCTAAATCTGATATGGCTCAGGGGTTTACTGAGGAGTGCATGTTGTTGGTAGTGTTCCCCTAGCGCATTTGCCTGTACCTTTAAAGACAACATGCAGAGTCCACTACTTTTCTCGCTTGCCTAATGTTCCCTCCTATTTAAGGTCCTTTGGGCTAAAAGGGTTTAGCTCCGGATTAGGTATATCCTCCTTTTTGAAGACACATGGGGGAATCTTGGCTGAATGTCAGATTCTTATATTACTCTATGGTGCAAAAGGCCACTCTAGAGCCTCCTCCTTGGTTTTACCCTACTTTCCCAGTCTGTTTTTGGGATACTGGCCGTATAAGAAGTGCACAATTCCTACAGAAATGTCTGTGTTATGCCTGTCTGTTAGTTCAGTTAATCTGAGATCTGCATAGAGGAGGCAGAGTGATTTACCGTTCATTTTTGGGGTTTCCCTAGTACTTCAAAAACCATCAAAAGAAGGAGCAGCATTTATTTTGTTTTGTTTTTCAATGAAGCCCTAAACAGCCTGGTGGCAGCCATGTCCTTGTGGTGCAATTGAGTCTTCATTGTGGCCAGACATGGTTTGATGCCTTGGATCCTGTCCAGACTGACTTGGGCTTCAAGTTGTGTGTCTTGGCACTACGCTTTCAGAGCAAGGTCTTTTTAGGCGCTGTTTTAGACATTATCTCTTGGCAGTAAGAGTGCCCCAAGACAGAAAGACTTGCCCCAAGGGCAGTCTCTTTAAATTACTTTAATTCCTTTCAGTGTTTCAGAGGGTCTTGGTTCTCTTCTAATACTGTTATTTCCCATAATCTTCCTACACAGCCAAGGCCGTGTGCAAGCAATATTCTTCCCCTTGAAAAAAAAAGCCAAGCAGACTAAGACAGTTGAAATTTTTACTAAGTCTGCATGAAGGTGTTCTCCCTCCAATGGCCCAAATTGCCAGTGGGGGAACATCTGCAGTTCTTTAGGGATACCTTGACCATTCAGTCTCAGTGTGGGTGTGGTTTTACTTGGTTACCAGCTGGGCTTTTGACACAACCCTCATCAAAATGGATTCATACTGTCTCGTTCTTCTCACATCCTCTCTAGACTCAGGACTGCATGGCAAAGTCAGGAAAGAATTGAATCTTTTCTCCTGTTCCTGGATAGGATTCGGGGTTTTGTTGGTAATCCCAAAAAAGTTGAATTCTAAGAAAGAGATGATGCCCATCCTGACCAAAAGTGTCTCAATTTGTTCCTCACTTTCAACTTCTTTACTCTACAATCTTTTCTGCCTTCAGTGCAGGAGGGTCAGCTCATTACAATTGCTGATCTGAAAATTGCATGTCTTCATATTTTGATTTATCCCTTCATCACTGTTTCATCCTGACTGGTTGGAGACTATCTGAAGTTTACAAAGAGCACAGGGGATTTGGCTTCCAATCAGTGTTCTCACATTCTCTTTGAATTAACTTGTTCTCTTTGCTTGGCTAGAACTTTAGAATTTTATGGCTTCTTTCAGTCTGACATTATCATGGTGGTTGCCTATGTCAACCATAAAAATGAAGAGGTAGTGCTGCTTAAACGATGAACGTTTTTTTTTATTCTCTAATGGTTGGAAACCTGGAATATAATGCTGTTAGTGATATATATTCCTGGTGTAACAATTGGAAAGTGAACTACCTCAGTTGCAAGGGCCTTTTTTACCCAAAGGAGTGGACACGTTCCATCCAATGATCTTCTCAGGTTGTTCAGTACTGCTCAGCTCCTGGTTTATTGCCTCCAGAACAAGATTCTAGATGTGACTCTGGTATATGCACTGTTGGTGGCTTGGAACTTCTGTTTGATCTACTTGTTCCCTCCAATCCCTTTTGTTACCGCAAGTGATGGTCAGAATTGATCAGGAATCAACCCTGGTGCTTCTAGTGGCTCCTGCATGGCTGTACAAGACCTAGTATGTGACTTTGTAAGGGATGCAAGCTTAATGTCTGTGATTGAGGAATTATTTGAAGGGATATTAAGGCATAATATTCAAGAATATATTGTGGACATCAATGTCGTTATTAGGGATCAGCATGTTTCATGAAAGACTGATCATGTTTACTAACTGTATTATGTCATATAAAGAAATCATTAAAAGTATGGATCAGGGTGTTACAATGGATGTTATCTGATTTAATTTTGCAAAGGCATTTTTTACAGGTGCACTATTAGCCCTAGAACAGCTTAAGCTTAGTAATGCATTTTTGTTGTATAGATCATGCCCCTCATAGTTCTCTGCTATTTAGGAATTAAATCACCTTGTTTATGCAGCCCTAGTGGGTGAGGGCCAAGTCTGCCTCTAGTGGCTGTCTACCAGAGGACTACAGTCCTTGGCTGTGACTTACAAGCTCTGTACACATTTCTGTAAAAGAGGGAAATGGTTAGGCTCCCTTATATCACAGTATGTTTAGTTTTTAAATTTTATCTACTGCTACGTTGAATGCCTGCTAGAGCTTACAGCCTCTACCTGTTTTTGACTAAAGTTCAATTAACAGAGCAGGAGGGAATAACTTCTAAATTAAACACACTATGCAGTGAAACGTAAATATTTTCTTCATGGTTTATTTATTTACTCCTATATCATATAAAATTCTACAGTAAGACTGTAGGGACATGATCTAAACAACAAAACTGCTTAATTTCCAGTGAGTTAAACATTTTTGGGTGTATCCCATAAATAAGATCCCACCTTGAATATGTAGAGACATTTTGGGCCCCCTTTTTTAAAGAATGTTGATATGGAACTAGACAGAATGTTGAGGCAGATTACACATTTCATTTGGTGAATGGAAGATTTTAGTTATGAAGAACGGCTAAAAACATTAACTGTATAGGTGTAAGTTGCCAGATAGGTTGGGGACAAGGTAAATCACAATCACACTATAACACAAAAAGTATTAAATGAAGTTAAAATAGTAAATCAATATTTAGTAGGTATCATTTTTGAGTTTTTGTACAATTTTCATAATTTTTAGAATTTAAAACATTTAGATCGAATATATTTATATTTAAATTCACCACAACACAGAGGTTGGAGAAAATAGGAGGTTACCATAATGGGCAATATTTAGTAGACATGTCAGTTTCAATGTTATTTTTCATGGTATGTTGAACTATACTGAGTGTTTGAAGAATATATATACGCAATGTAAACACAATTTTAATGTGTTTTTCTAAGAATATCTATTTATGTAAAATATACATAAGTGGAGCAGTTTAACTATTTGGTGAGGCGGAATTTCAATTAACAAACAAATGTGGTCAGTTAAATCAATGGGACTTGGAAATCAATCAGTAAGCCCCATAGAAGGTTCCAAAATAGGAGGAGGACCTTTATAAGGAAGAGAGAGACCGATGATTGATCATCAGAGGAAGCCTGCGTGATAGGCGTCATGAGTGATGATTGAGGAGGTGGACCCAGAAACTCCCCGTGTGACCAGAGCGCTACGTATCGCGGAATCAGTGGGAGCACTGTTTGGCTTTCTAAGTGAGCTTTATAGGTTTTGAATTTACAACTTTGATGTAAGCATATTAACTGTTTTTGTACCATAAAATTGTGAATGGTTAACACTAATGGAGCCCCTCTGGACTTATATTGTATGCACTTTCACTCATAAAAAAGAGATGATCAATGGGGAAAAAAAGATAATCGATGGTTAGGGGACAGCCACTAAATGTACATTTTATTCACAGATCAATTGAGAAGTGATCAATAGAGGGGAAGTCCGAGGAGCAGTAAAAACAATAATCTCTATTTATATATTAATATTGAGAGAGATTGTTGTTACTCATCATTTTCCCTCTGTTGATTACTTTTTCTCACTATCAAGGTTATTCGCTAAAGTCCGAGTAGCCCCACAAAGAACGGGACAAAACCATCTGGCTAGGAGCACTAAATCAACCAATAGAGTGGAGCGCAAAAGCATAAATTAATCTAATCTGCTCCTATTTAACAGTAAATGATTCTACTGAATGGGGGAAATAGGGAAAACAGAAAAAATATAATGTGTGATATACTATATATATATTTTTGTTTTCCCCCATTCAATAGAATCATTCACAATTAAATAGGGGTAAGTTAGATTATTTTATGCTTTTAGCGCTCCATTTTATGCTTTTGGTATCACATGTTTGTTTAGGTTTGTTTAGGTGGGTGTGGTGACATTCACAAGAGTAGACAGCCACTAAAGGCAGTCTTAGCCCCCACCCGCTGACAATGGGTAGGGACCAGGGAGGGGACACTAGTTCCCCACCAATGCTTTATATCGCAGGACTAAAGGTTAAAGGGATACTGCACCCAGTCCACTTCGATGAGCTGAAGTGGTCTGGGTGCCTATAGTGTCGCTTTAATATATATGTGGGAACCTAGTGTCCCCTCCCTGGCTCCTACCCATGCCAGCTAGTCGGGGCCTTAATTAATTATAAAATGCGGTGTGGATATGTCATTGTCCCCCATATAATAGCAAATATAACAGTAATCACCCCTTCCAATGGCTAGGGTTCCCAATCCCCTAGCCTTACCTACCCCTCACAATATTTGTGAGAAAAAAAACATAAAAAATAAAATCTAGACAGCTCAAACCCCCCAACAACTCCTAACATGCCAAACCAGACCCCTACTCCTGTTACAGCATCACAGGCGGAATCACAGACCAACTCCAGAGACATCCCTGGGGGCGCAGCCTCTGCCACAAAGCAGTACTTACACAACACGCAGAACACACTACTGGAAATACAGAGGCTCCTAACTGCAGATGTGGCTTCCCTAAAATCAAACATACAGCAGATTTATGAAAGTGCGAACACAACTGAAGGGGACATAGGGAAGATTCGCAGGGAACTAGCTGAAGTGCAATGCTCAAACTACAAACTACGCAGCATACCATGACGCTGCAAATGACCGCACAGGAATAGAGGTACTGCTGCAACCACATTCAAATCCGCTGTACCCCCTACAATCACTATGGAGGAATTACCCCACTACATAAGGAGACTCATTGCCTCCCTGTTACCGCCGGCTCTGGCCAAAAAGTTCACCTTTGCTGGACTATACCGCCTCCCTACCATCACCAAGGCCTCAGCCCCAATCACTGGAGATGTAATATTCGATGCTCATCATCTCACGATAAAGGCCACATCATGGCAGCAGTGAATGGCAACACCCCATTGTTATTCGAAAAATCGCCAAGATCCCTTCTCATCTCCCACAACGGAACTGTCCACAACTTCTCTGCAGAATCTGAAGCACCTGCGCTGCTCCTGGCTCTGGGCCTTGCTGATACCATTCCTACAACATGTACACTGCCTCTCACCCAAGTCTAGGGCTCAGAGTCCGCTAAACCATTCGTGCCAAGAGACATACCGAAAATCGCGCCAACCACCTGACTGATAAGGAAGGAGAAGCTGCTCCACATTTGGAAGCAACCTATAACAGATCACCAATATTCTGTTTTTGTATTTTTTGCTTCTATG
>OW240913.1:249358473-249398347 GCA_933207985.1 Pelobates cultripes | reverse complement strand
CGTAACACACCGCTTTACTGGGGCCTTATTTTGCTATTCAATCTATAACAGTGAAAAAAAGATTATTTTTTTTTTAAATGCAAGCTATTGTGACACCAGTGAGTGAGTGGTGGTACTGGGCACAGTATCCACTGTGAGCCTGACACACCCGCTTTAAGGACACTGTTTGCTATTCAATCTATAACAGTGAAAAAAGTTTTTTGTTTTTAAATGCAAGCTATTGTGACACCAGATATGAGTGGTGGCACTGACTGGGAAAATGGGCACAGTATGCACTGTGAGCCTGACACAGAAAGCTGGCAGCAGTGGCAGACAACTGACTGCTATTCAATCTATAACAGTGAAAAAAGTTTTTTGTTTTTAAATCCAAGCTATTGTGACACCAGATGTAATTGGTGGCACTGACTGGGGAAATGGGCACAGTATGCACTGTGAGCCTGACACAGAAGCTGGCAGCAGTGGCAGACAACTGACTGCTATTCAATCTATAACAGTGAAAAAAGTTTTTTGTTTTTAAATCCAAGCTATTGTGACACCAGATGTAATTGGTGGCACTGACTGGAGGAAA
Organism: Pelobates cultripes; assembly: GCA_933207985.1. Lineage (NCBI taxonomy): Eukaryota > Metazoa > Chordata > Amphibia > Anura > Pelobatidae > Pelobates > Pelobates cultripes. Next base: position 249,397,779 of record OW240913.1, on the reverse strand, counting down.
TGGGCACTGTGAGCCTGACACAGAAGCTGGCAGCAGTGGCAGACAACTAAGTGCATTTACATTACATAGAAAAAAAAAATAAAAAAAAGCATACCCTTATCCCTAACCTAGCTATGCTTTTCCCTATCTTATGAACAGCAGCTACACTTTCCCTCCTCTTACTAAGCATGCAGCTTGAGAATGAATCTAAAATGGATGCTGTCCAGTAGGTGGGAGGGTCTGCTAGGGAGGCTGTGCTGCTAATTGGCTGGAATGTGTCTGCTGACTGTGAGGTACAGGGTCAAAGTTTACTCAATGATGACGAATAGGGGGCGGGTCGAACCGCGCATATGTTCGCCCGCCGTGGCGATCGCGAACATGCTATGTTCGCCAGGAACCGTTCGCCAGCGAACCGTTCGGTACATCACTAATTATCACCGGCAGAGGAATACAGTTTTTACACAATATTTATAACTTCTAAAATATACATGTCATAAACATAAAACATACATTTTCATAATCAATCCATTCAGGGGAACAACATATTAAAAAATGGCAAGAATCAGACCAGGGGTTCAAAAGTTAAGGGAAAGTCCTTTGTGACTAAATGAAGCATGGCTTTCTGGCCCAAACCAGTTTCAGAGTCTTCTATCCTGGAGAGTAATTCAATTATCTCCCAGGATAGACACAAGACTCCATTAAGCACATGGTTGCAAAAGACACAAAACACTTTAAAATACATAAAGTCACATTTACACATAACACACAGACATTTCACATATCCCCAGATAGCTGGGATCTGAGTGCACATTATTAGATGAATGGCACTCAGATCACACAAATAAGCCTTTCTGCAGGGGAAATAAATGGTTTAACCTGCAGGGCCATAGTCCAAAGGGAGCAGGCGAGCAACCAGGCTTCTCCAGTTCACAGTGGCGAGGTTGGTTTCGCCACACCCATTGAATAAGATGTAGCTTTAAGTTTCCCTAGTGCAATGCTAGTTTGTCAGAAATGAATCTTGTTAATATCATTTTGCTTATGATGTATTTGCTCTTGTACTTTTGGAGATGGATTAGCCTGATTTTGTCTATGTAGATCTTAAAGCTTTTTGAGAAGGTTCAACAGGGCAGTTTGAGTGGTTTTTTAAGGTATGTTGCTCTACTTATTAGAAGTCCTCGTATTACCGGTTTGTGGGCTAGCCATAGTGTTGTTGGATTAATGTCTTCTGAGCTATTGGTAATGAAATATTGCTGTAGTTCTTGTAAGATTTGATTTCTGAATTCTGGATCATTTAATAACTGTTCATTTAACCTCCAAGGACTTTTCTTTACATATCTATATTGGTCCTTTAATATAAGTATTACAGGGTTATGATCCGATTTTGTGGATATTCCGATTTTGCAGTACTTGTTTTGTGGAAAATGTGAACTATGCATAAAGAAACCATCTATACGAGAATATGTGTTGTGAACTTGGGAAAAATGCGTAAATTCTCTAGCGTTGGGATGCAGAGTTCTCCAAATATCATAGAGGCCATGAGATGTCAATATTTTATTAAAGGTGTTGCAGCTTTTCTGTAAAAAGGTCTTTCTTTTGTTTGAATGAGAAGCGGTTGAATCCAGATTCGGATCTAGAACGTGATTGAAATCTCCGCTAATGATCGTAGTACCGGTTTGTAAATTTGTTACTTTATTCATAAGTGTATGCATAAAGTTATTTTGATTCACATTTGGAAAGTATGCATTTATTATAGTATATGTTGAATTGTTTAATATGCATAATAGAATAAGAAATCTACCCTGTGGGTCTATATGTGTTGTTATCTGTTCAAAGGCTAGTCTTTGATTAATCAAAATTGATACCCCTTTAGCCTTATTAGGAGATGTAGCATGATACTGAAAAGGAAAGTTCTTCAAGCTGAAGATAGAATTAGAATTGTGTTTAAAGTGGGTCTCTTGCAGGCAAATTATATTGGCCTGCGAATTTTGGAGTTCTTTAAGAATCATATGTCTCTTATCTAGTGCGTTTAAGCCTCTCACATTATGTGTGTAGAGCTTCATAGCTAAAACCGCAGGCAATAGGGAAAAAAGGAGAGAGGAGGAGAAAAAAAAAAAGAATTTAGGAAGGGGAATAAACTTAAACTAAATTAAACTAAATAAATAAAGTATGATACAATAGAATATTCTAAATCTAAGCGTCTAACCGTGAAACTTCTCAAAAAGGGGGTTAAAGTGGGCGGAGCGGGCCCCAGAGTGACGGCAATGGAGGGCTCAACATTATTTAACTATTCCTTCCTGTTCAATTCTCTTTGTTTTCTTTCTCTTCTCTCTAACTTTTCCTTTCCTTTCCCTTTTCCTTTTTTTCCTTTCCTTTCCTTTTTCCTTTCTTCATGAGTTAAACGATTTCCATTCCTCTTTCCCTTTCCTCTTTTTTTCTTTCTTTTTCTTTTCTTCCCTTTTGAACATTCTTTTTTTCCTTCCCTCTTCCCTCCTCTATCTCCTTCTCTTATAATACAACGAGTGAAAGTAAGAGAGAAGTTTGGATACTTAGATTTCCCTAATAGAGTGGAAAGAGTCTCCCTATAAAAAAAGAGAGACTTGGTAGGGGGAGATAGAGTCTTAAATTACTATTTCCCGTAAATTTACAGCGTGACTTTTAATAGGTTAATTGGAAACAACATTAATAAGCAAATCCTCCAAGTAGATATTTATGCTTTATGTAGCTTTTTGTAGCCCTTAGTATATATAATTTTGCCAGCCCAAATACAGTATATTTTTGACAATAAATTAAAATAAAGATAGAATGTAACCACATGGTAAAGAAAAAATACTAAGGGTACTTAAAATCAAAAGAGATCTACCAAACAATGTTGTTTAGATTATTCTTTAAAGATAGGACAGGGAAATAATGTCCAATTAGGCCTTTTCCATTAAGCAATCCTGCTAATATACTATTATTCTTGCTCTGCCGATTAATATATAATTTCCTACTTTTGCAAAATTATATTCATATTCGGTCTATTGCAAGGCAATATACATATATGGTACAGTAGCTGTCAGTTCATAGTATTTAAATTTACCCATCTCTAATAAGCATTTATAACCATAATAGATAATGATGTGTCGGACCATAAGTCCGATCAGTTATACTACTGCTGATACTCCTATATATATATAATGGAAATCGTTTAACTCATGATGTTTCAAACGCTGAGATAGTTGTATGACGTGATCAACATACCTAATATTACCCGTTTTAAGTTAAGAGGTAGGTGGCAAGTAGTAAATAATAAATATAAGTATTCAATATAATGTTATCTCAAACGAGAGAAACTGAAAAGGGGGGGATAGATTCTCAATTTACTGTTTCCCAAAAATATAAATCGTTACTTTTAGTAAATTAAATGGGAACAACCTTAATAAACAAACCCGCCACATAAATGTTTATGTTATCAGTAACCAATAGCATATATACTTTTGCCAACACACATGTGTTTTTGACAATAAACTAACAAAATGACCGCATATTGAAGAAACAGTTCTGAGAATACTTAAGATCGGAAGAGATCTACTAAGCAATACTATCTAAAATGTTCTTTAACAATAAGACAAAAAAAAATTAAGCATTTTCCATTGAACAATCCTGCAAGTGTGCTACTACTCTTACCCTACAAATTGACATATAAATATCCAAAATTATTTTCAAGTTTAGTCAGTTACGTGAGAATAAACATATTTAATATAATAGCTATCAGTTTATATTAAGTTTACACATATCTAATAACTAATACTATTTATAAGCATAATGAGTAATGGTGTATCAATCAATAAGTTTGATCGGATATACTACGACGGGTACTCCTATATATAATAAAAGCTGTTTAACCAATGGTGTGCCAAACTCTAAAAAAGTTCTATGGCATAACCCTCGTACCTATTTTTATACATTCAAAATTATTAGGTAAGTAATAAATAGTCAATAATAAGTGTGAGTATTCAATGTAATGTTAAATGGTGTTGCTTATAATATGATATGCCTTATAATATATTATATAAAGGTCCATAGTTTAAATTATCAAGATTTAAGGATACAGTGTAATTATTATACTTCCAAGGTATATGGTTTATATAAGTTGTCAGTACCTAATTTTTACATAATTCTTAAACAATCCTTTATTGCTATTCAGCCACCCCTAGTTTATGTAAAGGCCTCTTAAAGTTAATTAGATCTTAATTAGATCTATTGGGATTTTATGTTAGTCATAACGATCTAAAAGCTTATAGTTTACTTAGTAAGGCCAAAAAAAAAAGGAAGAAGGGAGGGACTAGGGTGAGTGGAGTAAGGTCTTGACCTAATATTATAATTCACCCAATAATTCTCCCGTTAACCGTATACTGATATCCTAATATCATAGTTAGCATAATATAACATAATATACATAATATAACATCATATGTATAACATCATAAGGTCAAAATGTTCACATATTACAGAAATATTTAGCAAAAACAATAATAATAATTATAATCGAAATAATAATAGAATAATAATAGAAATTATAAGACCAAATTCTGGTAAACTTGTGGTCTCCGGTTTCCTTGGTCCTTAGTTCTTAATCTTCTTTTGGGGAGGCTTTCTTAGATATAAGTGACCGGTCGTCCTCATGAGGCTGCTTGTTAAATGAAGTAGTATCTGTTCCACTTAAAGGGATATCCCATTTCCGTAACCCCTCTAACCCTTCTGCTGGGGTAGTTATTGTAGTGATTTCTCCTTCTTTTTTAATGATTAATTTAACAGGATACCCCCAGCGATAAGGAATGTTATTATGTCAGAGTTGGTCTACCGTGTTTTTGTATAATCTTCGCCGTCTTAAAGTTTAAGCCGATAAGTCCATAAACATAAGAACTTCCTTGAATTTTTCTGGGATTCCTTTATTGTTCCTGTGGGCTCGGAGCATCTGTTCCTTAGTATGAAAAAAATGTAGCCTCATAATAATGTCTCTTGAAGTAGAGGCAGGTAGTTGCTTTGGTTTTGGTACTCTATGTATTCGGTCTAATAACAGCTTCTCAGTCGGCATATCTGGTAATAATGCTTGAAACAACTCAGTAACATAAGTTACCAGTTCCTAACCGCTCACCTCTTCTGGTACACCTCTCAGACGAATGTTATTGCGGTGTGATCTATCTTCAATATCCATGATTTTAGAATCCTGAGAAGCTATTTTCTCTTCAGGTCGGTTTATACGATCACTCATTTCACTATACACAGTGTGCAGGGCTTCCATTTTATTCTCCAAGCATTGTGTTCGGGTAGTTAGCTCTTTAATATTTTTTTTTCATAACAACAATTGCATCCGTCACCGTGTTTTGAATTTTGGTGACCGCATTATCCAGCATGGCTTTCGCTGAGTGATTGGAGCATCCACCAGCTCCCCCTCATCGTTACATGCTGCTTCTGTCTCCATATTAAGATCAGCACTTTCAGATTGCTCAGCTTATTTCGCTCTTGGCGCAAAGAAGGCTGATTTATCTTTAGCTTCTGACACTTTTTTCCCTCGATGAGCCGACATAGTGACAAAAATCCAGTATGGTTCACGTATGACTCGGCTTCGGGTAAGCACAGTTATACAGTGATGCTTACCTATGCCCAATCTCACTTGTTTCTACCTCCCTTTTGACCGCTATCTTAACCTCTATCTTTCTGACAGTTTGACAGTCATCCGCTTCCCCATGCAAGGGTCGTCAAGGGTCGGCCTTATTTCTTTTTCTCAGCCGCTAGTTGAGCCCGTAGTGCCGTCGGAACCGTCGAAGCTTAGCTAGTATGCGCCATCACACTCGGCGTCCAACTTCCGACCACGTCCAAACCAATTGTTTTCTTGGTGACTATGGTCCCAGCTGTCTTGAGATCATTAACAAGATCCTCCCGTGTAGTTCTGGGCAATTTCCTCACTGTTCTCAGGATCAGTGAAACTCCACGAGTCAAGATTTTGCATGGAGCACCAGACCGAGGGAGATTGGCAGTTATTTTGTGTTTCTTCCATTTGAGAATAATCGCACCAGTTGTTGTCACCTTCTCCCCAAGCTGCTTGGCGATGGTCTTGTAGCCCATTCCAGCCATGTGTAGGTCTACAATCTTGTCCCTGACATCCTTAGACAGCTCTTTGGTCTTGACCATGGTGGAGAGTTTGAAATTGGATTGATTGCTTCTGTGGACAGATGTAATTTATACAGGTAACAAACTGAGATGAGGAGCACTCCTGAGAGTGCTCCTAATTTCAGCTTGTTACCTGTATAAAAGACACATGGGAGCCACAAATCTTGCTGATTGATAGGGGATCAAATACTTATTTCACTCATTGACATGCACATCAATTTATAACTTTTTTGACATGCGTTTTTCTGTATTTATTTTTTTGGTTATTCTGTCTCTTACTATTTAAATACACCTACCATTAAAATCATAGACTGATCATTTCTTTGTCAGGGGGCAAACATTTAAAATCAGCAGGGGATAAAATACTTTTTTCATATAAATATCTACAAATTTGGTGTAAACAGAAACCAGTGCCCTTAGTGATGAAAAACAAAGAAGAACACTTACTCTATTGGCTTTGGAAAAAAACTGTTTAGTTTTCCCAGGTATAGGTAGTACAAATCAATACATAACAGTAAAAAAGAAACAATAATAGTGTAACTCTGTGACACAAGAATATATAAATTGTAAGAAAATCAGGAAACTCACAAAAGGAGAGCAGTGAAAGTCTGCTCTAACTTGTACAGCTCAGATGTCCTGTAGTCAGGACCTCAATGTAACAGGCAGGATGGCAGTTCTATTCCGTATAGAACAGTAAAGTAGTGTCTACAAAAAGCAAGAAAACACACAGATGATCAAAATGCTTTTTTAAAAGACAGTATCAGATGGATATTAGAAAATATTTATTTATTGTTTTAATTCAAAATAGTTTTTTAATTCAAAATGTTACCTGCATTGCCAAGGTACGGCTATGGGCTATGGGTTCGCCCCAGTTACGCTAATCTATTTATGCTGCATTGGGAAAATTATATTATTTATAAAATCCCAGCATGGGGGACGGAACTGGTCGTATACCGTAGATATATTGATGATTTGATTTTTGGAAAGGTTCTCAGAGTGACTTGGAGACCTTTCTAAATAATATAAACATCAACAAATGGGGTATTAATTTGAGCAGTCAATTTAGTAACACTAACCTTAAATTACTTGATTTATAAATATATGTAGAAAATGCCATTTTACAATTTTTTTTTTTTTTTTAAAGCAAAGGCAAATAGCTAAGTTCTACTATGACAATAGTGAACACTATACGCCCTGGCTAAATTATATCCTGAATGGGCAACAACAGAGAATAAGGAGAAACTGCGCTGACAGAGGAAAATTTGAAGAACAAGCTAAAATGGTTTTGAATACATTTTCACAGAAAAAAATATCCTAATAAGTTACTTGATAAAGCATTTGAAGGGGTCAATAAGCTACACCAGAATGATTTGATTTTTAAATGAGATACTTTGAATAATAATAATTTTAATTTGATACCTTTGATCTTTGATTTTAACATTGATTGTAAGAAGATAAAATCTGTTATTAAGAAACACTGGCACCTTCTCAAAAAAGATAGTGAATTATCTAAAACAGTGGTAGTCAACCTTTTTCTACCTACTGCCCACTAATGCATCTTTCTTGATGGAAACATTTCCTTACCGCCCACCAGTTTTCTCGCAAATGCAGAATATTTTTTAGAAAGGAGGGCGTTTTAAAAAAAAAAATATATGTACCTACATTTATCTTTTTATTTCTACTTAATGCATGTTTATAATGTTTTTAACTTTATAAAGTTTAATGAGAAAACAATAAAGTAAATTGAAATTACCTTTACTAGTGATTAATGAGATCCTTGAGGTTGATGCTGCGAGACTAAATATTTGATATCTGGTTCGATTTTCGTAAGGAACAATCGAAGGTCTCCTCTTTCAGTGATATTCAAACGACTTCTCTGTTTGCGCATAATATGATTTCTCATCTGTGCGTCAGCTCCCCTCCTCTCCCTCCTCAAATCCCCTCCCCACCTTTTTTTTCCCTTTTTTCTATTTTTTAACCTTACTTATAGCAATGCCCAGTAGGAAGGCTGAGCTAGGTAGCCCACTTACTATTGCCCACTATAACAGACAGGCACACATACATACAGACACACACACAAGACACACATACAGACACACACAAGACACACATACACACATACAAAGACACATACATACAAACAGACAGGCACACACATACATACAGACACACAGACAGGCACACATACACACACACACGACACAGTCACCCGGGCTGGGGCCACAGATGGTGATGGCGGTACCCGGTCGCAGGGGTACCGCCGGCTCGCACCCGCCCACCAACCCAATCTCTCCAAATGAGGAAATCCCTACCACCCACATGGAATCCTGAAACGCCCACTAGTGGGCAGTAGGGACCAGGTTGATAACCCATGATCTAAAACAATCCTAGATAGACCTTTTATACTGTTCAGAGGAGCCCCTAAGTTTTCAACAAATTTTAACTTTTAACTATCCTAAAGCCGAAATAGCCAATACATAGCTTTTTAAATACAAATAAAAAAGGTCATTAAAAGGTATTAATAGATTTAGAACTAAATAAAAAAGAAGAGGAACTTTTTATTAATGATTTTATAACATGTTTTAGTAAAAATATTATTTATCTTTTAATCTGTCTGTGCGGATTACAATATGTTGACCTATTCGTCCTCTTCACAAAATGATTTATGAACATATTATTTATGAACATATTAATAATATTAAAAAAGGTTTTGAACAACACCGCACATTTAAAAAAGTACCACAATAAACAAAATGGTTAAAAAATCCTGGCGTGGTGGGAATCACATTTATGGGAAATAAAATGGGTGCATACGTTAGAGACTTTAGAACCCAAGGGACTTAATATAGAATTTGATCTTTACAATTTTTTATAATTTTGTAAAAAAAAAATTATAATTTTTTTTCTTTTTGATTATTAATATCACAAAATACTTATTTGTCTGAATGATTCTGATGTTTATTAGAGCTTCTGTATTTTAATATTGGACTTTTATATAGATATTTGATATTAATATTTTTTTACCTTCTCTCCTCTAAAGTATGGTATTTCAAATACTTGTAAGTTTGTTTTTTATAATATTTATATTTTTTAATACCGTATTTTCTGGTGTATAAGACGACTGGGCGTATAAAACGACCCCCAACTTTTCCAGTTAAAATATAGAGTTTGGGGTATACTCGCCGTATAAGACTACCCCTCTTCCAATGCACACCAAATAAAAATTAGCAATGATATACAGTGAGCAGACAGAGCTACACAGCAAAACATTAAAGGACCACTATAGTGCCAGGAAAACAGACTCGTTTTCCTGGCACTTTAGTGCCCTGAGGGTGCCCCCACCCTCAGGGTCCCACTCCCGCCCGGCTCTGGGGAGAGGAAAGGGGTAAAAACTTACCTTTTTCCATAGCTGGGCAGGGAGCTCTCCTCCTCCGATCCTCCTCTGTTTCTCCCATTTAGCTGAATGCGCACGCGCGGCAAGAGCTGCGCGCACATTCAGCCGGTCGCATAGGAAAGCATTTACAATGCTTTCCTATGGACGCTTGCGTGCTCTCACTGTGATTTTCACAGTGAGAATCACGCAAGCGCCTCTAGCGGCTGTCAATGAGACAGCCACTAGAGGAATTGGAGGAAGAAAACTGTAAACATAGCAGTTTCTCTGAAATGGGTTAATCCTAGCTGGACCTGGCACCCAGACCACTTCATTAAGCTGAAGTGGTCTGGGTGCCTAGAGTGGTCCTTTAAATATAGATAATCTGAAATAGCATTTAAAGCACCTCCATTCTTTTTAATCCCCCCTCCATTCTTTTTAATCCCCCCTCCATTCTTTTTAATCTCCCCCTCCATTCTTTTTTAATCCCCCCTCCATTCTTTTTTAATTCCCCCTCCATTCTTTTTAATCCCCCCTCCATTCTTTTTTAATCCCCCCTCCATTATTTTTAATCCCCCCTCCATTTTTATTCACGCCCCCAATTGTTTTACACCCCATTCTTTTTAATCCCCCATTTTTTACTCCCTCCACCCCCACCCTCCATTCTTTTTACTCCCTCCCACCCTCCATTTTTACTCCCCCACCCCACACCCACCCTCCATTCTTTTTACTCCCCCACCCCCACCTTCCATTCTTTTTACCCCCACCCTTCTTTTTTTTTTACTCCCCACCTCCATTCTTTTTACTCCCCACCCATTTTTTACTCCACCCTCACCTCCATTCGTTTTACTCCCCCATTTTTTACTCCCCCCCACCCCCACCCTCCATTCTTTTTACTCCCCCCTCCCTCCTTCTAACCTCCTCTTCCCTGTGCAAAGTGGGTGGCCGAGCTCCTCTTCGTCCTGTCAGTCCGGCCGGGTACCGCGCGGTACAGGAGATTCAGTTACCTGTTCCTGGCCGGACTGAAAGCATTAGCAGGCGCTGCAGCATTAGCATACCCGGCGTATAAGACGACCCCCCACTTTGGAAAAAATTTCCAGGGGTAAAAAGTCGTCTTATACGCCGGAAAATACGGTATTTTGTTAATATTTTTATGCTATATGCATGTTTTATACATGCTAAATCAAGCATGTCAAACTCAAAGTCTAGCACAGGTCAAATAAACAAGGTTTAAGTTTCTCTGGGGCAAAAAAAAAAACCTTAAAATTTTCACAGAAACATAGGTTTATTTTGAAAAGTACAGTATGAAAAAACCCAGCATCCCCCTATATTAAACTACAGCACCCCCCTCTACTAAATCCCAGTCCCCCTCTACCTCTACTAAATTCCAGTCCTCCCCTATACTAAATCCAAGTCCCCCCTCTACTAAATCCCAGCACCCCCTTTGTAGCCAACAAGCAGACTCTACTTACATTGCCGCTCCAAAATCCATCCTCAGGTATACCCTAAATGGCACTGTCCGCACCCTGTGCCAAAGCGGATCCTCCTGCTACTTCTTGAAACTCTGTGAAGGTGGAGCACGTAGACGTCATGTCGGAATGTGATGTGGCGTTGCATGCTTCTGTGCACCTCCAGGTACTCCACTGTCCAGCTGCGGCCATCACAACACAGACCAACACACACACACACACTCACTGACAGACACACACACACTGAAAGACGCACACATACACACTGACATACACACACTCACTGACATACACCCACACACACTCACTGACAGACACACACACACTCACTGACACACACAGACACACACATACTCACTGACAAGATAGACACCCACACACCCACTCACTGACAGACACACACACACACAGAGACACACACTCACTGACAGACACTCACTCACTGACATACACACACATTTACACATTCTTACACACACTCACATCATTCCCTGGGGTCCAGTGGGGATCTTCAATCTGGAGATCTCCTTCCTGCTCCCTAACACGCATTTTAGTGATACCGGGTGCATGAGGGAGCAGTAAGGAGCAGGGAGACTGAGCTCCCTCACTGCCACATCGTCCTGCTTCCTCTCTGGCTGGGTAAATTTTAGCAGAGTAGGCACCTGCAATGGGAAGAAAGCAAGTACCTCCTCTGCTTTAACACCAAACATGAACTTGATGCTTGCCGGGCCACAAAGATGTCTATTGCGGGCCACATGAGGCCCGCGGGCCGCGAGTTTGACATGCTTGTGCTAAATGATTATTGCATATATGATACTGCCTGCTTTTTTATTTATCTGTCAACTTTCATGTTTGTACCGTTTTTTTAATATGTATATCTGAAGAGAGACATTTAGGCAATATGCCTATTTTTTGCTTTGCATTAAGACTTTTAACATAGGTTTTGTACTTGGACCAATCAATTACGAGACTGTTTTTTACTATTCCCAGTGAGGTGGATATAAATATGGACAGACGGCAATCGGTAGGACTGATCTGAAGAAGCTGCCCAGGCGAAACCCGTCATCACGCTATAAGACGCACCATGTCAGTACGTTCTTACACAAAGCTTGAGTTCCAGGAAAGATTCCTTACTGTGCTGACTTTCCGAGGATCGCAAGTGCTAGCTGCAAGTCGTAGGGACTGAGGACAAACAGAGGAAGTACTTCATATGGAATAGAGATCATTATTTCTTGTTTTTATGTTACAGTAAAGGATACATTTAATCGAATTGCCATCCTGACTGTTACATCGAGGTCCTGACTACAGGACATCTGAGCTGTACAAGTTAGAGCAGACTTTCACTGCTCTCCTTTTGTGAGTTGCCTGATTCTCCTATAATTTATATATACTTGTATCACATAGTTACACTATTATTGTTTCTGTTTTACTTTTATGTACTGCTTTGTACTACCTATACCTGGGAAGGTATACTAAACAGTTCCCTTTCCAAGGCCAATAGAGTAAGAGCTCTTCTTAGTTTTTTTATCACTATGGGCACTGGTTTGTGTTTACACCAAATTTGTAGATATTTATTTGTATTATACTATTAATGGCACAATATAGCACACTTTAACCCCTTAAGGACACCCCGAGGGAGCCCGGCGCTGGTGAAAGGTTGGATTTTAACCACTTCAGCCCAGCGGGAGGGGGGCCATGAGGGTGGGGGGATCTATTAACACTATAGTGCCAGGAAAATGAGTTTGTTTTCCTGGCACTACAGTGGTCCTTTAAATTGCACTTTCACTGTACTGTGTTGCACTTTATAAAAGTACAAAAAGTAAACTGTAAAGTATTATTTTTTTATTTTTCATATATTTGTATTTTATTGAATGTTTTGTCAGTTACATATCCACAACATAGTTACAGGTTCATGTTCAAAATTAACAATTAGTAACAAGGTTATGATAGTCATGAGTAGACAATGATCAAAGTTACAATTTGTACATACAAGGGAGTCCACATAAGTCCACTTAACCTAGATTGCTAATAGGTAGTGGGTAAAACTGGCATGTAGTGGGAATACAATAAGTTCATATGAATTATTTCAGTAACACGTTATCATTTGTTTGCATTGACAAATTAACAGTAACAAAAAGTAAGCCACCGGGTGCAACTAGTAAACAGGGATGGTAAACTATATACAGAAGAAGAAAAGAGCCTGTGGGCTGCGTTATCTCTACGGTGGTTCACTGTGAGTCCTTCCATTTACCACCAGCAGAATTGGATAATGAGATCCATTCTGCCCATGTCACCTGAAAAAGCTTAGTTTTCATTGGGGAATCAAGGGACATGCACTCATACATGTAAAATTGCTGGATTTTATCTTTGAGTTGTGTTAAAGCTGGGCACATAGGTGACTTCCAGTTTGTTGCGATTAGGTTTTGTGCTGCCAATAAGGTGAGAGCTATCAGCTGATGGTAAGTGTGATTTTTGGTTTTATCGAATAACATGAGAAGGCATGTAGAGACAGTCATTGGGAAACCAGGTACCCTGAAAGTCTTTAGTAGTGTCTGGATGTCACTCCACAATGGGCGGATACTGCTATAAGTCAACCAGATGTGGTGTAAAGTATTTTAAAGATATAGTGCACCTTTTTTTCTATATAAATCTGACAATGTATTTGGAATTTGGCAGTTATCATTGGATTTTGTTCATTTGGACATATAACCCTGTTAATCTGTGAATGATGGGAAGATGCACCTATCAGTGTGTATTGCAAAATATATACCTAATATTCATAATATTATAATAGTTTGCAGTACACTGATTGGTCCTTTTTGTGCCTCTTTTTGGTTCATCTTTTCCCATTGTATTTTCAGACAAAGTGAACCCAACCAGGTTTTACCCCGTAAATAAGTCTGTAAAGTACATATACTGTAAAACTCTGCCGTGCAGAGGTTTATGTGACAAATGTCTTTTTCTGATCATTTAATGGAAACTTTGAAGCCATGTATCCTTATTTTACATTTATGCATAAACAATTAGGGGGTACATTTTAACTCATACTTTAGTTTCCCTTTAACATATTAGCAGGCAGTTGTAACATGGCTAGGTAGTAATTTCAGTTGGAAACCACATTGTTCCACATGTCAGTAACTGGATTCTTATTATTGTAACTGGATTCTTATTAATGTAACATAATAGTCTTTACAAAAGCATAATTCACTACTGATCCTTTAAACAGTTTCTGTGCTCTATTGTTAGTCTTTTGTTTAACATGTCTTATGTGTCTTAAGATTCCTGAAGTCCTGCTTTCCAGAGTGACTTTTATATTATTGATTCATGTCCAGTGAAACTTGAACCTTCTGACAATTTTTTTGTTCTGTCAAAATGTGTCTTAAATTTCTTCTGTAAAAAATAGAAGAAATACTTTTTTTTAAGTCTCAGATAACCGATAACTGATGATAATTCAAAAATCAGTCAATGTCCTGGCTGAAATTGTCAAGTAATTCAAGCATTCAAAGGCGGAACCTTGCTTTTGTGTGAAGATTATGATATAGTAGGATATGATTAGCACTATAGTATATTAGGTCCCCCGCCCGCTGGGCTGAAGGGGTTAAAACCCATCACTAGGCGCAGTGACATGCATGCACAAACGGCACTGGTGGCTACACACCTGGGGTAAGTTAATGTAATATATTTTTCTTTATAATGTCACACAGTTTGATGCAATTTTATGCTGTCCTGAGGAAAGTCCCGAACCGGGACTGAAACGTTGACGAACTCTGCATATTTTAATGTAAATTAATAAAAGTTACATTTTATAAGACCGAGAGTGCAGACCACCTCCTTCATCTCTCTCTCTCTCTCTCTCTCTATATATATATATAACAAAACACAAAAAAGGTATTGTGGGGAAAAATTGTGATTGAAAACCCCTTCCACCTGAAGTCTGTGGATAGTTAATATAATGTTAAACAAAAATCTGCACACTAGTCAAACCATAAGACTTGCCCTTCCCACAGGAATCACACATTTGCAGTGATGTTACTACCTCAAAGGATTCTGGGTGGGCATATGCAAATTAGTTCAACTGTTATGCTTCCTATGGATTTGGAGTGGAACTCAACTGCAGAAATATAGTTAGGAGAACCCTTAGGGTTTCTAGAATAGTAATTAAAATTTAGATGGAACAATTCCTCATTAAAGAGTTTTATGAGAAGGAGGATTGCAGAGAACAGTTCTTGTAATTTAAAGGAATACAATACGAAGATAATTTGATGATAACAGTTCATGAATCTTTACTGAACACAATATGAAGATAGTTTGAATATAACAGTTCATGTAACCTTAATGAATACAGTATGAAAGTAGATTGATGATAAGAGTTCATGTAGCTTAAGAAATACAATATGAAGATAGATTGATTAGATGAGTCCTGTAACCTTAAGGAACACTACATGTAGATAGTTTGATGAGAAGAGTTCCTGTAGCTTTAATGAAACAATATGAAGATAGATTGATGAGAAGAGTTCCTGTAGCTTTAAGGAATATAACAGGTAGATGGTTTGAAGAGAAGATGTCCTGTAGCTTTAAGGAACACGACATGCAGATAGTTTGATGAGAAGAGTTCCTGTAGCTTTAAGGAATACAATATGTAGAGTGTTTGATGAAAAGAGTTCCTGTAGCTTTAAGGAAAACAATCTGTAGAGTGTTTGATGAGAAGAGTTCCTGTAGCTTTAAGGACTACAATATGTAGAGTGTTTGATTTAAAGAGTTCCTGTAGCTTTAAGGAATACAATATGTAGAGAGTTTGATGAGAGAGTTCCTGTAGCTTTAGGGAATACAATATGTAGATAGTTTGATGAAAAGAGTTCCTGTAGCTTTAAGGAATACAATATGTAGAGAGTTTGATGAGAGAGTTCCTGTAGCTTTAGGGAATACAATATGTAGATAGTTTGATGAGAAGAGTTCCTGTAGCTTTAATGAAACAATATGAAGATAGATTGATGAGAAGAGTTCCTGTAGCTTTAAGGAATATAACAGGTAGATGGTTTGAAGAGAAGATGTCCTGTAGCTTTAAGGAACACGACATGCAGATAGTTTGATGAGAAGAGTTCCTGTAGCTTTAAGGAATACAATATGTAGAGTGTTTGATGAAAAGAGTTCCTGTAGCTTTAAGGAAAACAATCTGTAGAGTGTTTGATGAGAAGAGTTCCTGTAGCTTTAAGGACTACAATATGTAGAGTGTTTGATTTAAAGAGTTCCTGTAGCTTTAAGGAATACAATATGTAGAGAGTTTGATGAGAGAGTTCCTGTAGCTTTAGGGAATACAATATGTAGATAGTTTGATGAAAAGAGTTCCTGTAGCTTTAAGGAATACAATATGTAGAGAGTTTGATGAGAGAGTTCCTGTAGCTTTAGGGAATACAATATGTAAATAGCTTTAAAGAATATAATATAGCTTGTCCACTAATTGAACTAAGGAGGCACGTAAAATAATTAAGCAGTAAGTATTGAAGTGCCAGGAGGAGGATTAATCCAAATCTATAACTTGCTGTTACTTGGAAGGTTTCACAAAGCAGTAAGTATTCCAAAGGTAAGCCAAGTTCAATAGAAGGTGGATGAATATCCACGGTATGAACAGTCCAGGTGCGGTACAAGTTCAGAAGTTTAGTGAGCGATTGTTTGTAGCCGGTCAGAAGTTCAGGAAGCATCAAAGTAACCAAGCACTTTGAATCTGGCGCGGTTCCTCTAAGTAGCGCGAGGAAGCAGCGTCAGAGAAGGAGGCATGTCATTGGTCTGTGAACCCGGAAGTGTTGGATTATCGGAGAAGCTGATAGTTAAGTTCTGACATCAACAAAGAATCCCATTTTTTCCTCATTCTATTTTAACCCCTTAAGACCGGAGGGCGTACAATTACGCCCTATTTTAGGCGGCTCTAAACGCCGCCGGGCGTAATTGTACGCCCTCCGGTCTTTCTGTACTTACCCGGTCGCCGGCAATCCCAAGCCGGCGATCGCGGTTCGGGGGACTCCCAGGGAGCCCCCTGCGGCATGTCCGACCCCTTGGAAGCCCCCCGGCCATGTGAGAGTGAGGTCCTTGCGAGGACCCCACAATCACATGGCCGGGTAGGCTGCCTGCTGCATTGCCAGCAGGGGGGCTGCCTGTAATGACAGGTGGTCCCCCTGCTGGCTGAAAATAAAAATAAAATAAATTAATTAAGTGAAAAAAATATATATATATTTAGATCATATATATACACATATACATACACACACATACACTGTCTAGGTGTATTTTACTATTAATATATATATAATTATATATATATTAATATCAAATTACACGTAGACTGATACTGATTAAATATATATATATAATTATTGTTATATATATTTATATATAATATAAAAAAATTAAATATGTAAATACGTTAAAAAATAAAATTAAAAAAAATTAAAAAACATTATTAAAAAATATATAGATGTGTGTTATTTCATTCTAACTGTATTGTGATATTAATATATATATATTTATATCAAAATACACCTAGAACGAAATAATATATATATCTACATACATAAATATATACGTATATATCACTATATATATACCTATATATAAATAAAAATATTTAAAAAAAATTATATATATATACACATATAGATTCACATACATATATATATATATACATATATTCATTCTACATATATATTTATGTAATATTTTTACATAATTAGGTATCTTAATTAATTACAATTAGCGGGACCTGCCTGACAACCCATGCCGAAAGTAAAGGGAATTTAATTTGCTAGCACTATATTTAACCCTATAACTTTCCAAGACACCATAAAACCTGTACATGTAAAATGTATTACAACGATGATATCGCCAGTAAAAGTGACGTTTTTTGAATTTGTCATGCACAAACAGCACTTACACGGACAATATTATTGCTGTGATACTTTTTGCTGTTTTGAAACACAAATATTTGTGTTCAGCAAAGTCTCCCGAGTACAACAGTACCCCTCATGTACAGGTTTTATGGTGTTTTCAAAAGTTACAGCGTCAAATATAAGGCTTGCGTTTCATTTTTTTCACATTAAAATTCGCCAGATTGGTTACAGTGCCTTTGAGACCCTATGGTAGCCCAAGAATGAAAATTACCCCTATGATGGCATACCATTTGCAATAGTAGAAAACCCAAGGTATTGCAAACGGGGTATGTCCAGTCATGTCCAGTCATGTCCAGTATGTCCAACACTGGCCAAAATTGGCGTTTTTTGCATCTTTCACACAAACAAATACTAATGCTAACTTTGGCCAGTGTTTGTGACCAAATGGCTACTAAAAAAGACTGGACATACCCCATTTGCAATACCTTGGGTTGTCTACTATTGCAAATGGTATGCCATTATGGGTGTTAATTTCATTCCTGGGCTACTATAAAGTCCCAAAGGCATCATAACCAATCTGGCGAATTTCAATTTCAAATGTAACGTGCTATATTTGACCCTGTAACTTCCCAAAACTCCATAAAACCTGTACATAGGGGTACTGTTTTACACGTGAGACTTTGCTGAATAGAAATATGTGTATTTTATTGCAGTAAAAGCAAACAGTATTAAGACATTGACCGTTAAAATGTCATGTAGAACTAGAATAATCTTATTTTCTCCAATTTTTTTCATATTAAATTATGTTTCATAGCTAAATATTTGATATTAAATGAAAGCCCTGTTTCCCCTGAATAAAATGATATATAATAAGGGTGGGTGTATTTACTATGAAAGAGGTGAATTACGGTTGGACAGACATGTAGCGCAAATGCCAGGTTTTGTTTACATTTTGTTTCATTCACAACATGTACATTTGGCTCCGTCCTTAAGGGGTTAAACATGGATTCCTTTGAGTCTGTGTTTGCTATATACAACAGCTTTGAAACACAACTTAGGAAAAGATGCAGAGCCATATAATGGTATTTCAATGCAGTTTTATTTTTTGTAAGCAAATAGAGCAGAGGCATGTTTACGTGTGAAGAGTGTGTCCTCACTTTTCATTTTGCAAAAAGTGCAGATTTCAGTAGAAATTCAGTAGAAGTTTTGGTTAAAATTAAAAGGCCACTGCAGTCAGACAACTTCATTTAGATGAAGTGGTCTGGATGCCATCAGTGGTTCTTTAAAAATCTTAGCATAGATTTTTTTTTTATTTTTATGCTGTTAATGGAAGTTTATTGATTTTTATAGTAAGCGAAGTAATAGGGTACAGAAACAAGAAGGGTATACAGGATTACATCAAAGGGATCGTCATACATTGAAATAGGCAACTAAAAAATGGAATATTCAGTCATAAATCTGGAACTGAGCCACCTCTATTGTCCGTACATGGTGTCATCTGTAGAGTAGCCTTCTGGCCATAGCTTAAGCTTCATTATGCAACTCAAATATCCTCATGGTGCCGAACGTTACATAAACAAAGATGGCCCTAGGGGGTGCTAAATAATAGCTAATTCGTGGTTGTCACTAGCCTCCGGGTTGTGTGAGAATCTGTTCTTGCATTTTTTTTAAATTTTTTTTTAAATGAGTTGCATTGGTATTTGACCCATATTCAACAGAACATTCAGGGGTTTGTATAACCTATCATGTATACATACCAGCAGAACAGTCATCTTCCCAATTGTTCCGACGCACATTGTGATTAATGCCATTTTGCTTACATCAGAGGCAGTCGCCCCTCTATTTTTGTAGCATAGAATTTATTTTAAACATTAGATGTATATTTGGCAAATAATTGTAATATACAATTACAGTATTGTGTACAGAATGTTGTTCAGAGATACATAATTGCAATTATGTAATGTTACACAATTTAACATTTTGATTTATTTGTTCATCCTTTACAAAAATATTGAGGGATCATTTTTAAAAGAAATTATTATATAGTGTCCTTTTCTTGCAATAGTGCAGAAATACTATTTTTTATAGATATATCAAAATAGTCAAAATTTCTGCTTTTGGGTATTGTTGTCAGTATTAGGAACAACAATGTGAAAATATGATCTGCACATTGGCATAAGGCCTCAATACAATTTATAAAATCATAGAGTTACACTAAACTTTGTACTGTGCTGTCCTGAAAGCCTCCACCCTCCTTGATTTTGCCATAATGATTATCAGTCTTTATTACAGTCTATTAAAGTTGTAAAAAAAAGTTATAACAAGAATGGCTTATTATATTGACAACATCTACCATTATCCTTCATATGGTTCAATGCCTAATGATATCTATACTGTTTAATCTTCGAATAAGCAATAAAGCATCACTGTATAATTTTATTGTCAATGTACTATTTTCAAATTAAATATCATGTCTAGAAAGAGAAAGTGTTGTTGTGTAGTGAAGCCCATTATAGCTCCTTATGAAGTCATGTTCTTCATTTTTAGTAATACATTCTTAATTTTATAAACTTTTATGCTCTCTCCACTTTTATATGGTGTTTTCTTTTTAATCATCTACCTGCTTTATGTTGTGTGGCAGCAAAGTTATTAGTGACATTTAGGCAACCATTCTTAGTGATTTTTGGGCTTATAGCTGAATTGATATAGCAAGGTTAAGAGAATGAAGAGAGGTAGATGAAAGGTAACCAATTGCATCATAACCTATATATTGAGCATTGGTCATAATGGTGCGTGGAGTGTTCTTGAAAAAGTAAAGCATTTTTTTTTCTACTTTTCTGTGTTGTATGCACTATATACAAGAATTTTGTTGGTACTGGTAATGTAATGATGAAAGACCCAACCAACACAAACCTGCAAGCCTTTAGAGCAAGACTCAGAGTGCCATCAAAAACTCCAACTTCTTTTTTTCCTTAAAAAAACTATTATTAGTATTTTGTACTTTTTTTTTTTTTTAAATATAAATCTTTATTTTTGGTGTGCATGAATACATCAGGAGTGTTTCTGATGTACTAGGCATCAAGAGGGAGAGTGATATCCAGCAAGTACATTGATAGACTGCACATTTTTATATTGAAAATAATACAAGAGTAGCTCAATGCAAAGAAGGTATAGTTAGGAAGAAGAGTAGTAAAGAGTGCCTCGTCACTTGAGTATTGCTAACAAGCTTAATATGCAAATCTGGCAACTGGTGTGTGCTCTGTAGGGAATCCGATGACTGTGAAACATCCCCGACATGGATCTGCAGGTAGCCTATTCCCATCTGATGTAAAGCATAGTCCCGTTCAGCTGTACGGGGCCACAGAACCACCGGCCCGTATACATTAGAATGTCCAGTAAGGCAAGGGTGACTGGTTTGGTTAAAAGGCTACAGTAATGTCTGCTCGATCTGTGTGATATCAATCACAGCTTCCACTGTGGCCACACTGTTTGCGGCTTCCCCTGTGCCAACGATGGCCGTGACCTCATAGGCCTTGTGTTGGTGGACCTCCTAGTTCCTCTATGGGTAGGCCGCTCTGCGTACTCAGAGTGACCCTCCAGTTCTGGTAGCACAAGAGGAGGAGGTTGTGGCTGGTGTGGGTCAGGAGTGAGTAGTTGGTAGCTGATCTT
Source organism: Pelobates cultripes (assembly GCA_933207985.1). Lineage (NCBI taxonomy): Eukaryota > Metazoa > Chordata > Amphibia > Anura > Pelobatidae > Pelobates > Pelobates cultripes. The sequence goes on along the minus strand of OW240913.1, from coordinate 249,376,258 downwards.
AGCTCAGAATTCCTCAGGCTGTTGGCCTCCCTTATCGGTGGGGTATGGAGCTTCCACCATACTGGAGTGTGCCTCCAGATACGGCAGCAACAGAGATGGATGCTGTAATTACCATGACCGATGAGAGGAGGAATGCTCCGACTGCTTAGAACAGAGACTCCAAGGGCAGAGGGATCGGCCACCTCCCTCTTGCCCACGTGTTGTAGGCCACGACTCTGTATCTGGAACCACAAAACAGGCAAAATGGTGTTGAACCAGGCTAAACTGAAGCTCCCAGAGGTGGTGTGAGTGCTGCAAGTAGTGGAAAGTAGATTTTAATCAAGTAAATTAAGTATACTTGCCTGGTTCTCCTGGCGCTCTTTCAAGATGCGTCCGATGAGCTCGGCAGTTAGCTGATTACTATACACTATAACTCCCAACTTTGAAAAGATTAAGTTATGGTGGTGAAACTACATGATAGATTTGACCAGTTCTCTTTTATAATGCATTGTATAGAAAACTCTTTAATAGTATTAAAAAACAACCAGTCCAAAAAAGAAAAATAGTAATTTACAACTCAAGTTGATGGATTTGCAATAATTTCCCAAGTTTGCACTGCCCATATAAAATTGTGCTCCACCAATCAGAGTTACTCGATTTTCTATTGATGCTGACATTACTCTATAAATTAATGTATCACAGGACTGGACTTTATGGGCAGAGCTGAGGTTTCTGAAAACTATAATTAAATGACTAGACTTCTAACCTTTTTACTTAATATTATATTGGGGGAGATACTAACAACCTAAGTACCATCACTATTAATAGTATTTAGCGTTCCAGTTCTGACGCTCACATCCACATTGAAGGCACTTTTGGTGGTTGACAGGGGTCATCATGACCATTCTGACAGGTGTTCAACCATATACACTGCAAACTATGCTTCACTGTATGCTCTGACACCTTTTTTTTATCATGGCCAGCATAAAAACTTTCAGCAATTTGAGCTACAGTACCTCTTCTGTGTGATCGGACCAGACTGTCGAGCCTCTGCTCCACATGTGCATAAATGAGCCTAGTGTGCCTATGACCCTGATGCTGGATATCGTTCCTAGCACCATTTTTGGTAGGTACTAGCTACAGCATACTGGGAACACACCACAAGACTTCATGTTTTGGAGATGCTCGGGCCCAGTCATTGAGCCATCACTGTTTAGCCCTTGTCAAAGTCACTCAGATCTTTTCGCTTGCCCATTTTTCCTGCTTCCAACACAGGAAGTTCATTAAATGACTGTTCACTTGCTGCCTAATATACCCTACCCCTTGACAGGTTCCATTGTAACAATATAATCAATGTTGTTCACTCTACCTGTCAGTTGTTTTAATGCTGTGGCTGATCAGTGGAGTCCCATCACTGTACCATTGCTGCTTGGTAGTATTTAAAGAGCAGCAGTTGGAGGTCCTTTAGTATACTTCACCATAGAGTTATGGAGTGCTCCTACTGCTAGCAGATCTTCCTCTCCTCAATGGCACCATGGTGGCAGCTCATGGTGCCTGTGCATGGTGGTCCAACCTTACCAGCATATCAGGCTATCAATCTCTCCTGCAACATGCTAAAGTGATGGAGGAAAGCCACATTTATGGAAATCAGACAAATAGTGAAAAATTGGTTGGGAGAGCAGGCAAGCACCAATATGAATGTTGGGTTTGTAGTCACCAATAGAGCTGCTAACATGGTCAAATAACTGTGACAGGGTTCCTTTGTAGGTGTGCGATTTTCTCAAATTTCTTAACACAAGTGTGACAATCATACTTGATCGTTGCAGGAGGACTGGTGGGCAGTTCCACTGTGTGTAGGCTAGCCAATTCTCGAGTGATTAGCAAGATAAAACATACATCATCTACAACAGGATTTCAACATATGGTGTACCTCATCTTTAGACATGCTGAAAAGAATTTTGGAACAGCAGTGGACATTCCATTGTTTTCTGACCACTTAATTGACATTAGCTCTTCACTGGGGCATGAGGCTTCAACAATAATAGGACATACAGTGTCCGATCTTAAACAATTCTGTGAGATGTGAGTAACTTTTGACAGTAATGACAGTTTAATGACAGTTTTTAACATATCCCCTTGATCTCCCCATTGTTCTCATTAAAAAAAGATTACATGACAGCACAATCCATGTAAATGTAGCGTAGTGGTCAAGACTTCAGTCTACTTAAAATATTTGCTAATTGCCCTGAACTGATGCTAGCTTTCTTTTGTGATCCTAGAATTAAAAGAAAAGTGACACTCTGATACAACAGTCTGAGATAATAAAGGGACAGACTTATGGATAGGGTCCATTATTTGCAGCGAACTTAATGTATGTTGTCATGATCTGCTACTCCCAGTAGCAGCAGCCTATCCTCAATACAACAGAGAGTAGAATCCGTTGTTTGGCCAAAGGCTCTTGGCAGTTTGGTGGGAGAATTGAAATCAACAAGCAGCCAGTGCTGTCAGTACCTCTAGTTACCACAACGCTCACAAATATCCCAGCAACTGGTGTTACACTGTTTTTTTGGTTTCATACTTGAGGCATCATCATCTGCTGGATGAAATCCAATTGGTCACTTGTCTCTCCTTTTAAGCTTGTTTCTAAATATTTAAAACTATTCTAAAGTTTTCTGGGAAATTAAAATATCTGCTGCTGCTTGGCCTTTTTAAAAACACCTGTCACTATAGTGATTTTACCATGCTTGGCTCAATTTTGCAGGTCTGCAAGTTGGTACAAGCTGATAGGGTATTTTAAAAAGCAAGACTCAAAACGAAGGGTGGTCAGTCATGCTCCGGGCTGAATATGTGGGTATTCTTTGCTCTTTTCAGCATTGAAGGGGTGGGAGTGTCTTCAATCACTTTTTCATTTTTTTTTTAAATCTCCTTTTATTAAAGAGACACTATAGTTACCAGAACAACTTTAGCTTAATGACTCCGTTTTGGTGTATAGATCATGTATCTGAAGTTTCACTGCTCAATTCTTTGCCATTTCCTTTTAACTTAATATTAAAATATTACAAAAGAAAAAACAATCAATACACACTTTTTTTATACCCATATCTATAATAATCTCATACATTTCAATTGTACAAAAAAGGACACTTTAAATTTAGGGGTGTGAGTGGGGGTGTGACCAGGGTCGCTATTCTGATAAACTGTGCTCCTAGGAACTAGCCCATCAACATTCCTTCTCTCCAAACCAGGAACAAAGCAAGGACACTCTGGTTTTAAAGTAGATGAACTCAAAGGAGGTGACAGAGTCTCTATCGGTGATCCAGCCTTTGGTGCACATATACATAGCGATTATCACTATATGTATGTGCTCTGTAGCAGAACTACCACCAGCAGGCCCATGCACTTAGAGCTACCCCATATGTCTCTCTATAATAGCTTTACCAGCGGCCCCTTAAGATATACAAAGCCAGTTAGCTTCCTTCCAGTTAACATTGGCGAAGGAGGGAGGAGCACAGGAGAAGGCAGAGATGAGGGGAGAGCCAGACCCTGACTCCCACCAGACCCAACCAGCAGAGCCACCAGAGGATGGCTAAAAATATTACCAACATGTGTATGTCAGTGTGTACCTGAGTGTATGTGTGTATATCTGTGTGTGTGTATATGTATCTGTGTGTGTCTGTGTGTATCATTCAATGTTCGTATTTGTGTGTCTGTGTGTCAGTCTATATCTGTGTGTCTATGTGTTTCTAAGTGTATGTGTGTATATCTGTGTGTATGTGTATCTCTGTGTGTTTCTGTATATCTGTATGTGTCTGTCAGTGTGTGTATCTGTGCGTCTATACCTGAGTATGTACCTTAGTGTATGTGTATGTCTATGTATGTGTATCTGTTTGTATATGTCAGTGTGTGTATCCATGTGTGTGTCTGTATATGTGTGTCAGTGTGCACCTGAGTGTATTTGTGTGTATCTGTCAGTGTGTGTGTGTCTGTGTGTATCAATTTGTGTCTGTGTGTAACTGTGTCAGTGAGTGTAACTGTGTGTTAGTGTGATTATCTGTGTGTGTAACTGTGTGTCATGATGTCTGTGTGTGTTTGTGTGTGTCTGTGTGTCAGTGTGTGTATCATTTTGCGTGACAATGTGTACACTACACACAAATAAACTCCTGCATTCACACACACTCCATACAAAAACATGATTACATTAAAACACAGTTCAGTGCTAAATACAACTCTGCAAGGATGGGCAAGTAGATCTCCAACTGGCCAAGCATTTGGGGACTTGTACGACAGATGGGGGATCTACATTTTTGCCACCCTTGTGCTAGAATGGGGCCGAAAAAAAATTCAGTTTCAGCGGCGGGACTGATCTTGGCAACTTTAGTGGTCATTTAAGCAAAAAAGATTTACAGAGATTTATCGGTATTGTAACAAGGTCATTTGTAATCCCTCTGATAAAAGCACAATACATGAGTTAGTTATTGATAAAGGCTGGCAAGTGGCTCAAGGATGAAAATTTGTCACTAAATATACTACTCATCATGGACCTAAAAATAGGAACTGTCCTGCCAGAATCAGGATGGTTGTAAGGCATGATGTATTTGTAGTTTTGTATAGCGTATATGTGTGCATGCTTGTATATTTGTGTACATAGCCGATGTCAGAATAAAGTGTGCATTTGTGTATAGTATTGGTGTTGGAATGCAGTGTTGTACAGACCTTAATGATCCCCTGGTGTAGAAAGGCATGCAGGATTAAGCAGGGGGATTTTTTTGGGCTCCTTCACAGACAGAGACAGAACCCACTGGGCTTTGTTGTCTAATGGATAATCCAACTCTGTAGAGTAGGCATTGATATTAGAAAAGATTGGTTTGGGATTCAGTGTGCATGAATGTCATTCATGTGATCATTTTGGAAAGCAATTCAGACAGATCAAAAGGGCACTAAAATTGGCCAATCAGTGTGTTTCAAAATATAAATATTATGTATATATTTTGCAATACATTAAGTGGCCAATTTTCATGCAGTTTGGTTCACAGATAAAGAAGAAGGATCCAGTACAGGGAACAACAGTTATATATTATTACAGATATATACCATTTTCCCCTCAATTGATCACTTCACACTTGATCTGTTAATAACATGAGAATTTAGTTTCTGTCTCCCAACCATTAACCATCTTTTTTTCCACCAATCATCTTTTTGTTTTGGCTCCACAGACGGAATTCAGAATAATAAATAAACAAAATGATTTTGTGTATTGTCAATTTAGTTTCGAAATTTGCACATACAGTGTTTTATAGTTCTGGATTTTGGACGAAACGCTGATCACCTAAATTTCACATATCGTAATACTAGTGAAATCAAATGCACAAGTCTAATGCATATGTTTGCCTGAATGGACAGGGACTATCTAGCTCTGTTTCATGTGTTATCCCTCTTACATGGAGTTACAAAACATAAAATACCTGTTCAGAGCATGTTTGCAAGGTTTATATGGTATTCCAGCTATCCTTAACCCTGACAATGGGTCCTAATTCTTTAGCAGATACTTTCAAACATGTTCTAAATATCCTTAATGAAATAGACTGATGGATTGTCAAGTCAAAATTACCAAGAGATTACTTTAAAAGAAATAAGCTTGCCATTCTGGTTAAAGATATTTTTGTGGGGCAGAAAATCTGTGTAAGGTTTGTAGTTTTTGGACATTTAAATAAAAACAAAACTTCTGCAGCTTCATTCGATTCAGTATCACTCTTACACATCACAATTTTCACAAAAGAAATGTCTACAATTATAATTGTTAGACATAATCATGGGCATTTATTAATTACATCAAATCAAACAGTAAATATAATTTGCTGAATGGTTCAAAAATGGATTGCCTGGAAATCCAACAAGACCAATACATACTTAAGATTGAGACGCTTCTTTTCAATGAAATTTATTTAACAATATCACTTGAGACTATAGACATTGCAGAAGATCATTCTTAACAAGTACAGAAAGCACAATGTGCTACAATGTAAAGTAGTAAGTGTACAGCCTGTATAACAGCGTAAATTTGCTGTCCCCTTAAAATAACGCAACACACAGCCATTAATGTCTAAACCGTTGGCAACAAAAGTGAGTACACCCCTAAGTGGAAATGTCCAAATTGGACCCAAAGTGTCAATATTTTGTGTGGCCACCATTATTTTCCAGCACTTCCTTAACCCTCATGGGCATGGAGTTCACCAGAGCTTCACAGGTTGCCACTGGAGTCCTCTTCCACTCCTCCATGATGACATCACAGAGCTGGTGGATGTTAGAGACCTTGCACTCCCCCACCTTCTGTTTGAGGATGCCCCAAAGATGATCAATATGGTTTAGGTCTGGAGACATGCTTGGCACATTATGCAGTTGTGCTTTTATGCTGTAATGCTTTTATACTGTGACGCATTTAAACTGTGAGGCATTTAGGCTGTAATACTTTTAAGCTGTGATGTCTTTAAACTGTGGGGCATTATGCAGCTGTGCTTTAGGATGTGGTGCCTTTAAACTTTGACTTTTGCACCTTGTTTCCTTTCATTCACCTTATAGGCACTTTTACGTTATGTCTTATGCTTCCCCTCGGTCCCAGTGATTAATTCCCAGTTCGCTTGGTGTTCAGGGGCCATGTATGCTGCAGACCGAGCTCTATCCCCGGTCTCTAAATGGCAAATGCACTCGGAAGAGGCCCGCGCATGTGCAGTTTGTGCCTTAAAGGGCCCAATACCGATGACTTGCATTATGGGAATACAAGTTGAGGCAGCCATCTTGGATAAGGGCAGTTGCCAGAAAGTACCTAAAATGGAGGGAAAATTACAATAATCATCCCAAACTTATTTGGAAAGTATTTGCCTGGTCTTCAGACATGGGTAAGTGCTGTTTTCAGCCAGTTTTAAATCTGTTTGACTGGTTTCTTGGTAATAGAATTTGACAGTACCCTTTTTTACTTGAGTACTTTGCCACAGGTAATATTAACCTATGTACATATTTATGTAATAATTTTACATAATTAAGTAATTGATTGCAATTTGGGGGACCTGCCTGACAACCCAGGCAGAAAGTCCAGAGAATTTAATTTGCTAGCACTATATTTAACCCTGTAACTTTCCAAGACACCCTAAAACCTGTACATGGGGGATACTGTTTTACTTGGTAGACTTCGCTGAACACAAATATTAGTGTTTCAAATCAGTAAAACATATGACAGCGATGATATTGTCAGTGAAAGTGAAGTTTTTTGCATTTTTCACACACAAACGACACTTTCACTGATGATATCATTGTTGTAATATGTTTTACTGTTCAATACCCCATAATGAATACCCTGGGTTGTCTATTTATCAAAAATATATGGTTTGATGGGGATTAATTACATTGGCCGGTTTCTAAAATGTCCCAAATAAGACATTGGTGCATGATGACCAGCTGTGAAAATTCCAAGTTGGAAAACTGGAATGCGCACCTTCCAAATAAGGTCTTTTACCCCTAGAGAACCTGACACATTTATACATGGGTGGTATCACTGTACTCAGGAGATGTTCCTGAAAACATATTGGGGTGTTCTTTGTCAGTAACCCTTAAAGTTCTCAGTATATGTTTTCTTTTTTTTTTTTTTATATTTTCTTGTATATTTTTGTAAAGTGCAGTAGTGACAAAAATACAGCCGTATACACTAATAAACATACAGTTTTGTACATAAAGCTTCTCTTAACAGGATATATAGGTTGTGCACTTTTATTTTTTTTTAAAAGAAGTATATACCAAACTAGCAACATTTACAGGCCTTGTATGTGTCTTGAATTAACATCCAAATCTATCGGAGATTACCAAAATGAGCCGATTTGCCACCATAATCAGAGGTGTGCTTATGGAGCCGTTGTGGCTCAAATTTCTACCGATTTCGTAACTTCAAATGTATTTATGACAAAGGTGGTTTGCACAGAATAATTATCTTCACGTCATCATTACTTTGCGAGCCTGATATACAGCGTTCTCGTTTTCTAATGATCCTGCCCCTGAGATAAGGGGAGAAACAGAGGAAAGAAGAAGAGGGGAGAGAGAGAACAAAAGGAGGATGGGGACAGGGGGGTATACTCGTAATGTCAATCGTGCCATGTCAAATGTGTACTGATGCCAGGGAAAGAGCTTGAGGGGAAGGGATGAGGCCAAGGCCCGGCTGTGTACATGTGTGAATGTTCCTGGGGAGGTCAAGCAATGCATGCGTTCTACTCTCAGTGTGTGCTAAGAAGGCTGTTCTCCCAGGGTTTCCTAAATCTTTTGGAATGCTTTAGTGGTTCCCTTTACTCTAACAGTTAAGTCATCTATCAGTTTGCTCTCTTTAATCCTGGGGAGGACCCCTGCAAAACTTGGGCATCCCTTTGCTATCATCCTACGCACGCCCAGGGTGATCTTGTGAAAACGTTTTTGTTTCCTCCTAGTCCATCCCTCTATGGGTCTATTGAGTAGATACACCCAAGGGTTCCAGTGTCGGGGCCCTTTTGAATACCTGTATCATAAAATGCTCCACTGATTTCCAGAACCTCTGTAGAAGTGGACATTCCCACCACATATGTAAGTATGCTCCCTGCATTCCTCACCCCCTCCAGCAGACATCCGTTGTGGTTTTGTGCACTCTAAAAAGTTTAACAGGTGTTGTGTACCTCCTAAACATGGTTTTGAAGGATTGTTCCTGGAGGGTTACGCACATAGAGGTGTTGTTGTTAGCTTCCCAGATCTCCTGCCACTCAATGCCCTCTAGCTCTTCCCCCAGGTCCCATTCCCATTGGTCCGCATACTTTATACCACCCCATTCCTTGTTCTCTGCGCAGAGGTGGGCGTATAGCTGTGTTATTAATCCCTTGGGGACAATCTCTGCCCCACATAGGCATTCAAAAAACGTTGGTGGTGTGCGTGCTGCTACTTTGATGTAGGGTTGTTTTACAAAATCTCTAATTTGGAGATATCCAAAGAAATCAGAAGGTGTCAAATGTCTCCGTTGAATGTCATCGAAAGGGTCAACCTCTGGGCCCTGGAAAACATCCTGTATCCTCTGTAAGCCTGCCTTTTCTAGATTTCGAAAGTCCCTGGCAGAATCACCCTGTTGCAGAGAAGGGGAATCAGGGGGGAAGGAGATGCCGCTAGCCGTATTTCTCAAAGAGTTGAGAATCGCCGGGCAGGCATTGGTCTGTGTTCCTTTGGTACCCACATGGCGAATTGAGGCATGTCTGCTCCCACCATAAGTGACTCTAATTCCACCCACTTTCTCTTGTCCGGAGGGGAGTGCTACATTGCCACTTGAGCTGCTAGATGAAGAAAGTATAAATTCAGGAGACCTAATCAGCCCCGTGTTTTTGGCCAGTATAAAACCTGTGTAGATATTCTGTGTCGCTTATTTTGCCAGATGAACGTACCTATTGCTTGTTGTAGAGGTAGGAGGTGTGCTTTGTTGATATGTATCGGTAGTGCCTGGAATAGGAATAAAATACGTGGCAGAACATTCATTTTCACTGAATTAATCTGCCCTATCCATGATATAGACTTGTCTGTCCATTTTTCCATGTCTCTAATCTATGTTTTCAGTAAGGGTGTGTAGTTGGTGTTATACAAGTCCTGTGGGTCAGCCGTCAATTGCATCCCTAGGTATTTAAGAGAATCCTTTTCGATCCGTATGTCATACATATCTCGCAATTGTGCCGTGTCCGCCGTCGCCACCCCTATTGGCAAGGCACTGAATTTGGATATATGTGCTTTGTATCCCCTGTAGAGCCGCAATTGATTTGATCGGGTTTGTGAGAGTTAGGAGCACATTGTCTGCGTTGGCGGATACTAGGAACTCTCTGCCACCCACCTGGACTCCCTGCACTTCTGGGTGTCTCCGTATTGCCTGTAAGAGGGGTTCTAATGATAAGACAAAAAGTAAAGGGGACAGCGGGCATCCCTGCCCTGTGCCGTTATAAAGTCGGAAAGGCTGGAGGGGGGCCCCTGTGATCTGTACTTGTGCCCTCACGTTGCTATACATGGCTTTAATAAGCGTGACATACTCCTCTGGGAACCATAAATGTGCCAGCAGCGTAAACAGGTATGGCCACTGGACCCTGTGTAGGCATTTTCAGCGTGGATGGAAACTACTAGCCGTGGCCACCTGTTTCCAGATCAGGTCAACTTTTCTCGGGTGTTTTCAAATAATTGTCTGCCTGGTATGAAGCCGACTTGGTCGGCGTCTATGAGGGATGTAAGGAAAGGGTTGAGTCTGTCCGCCCCTATTTTTGCAAGGATTTTCATATCGTGATTTATAAGAAAAATAGGCCTATAATTTTCAGGTTCCAGTGGGTCTTTATCTGGCTTTGGTAAAAGTACTGTAGTGGCTAGGGACATGTGTACTGCCCTTCCTGAGCTCATTGAATAACCTCAATAAGTGAGGTATAACTATGTCCCTGAAAGTTTTATAATACGACCTGTCGAACCCGTTTGGCCCAGGAGCCCTATTGCTTTTCATGCCAGTGATGGCCTGGTCTATTTCCTCTACTGTCATATCAGCTGCTAAACTGTCTATCCTTGCTCTAGGTAATTTTGGCAGAGCGAGGTCATTCAGAAATCTGTGGACTCGGTCCGTCTCTCTCTCTCGCTCTAGGGCTCAGAGTTCGTGGAGTTATTATAGAGCATTTTATAATATTAGGTGAATACTGCAGCATGTCCTTCGGCGAGATTTTAATGGATCCACCTGTGTGTCTAATTGCTGTGACATGGGAATGTCTCTGTCGGGGCTTTAGAGTCCTAGCCAGTAGAGTATCCATTTTGTTTACCTTCTCACAAAAGGTCCTCTTGGACCAGGTTATGGATCTGACCCTATCGTCTAGGAGTAGTATCCGTATGGAGTGTCTAATCGTCTCTAGTTTTCGAAGGGTCTCCCCGTCGCGATGCATTTGGTGTTTTTGTTCAAGCGTTCTAAGTTGCATCAGGAGGTTGTCCAGTGTTTGATATTTATTTTTCTTTTTCTTTTTTCTGGTCACCAATTTAATGAGAGTCCCTCGTCCTACCGTCTTCTGAGCTGCCCACATTGTACTCACCCCCACATCCAGGGTATCGTTCAATGTAAAGAAGTCAATTATTTCCTCTCTTATTTTGTCTGTAATGTCTGAGTCTCATAATACAGTAAAGATGTATTAAGTTTCCATGTCCACGGGGACGCCACACAGAGATTCCCCAGAGTGATAGTCACCTCGGCGTGGTCAGACCATGTGATAGACCCTACCGTCGACCCGGCGATCCGAGTCAAACCGCTATCATTCACTAGGAATAGGTCAATTATAGAGTAAGTAACATGTGCGGCCGAGTAGAAGGTTGGACATGGCCATGAACAGCCAGGTCAGGCATATCAGGATCTGTCAACATGGACCTCTGCGGTCTTTAAACAGTCTTTTCTGGCCAGGTCACCCATGGGGGTCACTGATGTACCCGGGGTCAAGTCAGTCGGGGAGAGCTAAGTTGCTCCATTCGGGCGTGTAATGAGGCGTTGGTTGTTTTGTCGTCGTTCTTCTAGGTGTGTGATCTGCTTGTCTGCAGAGCATGGACTTAGTTCTGGTGGTTGTCATGTTAGAGGTGTGAACTACTGTGAAATTGTGATCTCCCCCACGCTCTCTTCTACCATCAGTAACCATTGTGTCATGTTGGGTGGTTGAGTTTGCTTCCACAGGGCAGGAATCAGTGACTTAGCTGCGTTGAGAAGGTGTCTCAGGATTAATTTTTTGTATTGAGCAATTGATCTGTCTGTGAAATAGAGGAGCACGGTTTTTGATGGTTGAGATCTGGTGGTTCACCCAGGATGTTGGCCAATTCCAGTTTGATCCCATCCTAGTATGTTCTGATCTTAGCACAGTCCCACCAGATGTGTCGTAGGGTGCCTCTCTGTGATTCGCATCTCCAGCACATATATTCTGTGCAATAATGAGGGGGTGCGGTAGCAGTGAGAGATCAACTTAAAGTTGACTTCCTGATATCTAGAGCTTACCAAGCTTTTATGCTGTAGGGCAAGTATCTGCTCCCATTGAGCATCAGTGAAGGACCATTCTGACAAATCTTCCCATTGCCTCTTAAAGGCATCTTTTCTAACGCAGTCTCCTACGATCAGTCGCTGGTATAGTGCAGATACTCTGCCGTCTGCTTAAGTGTCGGTCACACACAAGTTTTCCCTGTGCACCGCAGCCCTATTTGATAAATTATGATAGAAGTGTCATAGTTGCGCGTAGTGGAACCAGTGCCACAGTGTGGGGGTCTCTTCAGTAGTCCATTCTCGCAGGCTTTGTAGCCCTGTATTGCTTAAAACCCCACTCAGGGGGACATACTCACTTCTATCTGCAATGGACCATACATTTGGCATCAGTCCGCCACCTAAGGCAGTGTTGTGTGTAAGTGGAATCAGTGGGCTTGGGTGCAGGGTTATGTATGAGTACTTTTTCAGGGTGACCCAGGTCTTCAACGTCTGTGTGAAGGGAGAGTCCTTACCTACGTGTTTCGTCGCTTCTGATGATCTACGCCATACATATGCGTGGAGGGCTTTATTCATGCCTTTCCTGTCTAGTGACACCCATAATTTGTTGTCCGGGGCTGTATGCCATTCCTGGATCCGTTGGAGTGCCAGTCTGCCCCACGCTTTGGGTAGGCATATCTTATCATGGCTAAGGTGCACTCGTTCCCCTTTCCAGACAATTCTACTGATTGCCGTTCTTTGTGTTGTGAAGAAGTCTGGTGGTATGTGCCAGGGGATGGTGTTTAAGTAATATAGAAGTCTTGGTAGGATGTTCATTTTGACTACCACTATATGGCCCTGCCAAGATATGTGTTCGTAGTTCCATGTTTTAAGGTCTGCTATAATTTTGTTGAGGAGTAAAGTGTAGTTCCGGCCATAGAGGTCTTTCGGGTCATGGGGGATCCAAATTCCCAAGTACCTCATTTGATCACTGCACCAAAGAAAAGGAAAACGCTGTTTGATTTGGTCCCGGTCGGCTATAGGGGTCATGATGTTCAGAATCTCGCACTTTGTCTGGTTTAACTTGAGCCCCGAATGTTGGCCATATGCCTCGAACTCTGCCAATAACGCTGGCAGGGTGTGCAGGGGATTGTCTTTGAAAAAGAGCATATAGTATGCGGTCACCTTGTGTTCCTGTTCTTTTTATTTGAAGCCACCGGACGGCAGGCGTTCATCGGATCCTGACTAGAAACAGCTCCAGGGTTAAGGCAAAGAGGAGGGGGGACAGTGGGCAGCCCGGTCTGGTGCCATTGCTAATGACGAAACTGTCCGTAAGTGCCCCGTTAATTCGGACGCGAGCGTTTGGGTTGTTATATAATGTTGTGATCCACGTGAGCGTCCCCTTACCCAATCCCACTCCAGCCAGCGTCGCCATCATAAAGCACCACTTCACACGGTCGAATTCCCTTTCTGTGTTCGTGGAGAGCAGGAGCAGGTTCTTTCTCTCCCTCGTTGCTAGGTATTGAATGCAGAATGCCTATAGAGTGCTGGCTTCGCGACCCGGTATAAAGCCTGTCTGGTCCGGATGGACTAATCGGGGCATGTATATTTGAAGCCTGGTTGCTAAAATCTTAGAAAAGAGCTTCACATTGGTGTTAAGAAGGGAGATGGGGTGATAGTTTCCACAATTTTCTAAATTTTACCTGGTTTGGGTATCACTGTGATTGTGGCAGCCAATGTCTCTTGATGGAATATGGCTCCCATCTGCAGTTGATTTAACCCCTTAAGGACCAAACTTCTAGAATAAAAGGGAATTATGACATGTCACACATGTCATGTGTCCTTAAGGGGTTAAGGCCTCAGTGAGCCGGGGGATCACGATATCACCGAATTTCTTGTAATACCCCGCTGGGAAACCATCTGGGCCGGGTGCCTTGCCATTTTTCGCCATCTTGCTTGCTGCACGTACTTCATCTTCAGAGATCTAGGCATCTAATGCGCCGGCCTCTTCCGGTGTGAGTGTGTCAGGCCGAAATCCTTGCAGGTACAGTTCTATGGCCACGGTCGTCGTGTCCTGGTGAGTACCTGCTTGTTCGGTGTGAAAGTTATATAATTGCTTGTAGTATGTGGCAAACCTTGCCACTTTTAGGTTACTGGACTGTATCTGCAAAAGGTTGTCTGTAATAGCCACTGGACTGTTATATTTTAATGTCTGCCTGTACTGCTATGTCGAAAGCCGCTAGCATTCATGTATTCGTTTCATGAACAGAGACTTTACCAGCTGTTCGTGAAACAAATGAACTACCACCCAGTAGCTCACACACAGAGGGTCGTGTGGCACCCATTAACCGATTGCAACATTGTTGCAATCGGTAGTTAAGTACTTTCCTAGATGGCCATCGTTCGGCTACCGACCACGCGGCATTCGGCCATCTTGGATCCTTTGTTTCACCAGCGGTGTTTGGTCGTCAAGCGTGTGGAGCTGAAATCGGCTACTCAATGGCGCGAACACCGCTGGGCTTCCAGGCCGTTCGGGAGCTCCGGTCTTTCACTATTCGGTGTTCGGTACTTTTAGGTGAACATAATGTTAAAGTGTATTTCGTGCGGCGTTCGGTTATTTATGCTGGGATCTGAGCGGTATTCTCACAAAATGTGCGCTCAGAGCCCAGCTATCTACCGAACGTCCATTCGTTTAAATAAAGTGAATGATGGCAAAGTTATGTATTTTAATGTAAAATGTCGGGTCTGCTGCACGGAGGGATAATCCACTTAATGGTATATTTCAGTGGGAGTATCCCTCTCGTCCAGCAGTGCCTGATGAGAGAAAGGTCTAGATTGTTAAGTCCCCTATGTAGTCCCCTACTGTATAACCCCTGCAATGTCATTCAGGAAACCCCTTGCATGGGGACTTGCATAAATACTGTGACCTGTGAATAAAAGCTCAGTTAACTCCCAGAACTGTGTTTCGTCCGGTTACTGGGGGGATTTGAGATATTGCCTTACTTTTCAGCGCTTTACTTTGGATTACCTTCTGTACCAGCAGAGATCGTGGAATTTAATATTGCAGCTCCCCTACATAGTACATCAGGAGTATTTCTTCAGGAAATTGAGTTAGGTCGCCCTTTGATGTCCGCAGTTCGTGTACTTGTTCTCTAGCTTGTTGACCCCGGATCATATGGGCAAACAGCCTCCCTCCTTTATTGGCGTGAATGTAGTGAAAGGCTTTAGCGCTCGGTGGTGTTTACGGTCTATGATCTCCATTAGCTGGTGATCGCGGTATTGGGCTTCTTGTTGAGTTCATCGGATAGAAAAAATGGAAAAGGGGGTCAGCGCTAATAACAAAGGAGATCTGATAGGCAGTGGCCCAACAGAAGGTAACCCTCAAAACCTTCTGAAAGGAAAACGTAGAATACAATGGATAACAAGAAAAAATTGTTGCGCCAGATAAAAAAAAACAAAAGGATAATAAAAGTAGAGATAATAATACAATACTTCGTATCAACAAATAAAATAATACCATTTATTTGATCTCACTGGAATACTTCTAGGATCATATACAGGAAAAAACTCTGAAATGTTCAAGTTTCACTCAAAATTGAATGTCCTATAAGATGCTTTATTTCGGGTGTAATGTTCCCAATGCTTTTCGTGATTCAACCTCTTAGATTTAAAAGAGCTATAGCCAGCTCAGGTGTGAAGAGCATACATCGGTATAATCCCCGCCTTAAAGGATATGTGATAGGAGTCCTTCAGAGGGATCACATGAGAGAAGGATCAACACACCAGCTTTGCGATAGTGCGGTAGTGTTTGTTTTGCAATCTGTGGTTATCTGTTGCTCTGAGGGATGGAAATGCGGCGGCATGTAAGCAATGCAAGCACTTTTCTTGCATGTTCAGGCCCCTGCAATTTTGTGTTGTGATGTGAAAGGGCATGGCAGCGTACGCCATTATGTGAGTGTAGGCAGTAGTGCAGTATCAAAGCTTGTGTAGGGTTGTGTGGACCTCTATGCAGGAAGCCCACGAGAGGGGAAAGAGGAGAGGGCGGGGTCAGGAATAGGGTCACCCAAACGTGGCCCGCCGAGCTTCCGCAGGCAGCCGTCGGGGGAACCGAGATAGGAAAGGGCGGGAAGGAGAGCCAAAGGAGGGAAACCAGAGGATTCTGCAGGGTCATCTACCAGCCACCTGCCCTGAAACTGGGTCGTCCGGCATCAAGGGGAGCCCTGGCTGAAATGGCAGGAAAGCTAGGTGTGGGAGCGAGTCCGCTAGATCATGGTTAGATGGAGCCGGAAGCCCTCCGACAGCCCAGCCACTCTCTAAAAGACACAACAAATAGGGAGTCCCTCAATATGAAACTGGCTTTGTTCCCCCCAGTAGTCTGAGTATACACAGGGTCGGTCAGGGGCCATGGCCTGTTATCAGTATAAGTCAGCTTCTGAAGTTGTGGTAGTGTGTATATGAGGTAAAGTTTGGGCAATATATGGCAACCTCCGTGAGTCTTGTGTTCCACATGTGTCCTCGCAGATTCACTGCACTAAATTACATCTAGTATCGGGTCATGAGGACATGGTATAGGTGATTAAAATAAATTATTGGGGCGGTGGTCTTGTGGAGATGGTTGAGATACGTATCTACTGGGATGAAATCTAACAGAGTGTGGTCGGGTCTGACACCCATACTCTTCCTGCCGATGGTCCCGCCGTTTGTACAATACCTGTTTTGCATTTTTGTGCTGTTGTGAGGGATTCTATTCAGGCCTTTGAATAATTTTGAAGTCATTATTAGGTGCATTTTCAGTTAAAATTGGGGGAGGCACTTGAAGCATTCATTGTGTTTAGCTATTTCAGTTGCTTTTGTTTGATTCGTTCATTGCTGAAAGTCTGTAAATTTTGACAATAAAACTTATTTTCAGTGGAGGTTGAATAATTTTGATTGTTATTATTGCCATTTATATAACGCCAACAGATTCTGTAGTGCTTTACAATATTATGAAAACTTACAGGAACGATAGGTTGAAGAGGACCCTGCTCAAACGAGCTTACAGTATATAGGAGGTGGAGTATAAAACACATTAGGACAGGAAATAGCAATCAAATAAGGTGGGAGTGAAGCAGAGCTGGAGGAGAGAGTAAAGTGCTGCCCTTTAGGAGAGAGCAAGAGACAGGTATGTGAGGTAGAGGTTACTCTGGAAGGCCATAAGCTTTCCTAAAGAGATGGGTTTTAAGGGGAGAGTCTTCCACAGGAAGGGAGCCGCCCGCGAGAAGTCCTGCAAGCGTGAGTTGGCCGTACGGATGCGAGCAGCGGACAGGAGAAGGTCATGGGCAGAGCTGAGAGACCAAGAAGGGGCATACCTATGGATCTGTGAAGAGATATGAGGGGCTAGAATTGTTCAGTGCTTCAGGTATGGGTTAGCACTTTGAATTGACTCCTATAGGATACAGGAAGCCAATGTAAGTACTAACAGAAGGGTGAGGTGTGAGAGGACGGACTAGAGAGGAAAATCCATCTGGCAGCTGCACTCATTACAGACTGTAGCAGGTCAATACTGCTATTGGGAAGGCCAATAAGGAGAGGGTTACAATAATCCATGCAGGAAATTACTAGAGCATGGACAAGCTCCATTACAATTGTATATAGATTTAGCCTCTGATGTCATCAGAATTACACCAGAAAATTATAGAAGCACAACACAGTTTCTGCATCATTTTATCTATATAAAGTGTGACAAAAATACTCCTTTCCTTTGGTACATTGTCCTGGGATTAGGGTGTTACACACAGTCTTTTCAGGCTTCAGAGACACTTCACACGCTGGGTAAAA
>OW240913.1:249230272-249358373 GCA_933207985.1 Pelobates cultripes | reverse complement strand
TTGCATGTAGCAATGTAAACTCAAAGAAGAGTTAATGCTACAGATGATGCTTTGGATACATGTTAAATATGGCAGGTTAAATAGACTTGTGTGAAAAAAGGTTGGGGGGGGCCTATAAGTGGAGAGGGAAACAGAATGATTCCAAATGAACCCCAAGACTGAATGAGTCAGTCTCACAATGTCTCCATATCATGTGAACGCCCCAGCATAATTAACCAATCAACAGACTGTTAGAAAAGAGTTCACTAAAGGTTATACATCTGACAAAAACCCAAAATACCTAAGGACTCATATGAATAGCAAAATGCTATCTATTGACTGCAGGGTTACAGTATATATAATATGTGTAAACACTATTTCAATAGCAATCAAAACTCAAAAAGAGTTGATGCTAAAAGTGATCTAAACAATATATATTATATTATGCCCTGCAGAAAATCAGAGAGTGCAGAATAATATACTTGTATTGGAAATCGAAAGGATAGGGGAGATAATATGAACGGAGAGAGGAATATAAAGTCGGAATGGATATAAATGTAGAGTAGCTCCAGATAGAGTAGAAGCTAGATAGATAAACCTCACAGTAACTCCATATTAAGTAAACGCCCCAGCGTATTGAATAAATCAACCCCAAAGTCACTGCAACACTCTGTCAGGAAAGAGTACACTAAAGGTATAACAAAATTAAAAATAACATCGGAGAAAAAAGCCCGACGCGCGTTTCGGCGGGTAAACCGCCTTTCTCAAGAGCGAAATCAAGTATATCAAATTGGGTCCCCTTTTCCCCCGTTTAAATAACCCCTACTGACCTCCCATCAGGTGGTATCATCCAATCCCCTTGCTTAGCGGGATTGATTATTACGCATGTCCCGCCAAAGAGTCCGCGCATGCGCACCAAACTTAGAATAGATGGTCTCTTATGGCCATCAGTGCGCATGTCAAAATATCGGTGCAGGAACAGAGCAGCGTACAAAGCGTCTGCGCACGCGCGCTAAACTCAAAGTGGGTGGTCTCTTGTGGTCGTCAGTGCGCATGTCAAAACTTCGGTACAAGGACAGAACAGCGCACAAAGTGAACAGTCTCGCCACATAGTACATGCATATCTGCGCATGCGTGCCAAACTCGAAGTCAGTGGTCTCTTATGATCGTCAGTGCGCATAATTAGAAGAGAGATGTCCACATCTATACAGGAGTTTAGTAAGGATAGGGGGGAGGGAGAAAAATAAAATAAAAAAGACGAAAAAACTTAATCCTATTAATCATAGTAGAAGATAAAATAATATATATATATATTATAGACAAAAAAAGTGATAAGAGTAAAAACTTTCAAAACTTTCGGCAAGGCTGGTAATAATAGATATGGGAAAAAGGAGATGGGATATATATAACCCAATGGGTCATATGTTTATATAAAGGGGGCAAAAGAGAAGCCCTCGTTCAGACCCAAGGGTTGGAGTGTTTTGAGTTCATATATCCATCTAGATTCCCTCTGTCTCAGTATTTTGTCAAAATCCCCACGTCTAGGGGTCCTTTTTACCAATTCCAATCCACAGAATTTGAGATTATTAGGGTCCCCATGGTGAAATTCTTTAAGATGTCTGGATATAGGTGTCTCAAGACGATTCTTAGGGGATCTCACATGTTCCATGATTCTATCTTTAAATGCTCTAAAAGTTTTCCCCACATATTTTTGTCCACAAGTGCACTGAAGCAGGTATACAAGGCCCTTGGTATTACAGTTAAAGAAACTTTTAACTTTAAAAGAGCCCAGGCCTTGACTATCACTAACAGTCTTAGAGTTTTTGAGGATAAACTTACAAGCTACACATTTGCCACAGCCATATGTGCCAGTTGGGGGAGTACCCAACCAAGTGGCACGTGGTTGTGTTTTAATAGAGAAATGACTGGGTACCAATAGGTCGCGAATATTACGTCCCCTCCTAGCTGTAATATTCACATGTGGGCTTAGAGCCCCCTTGAGATGTGTATCGTTTAGTAGGATGGGCCAGAATCTTTCAAGTGACTTCCGTATTTCTGACCACCCCCTATCGAATGTTGCGATCATACGGATATTTCCAGCATCCTTCTTAGTCGTTTTTTCAGTAAGGTCACACTGTAATTCATCCCTTTCTGTTTGTAGTGCCTTCTTGTAGGCTCTTTTCAGGCAACGGTTCGGATAGCCCTTCTCCTTAAAATGTTGTCGAAGTTGTTTCGCTTTTAAGATAAAGTCCTGGGTGTCACTACAGTTTCTCCGAAGGAGGAGGTACTGTCCCACCGGGATACCCTCTTTGAGGGGTCGGGGATCGTGACTAGTCCAGTGTAGGAGAGAGTTAGTTGCCGTAGGTTTTCTAAACAGTGTAGAGTGAAATGTGCCATCCTGGCTAATACTGATGGTCACATCCAGAAAGTTTATGGACCGTCCTCCGAATTCAGATGTAAACCGAAGATTTTGCTCGTTACAGTTAAGTAATCCTACCATGTCTGAAAACTCTTGGGGGGTGCCCTGCCAGACAATCAAAATGTCGTCAATGTAGCGACCCCACCATAAGACTTTAGGTAGGTATTCCCTCAACATATCTGAATTATGGATCTGATGTTCCCACCAACCGAGATGGAGATTCGCATATGAGGGGGCACAAGCCGTCCCCATAGCGTTTCCCCTCACCTGATGGTATATACGACTGTTAAATAGAAAATAATTATGTGTCAAAATGAATCTCAGAAGACACAGAAGGAAAGCTGTATGTAAGTCATCTCTAGGGGCTCTTTGATCAAGAAAAAATCCCACATGTTCGATTCCTCTATCGTGAGGTATGGAGGAGTAGAGTGATTCGACGTCCAAACTACATAATTGGACAGTGGAGGAAAACTTAAGACTCGAGAGTTTATTTAAGGCTTGCTTGGTATCCCTAATGTAAGAGGGTAATGATTCAACAAAAGGTCTTAACACTCTGTCTATATACAGGCTGCCATTTTGTGTAAGATTATCAACTCCGGAGACAATTGGACGTCCTGGGGGTGTCTCCAAGTTCTTGTGAACTTTAGGTAAGCAGTAGAAGGTTGCTATTTTAGGATGACGAGTGAGGATAAATTCAAACTCGTCATTCGATAGCAACCCCCTACTGCGACCATCCTCCAAAATTTCCCTATATTTAGAGAGAAATTCATTGGTAGGATCATTTTTGAGGACTGCATATGTCTCAGTGTCCCTAAGGACCAGTTCGGCCATTCCCAGATATTGACCCACATCCATCAGTACAATATTTCCCCCTTTATCGGCGGGTTTGATGATGGTATCAGCATCATCTTGTAAAGTTTTTAAAGCTTTTAAAGCTTTCAGCTTTAAAGCTTTCAAGGGGGCTCTAAGCCCACATGTGAATATTACAGCTAGGAGGGGACGTAATATTCGCGACCTATTGGTACCCAGTCATTTCTCTATTAAAACACAACCACGTGCCACTTGGTTGGGTACTCCCCCAACTGGCACATATGGCTGTGGCAAATGTGTAGCTTGTAAGTTTATCCTCAAAAACTCTAAGACTGTTAGTGATAGCCAAGGCCTGGGCTCTTTTAAAGTTAAAAGTTTCTTTAACTGTAATACCAAGGGCCTTGTATACCTGCTTCAGTGCACTTGTGGACAAAAATATGTGGGGAAAACTTTTAGAGCATTCAAAGATAGAATCATGGAACATGTGAGATCCCCTAAGAATCGTCTTGAGACACCTATATCCAGACATCTTAAAGAATTTCATCAAGGGGACCCTAATAATCTCAAATTCTGTGGACTGGAATTGGTAAAAAGGACCCCTAGACGTGGGGATTTTGACAAAATACTGAGACAGAGGGAATCTAGATGGATATATGAACTCAAAACACTCCAACCCTTGGGGCTGAATGAGGGCTTCTCTTTTGCCCCCTTTATATAAACATACGACCCATTGGGTTATATATATCCCATCTCCTTTTTCCCATATCTATTATTACCAGCCTTGCCGAAAGTTTCGAAAGTTTTTACTCTTATCACTTTTTTTGTCTATAATATATATATATTACTTTATCTTCTACTATGATTAATAGGATTAAGTTTTTTCGTCTTTTTTATTTTACTTTTCTCCCTCCCCCCTATCCTTACTAAACTCCTGTATAGATGTGGACATCTCTCTTTTAATTATGCGCACTGACGATCATAAGAGACCACTGACTTCGAGTTTGGCACGCATGCGCAGATATGCATGTACTATGTGGCGGGACTGTTCACTTTGTGCGCTGTCCTGTCCTTGTACCGAAGTTTTGACATGCGCACTGACGACCACAAGAGACCACCCACTTTGAGTTTGGCGCGCGTGCGCAGACGCTTTGTACGCTGTTCTGTTCCTGCACCGATATTTTGACATGCGCACTGATGGCCATGAGAGACCATCTATTCTAAGTTTGGTGCGCATGCGCGGACTCTTTGGCGGGACATGCGTAATAATCAATCCCGCTAAGCAAGGGGATTGGATGATACCACCTGATGGGAGGTCAGTAGGGGTTATTTAAACGGGGAAAAGGGGACCCAATTTGATATACTTGATTTCGCTCTTGAGAAAGGCGGTTTATCCGCCGAAACGCGCGTCGGGCTTTTTTCTCCGATGTTATTTTTAATTTTGTTATACCTTTAGTGTACTCTTTCCTGACAGAGTGTTGCAGTGACTTTGGGGTTGATTTATTCAATACGCTGGGGCGATTACTTAATATGGAGTTACTGTGAGGTTTATCTATCTAGCTTCTACTCTATCTGGAGCTACTCTACATTTATATCCATTCCGACTTTATATTCCTCTCTCCGTTCATATTATCTCCCCTATCCTTTCGATTTCCAATACAAGTATATTATTCTGCACTCTCTGATTTTCTGCAGGGCATAATATAATATATATTGTTTAGATCACTTTTAGCATCAACTCTTTTTGAGTTTTGATTGCTATTGAAATAGTGTTTACACATATTATATATACTGTAACCCTGCAGTCAATAGATAGCATTTTGCTATTCATATGAGTCCTTAGGTATTTTGGGTTTTTGTCAGATGTATAACCTTTAGTGAACTCTTTTCTAACAGTCTGTTGATTGGTTAATTATGCTGGGGCGTTCACATGATATGGAGACATTGTGAGACTGACTCATTCAGTCTTGGGGTTCATTTGGAATCATTCTGTTTCCCTCTCCACTTATAGGCCCCCCCCAACCTTTTTTCACACAAGTCTATTTAACCTGCCATATTTAACATGTATCCAAAGCATCATCTGTAGCATTAACTCTTCTTTGAGTTTACATTGCTACATGCAATAGTGATTGATACATGCTGTCCCCACTGTAGTCTTACAGTTTAATAGGCATAACTACTGTTTTACGTACGAGTTCCTAAGTTTTTTCTGATTTAGATTTTTTGATGTTAAGTCACTATTCTTAATAAAATTTATTTATTTTCCTTAGACGCCCTATTTTTGGGTGGCATTGAAGGTGAGCAGCCCGGTTTGCTACGGGGCGGCCCTTCCTTCATTTTTTTGTATATTTTGTGCTTTACGCAGGGTTATGCCCGTTTTGCCACCCCTATAACCCGCTTCCGTCTATATTCCCTATTTGGGTTCTCTATCTAGGGAATATCTCTATTTACTCTCAACATACACTTATATAAAGTGCAAAATTAATTTTAAATACAACACATTTCCCTGGGGCTAATTACACAAAGTAGGAATCTTGCAGAATCTGGGGAGATATATACTCCATCCAGCACAATTCCTTGCTTTCGGTCACAAAAGAAATATGAACACAACATTCTGCATAATTCCTGACACTGAAATGGCAATGTTGGATACTTTGAGGGGACCTTGTGTCAGAGCGGCACATTGCATCATTTGTTTTATAATGGATGAAGCATCCTGCATCAATAGCGACACTAAAAAAATTGCTTCAAATAGAAGAATGACTCTGGCTAGAAATGCGTATCCTGACATAGGTCAAGTGAGAAGTGACTAATAAATAGAAAAATGAGGAGCATTAAAAATTGTATTCATCAAGGCAGAATTCTTCCAGACACTTTACTTCATCTGTTAAGGTGGACAGACAAGCAGACAGGTATTGCCTGCTTTTATTAAACTAGCAGTGCCTGTGTGAGATTGGTAGCCTGTGTCATTGATCCTAGTGCAAGACTAGTTAGGTTTAAGTTACTGCTGTACCGACCTAGCTACTGCCAGTTTCACTTTCAATTTTCGAGCAGTAAATAGCCTGTGTCATTGATTCTAGTGTGAGGCTGGTTAAGTTGCTGCTGTGCCTAGCCACTGCCAAAGGCACTGTGCTCTTACACAAATTTAGATTTGAGATAGATATTTCCACAGTCACATTAACAAGCGTTGGATGTACCAAACTACATTTTCAAAATGATTCGGCCAAACTGAATTTTCCTGCCATCCACAACCAAATTACATTCAGTAAATCTTTCCTTTTCCAGAATAGTTTTCATAAGATGAAACACATTTTTTTTTACTGTGGATTGCATAATGTTAGCTATCACGTGCCAATATATTTTGCAGACCCAAACAATGGATTTTATTTCAGTCAGAATAACGTTTGCATGTTGAGTTCAAAGTTAAAAATCTTACATGCAGTGTCCATTCACTAAGGTTGATTTTGGCACAGAACATTGCACCTCTTTTTCCTGTCAAAGACGTTTCCAACAACTTGCACTGTTACTTATCATAATACATCAATCCCATGTGACTTGTTCCTTTGTAAAGAGTTTTTTTCTAATGAACATTTGGCAAAAGCACAGTCAACTCTGTGTTTAGAGTTGCTCCGAAGCATACACAGCTACTATACGAGATAAGTTTATTTATTTTTCTGAACTAACCTCAAACCTATTTTGATAGCTAAACAAAATCAACTAATAGTTCTTCTTCATTGTCTGATCTTCAATCAATGTTTATTTGTATGAAATAATGTATTTTACAAGTGACTGTGTAAATTTGTCTTTAAAAAACAGACAAACAACAGCAGTTTTGACTTTATGTTAATTTTACTGATGCACTACACTTCAATGTAATTACTATTGTATTTTTATACACATATATCTATGTTTATACAAAGCTACTTATAAAGAAAATGTATTTAACACTTTATTACTCTGGTGTTTTTTACTTTCTTAAAGTTTAATGAAATTATTTTGTAGAAAATAAATCTTAAAACATTTGTGGAGTGATGTCCCCTTTAGTTTTATATTTTTATAGTAAAGTTTGATAAATAATGTTATATTGAACATTTAATTAGTAAGCTTTTGCTAGTGTCTAGATAATACTGATAATTATACATTTTATCAATATCAAATATTATATATTTTATTGACTTTGGAAAGATCAGAGTTTGAGGTGAACAAGCTTAGTCTGTGAATCTCAGCTAACCATCCTTACAGACCCTCATTGTAATAAAGGGACACTTTGGGCACCAATACAACTTTTTCATTTGATAGATTTTCGCCTCATCAATATGCTGTATTTTTGCATGCTCAAATCTTTATAGTTTTTGCACAAATAAATATTTTACAGAATGCTGCACCATAAGCTTGGCTCCATAGCCATTTCATTCTTGCCAAGACTTTATTATTAAACTTATTACCCTAACTTATTACCCTAACTGAGCCTCCTTTAATTCACAACCTGGCTGCAGATAGTCAGACAGACTGCAAACAGATAGTGATGTATCTATTATGTCCCCTCAAGTGTCTTCTCCTTCTAATGCAGATTGCTTTGCAGTTCAGATCATACAATGCTGTCAGTGCCTGTAGTGAGTGCAACAATATGAAAGTATTTTTCTGGAATGAGGGTGTGTGGCTATTGTGACAAACTCCTCTTTCCAAGTGAGTTTGCCACGAGTTCCTGGTGAAGCCTGCTTGCCAGCCTCCTACCCTCAGACTATGGATTTTGTATAAGGTGATATAAAAGATTCAGTTTGTGCGATTGGGATTATATGTTACCGAACAACTGCACGAACCGATGACCACCCTGGAGCTTGTTAACACCTATTATCAACTTGGAATGGTTCTCACCGCAGTGTTCTAATTGTTCATCTGGGTGGCCTCAATTCCTATGGACAACCACGAGGTGGCGGCCATCTTGTTTGCATGAATGTAGGCAGTGGTGTTTGGGCATAAATCTCATGGAACTAAAATTGGACAAAGAAACTCCCAAACACCGCTGGACTTCCATCATCATCTGCGTTTGTTCTATACAAATTAGAAGGGCACTGTTCAGTGAAATCATTCGTCTGGATGAGGGAATTAAGCTCCAGACTAAGACTATTAACTCTGTTTGGTAGTTTGTTAGTTTTCAAACTGCCGAACTAGACCGACCGCAAGTCCTGATTCTCTGGAACAGTTTTGGGCATGGGACCATGCGTGCAGTCGGTCAAACAAATAACTTCCAGGAAATTCCTGAAGCCCTGGACTGATCTCGGTGATTTTTGGATGTATTGGTCACCCAGATCAGGACTATCAGGGTATGTAACTGTGGTGTTTTAAAAATTTTTAGGGTACTTTTGAGGTGTTTGGGGAAAAGTGTGTTTTTTCTGTGCTTGGAAATAATTGGATTAGATTAGTACAGTTCCTGATCCAATAATCTCCCAGGCACAGAGGAGGGATTATCTGATTTTGTATGGGAGTGTCCTGGACCTGACAGCCAATGTAATTGTGTATTTGTTTATACTGTGGTTTACTCTCAGGTCCATGGGGGACTGCCCCTTGCATGGGGACACGCATGTAAGGCCAGTTGTGGCTGCCATTAAATTATTCCAGTTTGTACTCCCAGAACTATGTGTCATCTGGTTACTGGGAGGGGAAAGGGTTAATCATTGTTCCAGCTTTTTCCAGCATGGAGGATTCAACTGGGAAAGTCCTGGGGGTGTCTAGAGTGAATTACCCATTCGGCTCCAGGAGGGAGCGGTTCCAGGACCCCAGTCAAGCCATTGTGACTGAGGGCTAGAGTGCTGTGGTTTGTCCCCTGATCCAGCTAGGAAGCAGTCCTTTGGTGGAAGTACCCAGTCGCTACAGCTATGGAGGCAGTCTTATGGTGTATCATTCAATGCTTTCATATGGGGAAAATCTGACACTGGAGGTCTGTGAGGACCCTAAGATTGGTGGGGACACTCTTTGGGGACAATGGCGGTTTGGCAGGCTTTTCTGTGACTGGAAGTCCAGGCTCCTAGGCACAGAGGCTCATGGGATAAAGACCCCTGTCCCCAGAGATTGGAAACCCTGAGGAGGGGTGGCGGGAACAGGCGACAAAGGGACTGGAAGTCCTGTCAAACGCACAGACCCCTGGGAGGGGGCATGGAGTGGCGGGAACAGAGGACAAAGGGATCAAGGTTCCGGTTCTGTTATGTGACCCCCGGGAGGGGGAGGACCTTGGGAGGGGACATTGTCATTTTGTGTGATCCACCCCTTGCATGGGGAAAGTATAAAGCCAAGTGTGGCCAATAAAGTGTTGTTGTACTCCTGGAACTGTGTGTCGTCCAGTTACAGGGGAAGATGGGTCTCTTAACTCATTTATAGCGGGGGTAACCAGCCGGGTTACCCAGGGCCCACTACAAGCTATGTACAGGAATCCAAGTGATGCTTGAAAGATAAAGAGGAAAGTGAATGGAGGAGAGCTAGAAAGAGAGTAAAGAGAAGAGAATAAAGAGAATTGGCACATCTAGGTGTACTCCAGGGAAGGGGAGGGAATAAAAGAGAAGGAGAGGAAATTGGTGAGCAGACTCACAATCCCATTCTTACTCTACTAAGAAGATTCCATTCTGTGCGATATCAGAAATGAATTGCAATATTGGATATTTCCATCCAGCTAATGTTCTCACACCTTTTCAAATGATTTGAATGAGTCATGCAATTGTGCTGTCAATTATCCATATCTGCTGCCTCTTTTGTTTAGTGAATTACATTGGTCAGGCAGGGCCACCATCAGGGGTTGACAACCATGTCAGTATGTATGTATGTCAGTATGTCTGTATGTATTTCAGTATGTATGTGTGTATGTCAGTATGTCTGTATGTATGTATGTAAGTGTGTATGTGTGTGTTGTGGACAAAAATATTAACTCAATTTATGTTAGTAAAATGCCTATTTACTCAGCATACCTACAATCAGCATTATTCAACTTTATATGTGATTTACCTAAAATGGCCGCTAGGGAGTCTCCCTTTGACATCGACTAACACCCTCACTAACAAGATGGCGCTGGAATCTGGGGGAGACCTCCAAGATACCAGTGACATCACACCTGGTAGGAAGAGCAATAAATGAACCACTTAACACCCAACCAATTATTGATGTATTATTTCATGTTATCTCTGACAAAGCATATGATGTAATTTTGCTTTATAAGTGGCATGCCGTCCCCTCAGAATAAACATTCCTCAAGTTTTTCATTAACCCGAAACCTGTGTCTGGTGTGAATTACTTTAGGAGCGTGCACGCACTACTGCTTTAATTTGGCCAGGGGCAGATACACAAGATAATCAATTAATTGATTGATTCCTCATCATTTGGCGCCCAACGTGGGGCACCGTATTTCGTCAGTTCAGACGGCCGGAAAACGGGACCGGAGCGGACCTCCGGAAAGTGGGACAGTCGGAGCCTGATCACCTCATAAATACAGCGGTTTGCCTGTTTTGTGCCGTTCTGTCTCTGTGTCCACTTCCGGCTTCCAGAAGGCTACAAGACAGGTAATCTCTTATCTGGTGCCTTTTTTTTTTAAAACGGACCTGTCGATTGTATATCTGCCTCCTGAGTGTACAGGGAGTGCAGAATTATTAGGCAAATTAGTATTTTGACCACATCATCCTCTTTATGCATGTTGTCTTACTCCAAGCTGTATAGGCTCGAAAGCCTACTACCAATTAAGCATATTAGGGGATGTGCATCTCTGTAATGAGAAGGGGTGTGGTCTAATGACATCAACACCCTATATCAGGTGTGCATAATTATTAGGCAACTTCCTTTCCTTTGGCAAAATGGGTCAAAAGAAGGACTTGACAGGCTCAGAAAAGTCAAAAATAGTGAGATATCTTGCAGAGGGATGCAGCACTCTTAAAATTGCAAAGCTTCTGAAGCGTGATCATCGAACAATCAAGCGTTTCATTCAAAATAGTCAACAGGGTCGCAAGAAGCGTGTGGAAAAACCAAGGCGCAAAATAACTGCCCATGAACTGAGAAAAGTCAAGCGTGCAGCTGCCACGATGCCACTTGCCACCAGTTTGGCCATATTTCAGAGCTGCAACATCACTGGAGTGCCCAAAAGCACAAGATGTGCAATACTCAGAGACATGGCCATGGTAAGAAAGGCTGAAAGACGACCACCACTGAACAAGACACACAAGCTGAAACGTCAAGACTGGGCCAAGAAATATCTCAAGACTGATTTTTCTAAGGTTTTATGGACTGATGAAATGAGAGTGAGTCTTGATGGGCCAGATGGATGGGCCCGTGGCTGGATTGGTAAAGGGCAGAGAGCTCCAGTCTGACTCAGACGCCAGCAAGGTGGAGGTGGAGTACTGGTTTGGGCTGGTATCATTGGGTTGAGGATGGAGTCAAGCTCAACTCCCAGTCCTACTGCCAGTTCCTGGAAGACACCTTCTTCAAGTAGTGGTACAGGAAGAAGTCTGCATCCTTCAAGAAAAACATGATTTTCATGCAGGACAATGCTCCATCACACGCGTCCAAGTACTCCACAGCGTGGCTGGCAAGAAAGGGTATAAAAGAAGAAAATCTAATGACATGGCCTCCTTGTTCACCTGATCTGAACCCCATTGAGAACCTGTGGTCCATCATCAAATGTGAGATTTACAAGGAGGGAAAACAGTACACCTCTCTGAACAGTGTCTGGGAGGCTGTGGTTGCTGCTGCATGCAATGTTGATGGTGAACAGATCAAAACACTGACAGAATCCATGGATGGCAGGCTTTTGAGTGTCCTTGCAAAGAAAGGTGGCTATATTGGTCACTGATTTGTTTTTGTTTTGTTTTTGAATGTCAGAAATGTATATTTGTGAATGTTGAGATGTTATATTGGTTTCACTGGTAATAATAAATAATTGAAATGGGTATATATTTGTTTTTTGTTAAGTTGCCTAATAATTATGCACAGTAATAGTCACCTGCACACACAGATATCCCCCTAACATAGCTAAAACTAAAAACAAACTAAAAACTACTTCCAAAAATATTCAGCTTTGATATTAATGAGTTTTTTGGGTTCATTGAGAACATGGTTGTTGTTCAATAATAAAATTAATCCTCAAAAATACAACTTGCCTAATAATTCTGCACTCCCTGTATGTATGCTTGTGAGACAGCTGGTGTGTGATTTATTACTTTTTTTTATTATTATAGCTTGACTGCCTAGTGGGCAGGGAACGCATCCGCCCGGTAACGGGCTGGGAACCGCCTAGAGAAAGGCTGGGAATACTGTCCGCCCGGTGAAGGGCTGGGATCCGCCTAGAGAAAGGCCGGGAATTTTGCTGTACTGTTCAGAGTAGAACAGGGTTTTATTTGCTGTTTAGTCATTACTATGCTCGTTGTTATACTGTTCTTTATTATTTTTTGGATTCTGTTCAGTTATAGCTAGTTGTGTGTGTGTGTGTTGTGTGGCTCATCCTTGATTTCGGATTATGTGCACATCTCTATATCTATGACTCGTGTAAATGTCTTCTGATTAGTCTCTCCACGTTCACCTTTTCCCTTATTCTCTACCTCTTCTGTACTTGCTGCCCAGAGCTGTGTTAGTCACCCACGCTCGCCCACTCAGATCCGTAGCCACCATCTCGGGTGGGCGGATCCCGTGACTAGTCTATGTTTTGGGAAGATGCACGAGGATCAAATCCTCGTGGCAGTCGAGCACTGTAGACATTCCTTCTTTTTCTTCTCTCTCTCTGTGTCCCTCGCACGTGGGCAGCCTTGTTTGGTAAAAATAGGACAAGAACATGCCAGACCTTCTAAAGGCTATTTAGCTTGTGACATTGTTAAGGAGAGAGCAAGGGAAGAGGCTATGTTAAAAATGAAGATAGCAAAGATTTGTGGTTTTTTAAATGTCACCCAGTGGTAAATTACAACCAGAGTTTTGGAGGAACTTACTTGTTGATAAAGAGGGTTTGTTACTGGATAACGGGTTAACGAAAGCCGTAGAGGCTTGGTATCGTGTAGCAAGGGAACTCAAGCGGGAGAGTTGGTCAGAGGAAGAACTAGATTTTAAAGAACAAACGGTTTATGTATATCACAGAAATGTTTGCAATGATGATTCATCTCTTGATGTTCCCACGACCACCGCCCTATGATGGCGCCCAGAGCACTGTGAATGAATCTCGCCCCGCCTCCCCCGTTACTACCCAGTTGCCACCTCCAGTTGGCGTAGGCTTCTCTGTCCCAACCCCTCTGTACCCCGTCCTCGGGGCAGACGGATCTTATTATTACCCCGTCCCTCTCCCGCCTCATGCCGCCATTCCCATTACCCCAGCCCCTCTCCCATTTCCCTCTGGTCCCGTCTCTCTTTCACCTTCCCTTGTCACTGCCAATCCCGTCCCTCTACTATCTCCCCCGTCACTTCTTCCGATGTCACCCCTCTCCCATCTCCTTTTATCATTCCTCCTATTCCTGCTCCCCTCCCATCTTCACCTGCTGTCACCCCCTCGCTCCTCTCCCTGACATTCCTTCTATTCCTGTTCCCCTCCCGCCTTCACCCGTTGTTCCCCTTGTTGCATCTACCTCTGCCGTATCTCCCTCCTCCCTTACTATTCCCTCTATTCCTACTCCTCCCTCTCCTCTCCCCATCACCCCTTCCGTTCCAGTTCCAGATTCCCCTCCCCTTCCCACCTTCCACCCCATTGTCCCTCCCTCCATCTCTCGTCACTTATTTCCGCCCACTCTGCCTCCAGTGCCATCCCTCTACTCCTCCACCTCCCTCTCCTCTTCCCACCACCCCTTCCGTCCCAGTTCCTGATTCCCATCCCCTTCCTGTCTCTAACCCCATTGTCCCTCCCTCCTTTGATCTCTCGTCACTTATTTCCGCCCTCTCTGCCTCCAGTGCCACTCCCTCTACTCTTCCACCTCGCTCTCCTCTCCCCACCACCCCTTCCGTCCCAGTTCCTGATTCCCACCCCCTTCTTGTCTCTAACCCCATTGTCCCTCCCTCCTTTGATCTCTTGTCACTTATTTCCACTCTCTCTGCCTCCAGTGCCACTCCCTCTACTCCTCCACCTCCCTCTCCTCTTCCTGATTCCCATCCCGTTCCTGTCCCTAACCCTGTTGTCTCTGCTTCTTTGGATCTTTCGTCACTCGTTTCCGCCTTCTCCGCTCATTTGCCTCAGCCTACCCAGGCCGCCCCCTCACCCGCTCCAACTCCTGTC
This sequence comes from Pelobates cultripes, assembly GCA_933207985.1. Classification (NCBI taxonomy): domain Eukaryota; kingdom Metazoa; phylum Chordata; class Amphibia; order Anura; family Pelobatidae; genus Pelobates; species Pelobates cultripes. The sequence continues at coordinate 249,343,950 of OW240913.1, read as the reverse complement.
TCCACCTCCCTCATGATGGCTCCCAGTTATCCGATTATGGTAGTTGGCTCGAATGAGTCTACCATGTCGGGACAACCTCATGCTGTAGAAGTTTCTCTTGCAGCGTCAGGCTTCCATCCCACTGCCTCCCAGTTAGTTACTCCCCAGGCCATCGCTGTCGGTTTCCCCGGCACCGATGCTCCAGCCGTTCAAGCCGCTCAAGCCCCTAATTCACCAGAAGTTGCCAGCTATCGTGGTCTCCCATTCCTGGCCCCCCCGGAGGATGACAATGTGCAGGGGCTCAGCCCATTCCGTCTTTCGGATAATCGGATTTCCCAGAGACAGGTCATCCATATCCATGCCTTATCATCAGTGGAAGGGGCTCCCCCGATTTATGTTACTTTCAATCCCTCCCATGCTGCAACCCTAGTAACCTCTCTCCCCAACCCTGAGAAGCAGCCCATGCCCTTCTTCAGGAGGTTTGCCCAGATTCGTAAAACATACTCAGCAGCCTGGCGTGATCTGTACAGTCTGAGATCAAGGCTGGGGATGCCTAGTGGACCATTATGGAAAGGAGTTTTAATGACGCTCTCCTCACTACCGACATGGATTTCCAGTCGGGTATTACTTTCTGTGAACAGCTTCGAGCCTGGGATCAGGATACACTAGCTGACCAAGCCACTTGTATAAATGACATTATACAAGATAAACTCGTGTCCGTGGAGAAGTACCATTCACGACTGACTCAAACTTTCTCAGACCTTGGGTTCAGTGTACACAACAAAGCACATACACAGTGTAACACCCCTCTATTTCCAGTAAAAAAGAAGACTGAAAAAGGCCAATCTGATCAATACCGTATGGTTCAAGACCTCCTCGCTGGTAATGATGTCACCAACCGAGACACTGCTGTTGTCCCGAATCCACATACACTGTTGTCACAAGTCCCTCCTACAGCTAAATTCTTCACTGTGGTTGATCTTGCCAACGCCTTTTTCAGTGTGCCCTTGGATCCCTCTTGTCAATATCTGTTTGACTTCACACACGATCATCAACAGTATACTTGGACTGTTATGCCTCAAGGTGCACAGAATTCCCCAACCCAATTCGCAAAAACTATGTCAGCTGTCCTAGAACCTTGGCAGAAGTCTCACCCTGACTTGTCCTGCTCCAGTATGTGGATGATCTACTCCTCTGTGAGACTAAATTCAGAAGAAGCACATGGCAACCACTTAGTCGACCAGGCCGCTAAGGATGCAGCGCGCCAGTGTTGGGAAGTGGACAGAAGAGTGTCCGTCAAAAAGACTCTTATTTACACTATGCAGACCTTACCCACTGATCTCAAGCTCCTAAGAGAACAACAGGCCGCTGCAACCCCTCTGGAAAAACAAAGTTGGAAAGATAAAGGGGCAACCCTCCAACCTCAAATTCTGTCTACCCAAGAGTATGTACCCCGCTGTCGTCCATTGGGCCCATGGACCAGCTCATTTATCTAAGCATCTCATGAACTCTGATAAATATTTTGAAGCTCCCGGAATCACCACTTTGACACGAATCCTGTACTATCTGCGCCAGATGTAATCCGGGAAAAATAATTAAAGCCGCACCAAACCATTTAGCCAAGCCGCAGTAACCTTTCCAAAGGATCCAAATTGATCATATCCAAATGCCTCATTTCCAAATGCCAAAGAGTGGCCGGTATGAATATGCACTGGTCATAGTGGATATGTTTTCAGGATGGCCAGAAGCTTTTCCTGTCACTAATCTCTCTGTGAAGACCACAGCAAAGTGCCTACTTACCGAAATCATCTGCAGATATGGAGTTCCTGAGGTGATCAAAAGTGACCAGGGAACATCCTTCACCGCCTTACTAACCAAAGAAATCTGGGCAGCACTGGGGGTGACCCTTGCATTCCACACACCCTATCACCCACAGAGGCATGAATGGCACCTTGAAAGCCAAAATACTTAAGATGGCCCAAGAAACTAACCTACTCTGGCCGGAAAGTCTGGCTGGAAAGCACTATTTAGTGTAAGGTACACTCCAAGAGGGAGATTTAGCTTATCCCCCAACGAGATTTTATTTGGTACAGCACCCAGGTTAGGCTGTTACTTTCCTCAACAACTCCAAATTCAGTCAGATGCAATGGTAGATTATATAACTGCACTCTCTCATGCTTTGACCAAAATCCATGCACAGGTGTTTTCTTCTATTCCAGATCCAGAATGAAATACAGGCACACATAAACTCCTTCCTGGTGACTGGGTTATGGTCAAGAAATTCCTGAGAAAGCACACTCTTGAGCCAAGGTTTGATGGTACTTTCCAAGTCCTATTGACCACATCTACCTCGGTAAAATTGGCTGGGAATAGTGATGTCGCGAACGTGAATTTTTCGGTTCGCGAACGGCGAACGCGAACTTCGGCAAATGTTCGCGAACCCGCGAACCGGGCGAACCGCCGTAGACTTCAATGGGCAGGCGAATTTTAAAACCCACAGGGACTCTTATTGGTTGAAGGGGGGGGGAGACCTACTCTCCTCCACCCCCCCCGGACCCCACCCCTGGGCGGCGGGTGGGGGCCATAAAGATAATGAGGGGGGGACCTACTGTCCCCCCCGGCCCCCACCCCTGAGCGGTGTGTGGGGGCCCTAATAACAATAAGTGGGGGACCTATTGTCCCCCCACCCCCACCCCTGCGTGGCGGGTGGGTGCCATATTGATAATGGGGGGGACCTACTGCCCCCCCGGCACCCACCCCTGCGCGGCGGGTGGGGGCCATATTGATAATGGGGGGGACCTACTGCCCCCTCGGCCCCCAACCCTGCGCGGTGGGTGGGGGCCATATTGATAATGAGGGGGGAACCTACTGTCCACCCCCCCTCCGGCCCCCACCCCTGCGCAGCGGGTGGGGGCCATAGTGATAATGAGGGGGGGGGACCTACTATCCACCCCCCCTCCAGCCCCCACCCCTGGGCTGCGGGTGGGGGCCCTAAGTAAATCCCCCCCCCAAGGTGACTAGGGGTCCCCCCCAAATAAAAAGTCCCTACCTACCCCCCTCACCCTAAAAAATAGTGAGGGGGGATAAAATAACTAACCTGTAAAATAAAAGTAAACTTACCATTCAACGTCTTCTTTTTTCTCAAATCTTCTTTTTTCAGCCCCAAAAAAGGCCAAATAAAAAACCATCATAACCGTCTAATTGAAAATAAAATAAAAATCCCGAGCGCAAAAAAAAAACCCGACGAAAAAGAAAAAACCCGAGCGCAAAAAAATAATCCATCTTCACCCGTGGAGGGCTCCGCGCAGACTGAGCTCTGCAGGGCGGGGGAAGGCTTATAAAACCTTGCCACGCCCTGCAATTAGGCTAAGAACACTCTGATTGGTGGGTTTAAGCCAATCAGAGTGCTCTTTGTCATTTTACACAGCGTGGGAAAATTCAAAAGAACTTTCCCACGCTGTGTAAAATGACACAGAGCACTGTGATTGGATGGCTTGAAATCCATCCAATCACAGTGCTCTGTGTCATTTTACACAGCGTGGGGAAATTCAAAAGAACTTTCCCACGCTGTGTAAAATGACACAGAGCACTGTGATTGGATGGCTTGAAATCCAATCATAGTGCTTTCTTTTACACAGCGTGGGAAAATTCCAAAGAACTTTCCCACGCTGTGTAAAATGACACAGAGCACTGTGATTGGATGGTTTAAGCCATCCAATCACAGTGCTCTGTGTCATTTTACACAGCGTGGGAAAATTGAACTTTCCCACGCTGTGTAAAATGACACAGAGCACTGTGATTGGATGTTTTCAATATTTTACACAGCGTGGGAAAGTTCTTTGACTTCCCACGCTGTAAAATGACAAAGAGCACTCTGATTGGCTTAAACCCACCAATCAGAGTGTTCTTAGCCTAATTGCAGGGCGTGGCAAGGCTTTATAAGCCTTCCCCCGCCCTGCAGAGCTCAGTCTGTGCGGAGCCCTCCACGGGTGAAGATGGATTATTTTTTTGCGCTCGGGCCTTTTTTGGGGCTGAAAAAAGAAGATTTGAGAAAAAAGAAGACGTCGAATGGTAAGTTTAGTTTTATTTTACAGGTTAGTTATTTTATTCCCCCCTCACTATTTTTTAGGGTGAGGGGGGTAGGTAGGGACTTTTTATTTGGGGGGGTGGTGACTAGGGGCTTGGGGACCCCTAGTCACCTTGGGGGGGGATTTGCTTAGGGCCCCCACCCGCAGCCCAGGGGTGGGGGCCGGGGGGGGAGGACAGTAGGTCCCCCCCCTCATTATCTTTGTGGCCGCCGCCCAGGGGTGGGGGCCGGGGGGGGGAGGACAGTAGGTCCCCCCCTCATTATCTTTGTGGCCCCCACCCGCCGCCCAGGGGTGGGGGCCAGGGGGGAGGATAGTAGGTCCCCCCCCTCACTATCTTTGTGGCCCCCACCCGCCGCCCAGGGGTGGGGGCCGGGGGGGAGGACAGTAGGTCCCCCACCCCATTATCTTTATGGCCCCCACCCGCAGCCCAGGGGTGGGGGCCGTGGGGGGGCAGTAGGTCCCCCCCTCATTATCAATATGGCCCCCACCCGCCGCGCAGGGGTGGGGGCCGGGGGGGGGCAGTAGTTCCCCCCCCATTATCAATATGGCCCCCACCTGCCGCGCAGGGGTGGGGGCCGGGGGGGCATTAGGTCCCCCCTCATTATCAATATGGCCCCCACCCGCCGCGCAGGGGTGGGGGCGGGGGGGACAATAGGTCCCCCCCTTATTTTTCATTTTAGGGCCCCCACCCACCGCTCAGGGGTGGGGGCCAGGGGGGGGGACAATAGGCTGCTCACTGTTTAATAGACATGCCCCTACTCGCGGTATTGCGAGTAAGGGCACAATTTACTAAGTCATTTTTACTTAGTATTAGTAAATTAATAGGGGGCGGACCGAACATCGCATATGTTCGCCGTCGGTGGCGAACGCGAACACGCTATGTTCGCCAGGAACTATTCGCCAGCGAACCGTTCGGGACATCACTAGCTGGGAAGAATACCTGGATACACGCATCACACTGTAAGAAAGTTCCTGATCCAGAAGAAGCAGATCCCGATAAACTATGAGCTTCCTGTGTCTATTTCTGCTGCTAGGCCTATTAAAGGCCCAACAAGTCGCTATTAACAAAGATAATCATGTTTACACATTCTGGTATAACTCTTCAAACACACATGTTCTGTATTTACAGATGAAAATGAAGGAAAGGGATCTCAGTTAAGAAAAAGGATAAATGAGTCATTTATTACACGTGAGTATACAGAGGAAGAGGTTCTATTTCAACTGTCAAAAGTAAAGACAAATAAGTCAATAGGACCGGATGGAATACACCCAAAGCTATTAAAAGAGCTTACTGGTGTACTAGCAAAACCATTAACAGATTTATTTAACCAATCATTGTTAACAGGAGTAGTCCCAGAAGATTGGAAGTTAGCGAATGTTGTGCCCATTTACAAGAAAGGTAATAGGGAGGAGTCAGGCAACTATAGGCCAGTAAGCCTTACTTCAGTAGTGGGGAAAGTGATGGAAACCATGTTAAAGGATAGGATTGATGAACATCTAAAAACACATGGATTTCAAGATCAGAGACAACATGGGTTTACTTCAGGGAGATCATGCCAAACTAATCTTATTGATTTTTTGATTGGGTAACTAAAATTATAGATCAGGGTGGTGCAGTAGACATTGCTTATCTAGATTTCAGTAAGGCTTTTGACACTGTTGCACATAGAAGGCTTATCAATAAACTGCAATCTTTAAGTTTGGATTCCAATATTGTTGAATGGATAAGGCAGTGGCTGAGTGACAGGCAACAGAGGGTTGTAGTTAATGGAATATATTCGAAGCTTGGACTTGTCACCAGTGGGGTACCTCAGGGATCTGTACTTGGACCCATTCTCTTTAATATTTTTATTAGTGATATTGCAGAAGGTCTTGATGGTAAGGTATGTCTTTTTGCTGATGATACTAAGATATGTAACAGGGTTGATGTTCCAGGAGGGATAAGCCAAATGACAAATGATTTAGGTAAACTAGAAAAATGGTCAGAATTGTGGCAACTGACATTTAATGTGGATAAGTGCAAGATAATGCATCTTGGACGTAAAAACCCAAGGGCAGAGTACAGAATATTTGATAGAGTCCTAACCTCAACATATGAGGAAAGGGATTTAGGGGTGATTATTTCTGATGACTTAAAGGTAGGCAGACAATGTAATAGAGCAGCAGGAAATTAACAGTAGAAAGAGGGAAGTGCTCATGCCATTGTACAGAACACTGGTGAGACCTCACTTGGAGTATTGAACACAGTACTGGAGAACATATCTTCAGAAGGATATTGATACCTTAAAGAGGGTTCAGAGAAGGGCTACTAAACTGGTTCATGGATTGCGGGATAAAACTTACCAGGAAAGGTTAAAGGATCTTAACATGTATAGCTTGGAGGAAAGACGAGACAGGGGGGATATGATAGAAACATTTAAATATATAAAGGGAATCAACACAGTAAAGGAGGAGACTATATTTAAAAGAAGAAAAACTACCACAACAAGAGGACATAGTCTTAGAGGGACAAAGGTTTAAAAATAATATCAGGAAGTATTACTTTACTGAGAGGGTAGTGGAAGCATGGAATAGCCTTCCAGCTGAAGTGGTAGAGGTTAACACAGTAAAGGAGTTTAAGCATGCGTGGGATAGGCATAAGGCTATCCTAACTATAAGATAAGGCCAGGGACTAATGAAAGTATTTAGAAAATTGGGCAGACCCGATGGGCCGAATGGTTCTTATCTGCCATCACATTCTATGTTTCTATGTTTCTATGTTTCATGTAGCTACTTTTACCTTTGATTACTGTGATATTGTTCCTTGTACCTTTCCACAGTCACAACACTCAGCAATATACAAAGACATACCCAAAAGAAAGGACCCATACATTTGGGTGACAGGTGACCATAGGGGACATCACTGTAGTACCTGGAAAGCAGCAGGTTGGAACATAGGCCGACCATGGGGCTACAGACCACAAAGTGCCTTGGATAGGGTGGACAGACATGGGAAACCCTTATTACACAGAATGACCTTATGTAAGCCAACAGGGTCTACCCCAATGAAACTCACCTTAAACATAGAACATCCCAGCCCAGGGGACGCTGGGGAGTACATAATGGGAATGTATTGGAAAGGGGGTGGCTCATACAACAACTTGGGGACCTTCTATTTACAAGACATGCTTACGTCACCTGACTGGGTAGACTCTACGCACATGACGATTAACCCTCTAAAACCACACATTGAAACCCTTAAAGACATGGTAGCCATTGCTAATCCCACGTTTGAAGACACTATGGCTGTGGAGACCGGGTTTTCAGATACTAATCTATGGCTTGAGTGGATGAGGTATAATGCTAATTCACACAATAAAACTAACTGTTTTGTTTGTGGAGGGGCCAGACCCCATCTGGGTACAGTGCCATTCAGTCTACCTTCAGATGTTGAAATATGTTTCCTAAGTCTCTATGCGCAGTCACTAACAAACTCATCTGTGTGTGAAACATGGAAAAAGGTATACCCAATAACCCAAGGGAATATCAAGCCACCTCATGGGATCAACGTGTACCCAGGTAACTACACTTGCTACAAAATACATGGAGCCACATGAAAATTTGTGGGTAAATTCCCTTCTGGTTACTGTACTACCTATCGAGAACCTCCCACTGCCCTATTAGTAAATCATGTTAAGTCCGTGGGAGACATTTATTGGCTATGTGGTGACATGCAGCTCAGATCTAAAATGACTGGCCTGTGGTGGGGTGAATGCACTCTGACCAAAGCTATCATGCCCATACATATAATTTCTGAAAACCACCAAGGCCCACTTGATTCACCACACACATATTTTAGGGTAAAGAGAGAAACCCCTGTTCCAGGTAGTTTTGACCCACATATATATATCGATGCCATAGGTGTACCAAGGGAGGTACCAAACGAGTTCAAGGCCAGAGATGAGGTTGCGGCAGGATTCGAATCCTTGATCCCACTCATCACCGCTAACAAGAATGTTAATTGGATCAATTATATTTACTATAATCAGCAACGCTTTGTCAATTACACGAGAAATTAGAAAGTCTCTCTGATGAATTAACAAAGAACTCGGGAGTCCCCAATTCATGGGACAGATGGTTTGGTTGGATGAGTGGATGGCAGAAAACACTCCTTCAAGTAGGTATGGCAGTTCTTACTGTGGTAATTCTCTTTCTCTTCCTGACTTGATGCCCTGTGTGCAGAAATACTTACAGAAGACTGTAGGTCAGACCATTGACAACACCACACCTACATTCCTACATCAAGATATCGACGACATGGACTGTGATACCCCACATACACCTCTTCAGTCCCACCAACTCAAAAGGACAACTACTTCTTTATAGGGACAGCATAGGGACAGCGTCTGTCTCCACGGGTAGAAGTCTGATGCGGGAGATGTAGTGGGTTAGCCACTACGGGATACCCGCACAGTGAAGCGTTTGAGGCCTGTTCAGACAGATGAGCTGCAGCCAAGTAGGGACATTATTAGGGTCAGTTAGTAGTTGTCTCTTTAGTAAATAGTCAGTTTAAGGGGGGACTGTTGTGGACAAAAATATTAACTCAATTTATGTTAGTAAAATGCCTATTTACTCAGCATACCTACAATCAGCATTATTCAACTTTATATGTGATTTACCTAAAATGGCCGCTAGGGAGTCTCCCTTTGACATCGACTAACACCTTCACTAACAAGATGGCGCTGGAATCTGGGGGAGACCTCCAAGATACCAGTGACATCACACCCATTAGGAAGAGCAATAAATGAACCACTTAACACCTAACCAATTATTGATGTATTATTTCATGTTGTCTCTGACAAAGCATATGATGTAATTTTGCTTTATAAGGGGCATGCCGTCCCCTCAGAATAAACATTCCTCAAGTTTTTCATTAACCCGAAACCTGTGTCTGGTGTGAATTACTTTAGGAGCGTGCACGCACTACTGCTTTAATTTGGCCAGGGGCAGATACACAAGATAATTAATCAATTGATTCCGCATCTGTGTATGTCAGTATGTATGTGTGTATGTCAGTGTGTATCTATGTATCTATGTATGTATGTATGTCAGTATGTATGTATGTATGTATGTCAGTATGTCTGTATGTATGTCAGTATGTATGTGTGTATGTCAGTATGTCTGTATGTATGTAAGTGTGTATGTGTGTATGTCAGTATGTCAGTATGTATGTGTGTATGTCAGTGTATATCTATGTATCTATGTATGTATGTATGTATGTAAGTATGTATGTATGTCAGTATGTATCTATATGTGTGTGTGTGTCAGTATGTCAGTATGTATATGTGTGTATGTATGTGTTTATGTCAGCATGTCAGTATGTGTGTGTATGTATGTGTGTATGTATGTGTCAGTATGTCAGTATGTATGTGTGTGTATGTATATGTGTATGTCAGTATGTATCCATGCATGTGTGTATGTCAGTATGTAAGTATGTATGTGTGTGTGTCATTATGTCAGTATGTGTGCGTGTTTATGTATGTGTGTATGTCAGTATGTGTGTATGTATATGTATATGTCAGTATGTATCTATGTATCTATGTATGTGTGTCAGTATGTATGTATGTTAGTATGTTTGTATGTATGTGTGTCAGTATGTCAGTATGTATGTATGTGTGTCAGTATGTATGTATGCCAGTATGTATGTATGGTAGTATGTATGTACGTACGTATGTATGTATGTATGTATGTATGTATGTCTGTCAGTATGTATGTGTGTATGCATGTCAGTATGTATGTATGTATGTGTGTATGTATGTGTCTGTATGTATGTATGTTTGTCAGTATGTATGTGTGTATGTATATGTGTCTGCCAGTATGTATGTCAGCATGTATGTGTGTATGTATGTCAGTATGTATGTCAGCATGTATGTATGTGTGTCAGTATGTATGTGTGTATGTATGTCAGTATGTATGTCTGTGTGTGTGTGTAAGTCAGTATGTGTATGTATGCATGTCTGTCTGTGTGTATGTATCTGTATGTATTTCAATATGTATGTATATGGCTGTGTCTGTCAATTTATATATGAATGTATCTCTGCATGTCATTATGAACGTATCTCTGTGTGTATGTGTGTATGGATGTCAGTATGCATTTATGTCAGTATGTATGAATGTATGTATGTATGTCTGTCACTATGTCTGTATATACGCATGTATGCCAGTATGAATGTATGCCATTATGAATATATGTCTTTGTATGTATGTATGTGTGTATATATGTCAGTGTCTGTATGTCTGCCTGTATGAATGTATGTCTGTCAGTATGTCTGTATGTATGTGTATATGTATGTATGCCAGTGTGAATGCCAGTATGTGTCTGTATGTGTGTATGTATGTCGGTGTATGTACTTGTATGTCCTCATGCATGTGTGTCTGTATGTATGTTAGTATGTGTCTATCTGTCACTATGTATGCCTGTGTGTCTGTATATGTATGTATGTCTTAGTATGTGTGTGTCAGTATGTATTCGTGTATGTCTGTTTCGGTATGTGTGTCTGTTAGTATGTATCTGTGTGTGTGTGTGTGTGTGTGTGTATCTGTGTCCTTTTGTGTCTGTGTGTATTCCTGTTGGCGGTATTTGGAGGTGGACCCTGTGGGCGGGATTGAAGGCGGGCCCCAGGGGGCCCAGGCCCTGAGCTGAGTTAGGGGCCCCAAAATTTCTGGTGGCGGCCCTGTGGTCAGGGAGGAAGTGTTATCAAATCAAATTGTCTGAAAAACAGCAAGAGAAGTCAGTACATTCAAAGCTTGAATTTTGAACAAGGGGAGTCAAGTACCACCTGAAGAGCTTTTTATATGCCTGTTCTTTACTCTGTGTTTAACACATATAGAAAGGAGAGGGTATTGCATCCCATATGTCTAACCAGTCACTAGGCTCCTTCTGGGTCCCAGAGTCTGTTTCCAAAGTCATTATCTACAGTAAAGATATATGGTTAGAGTGAGCTGTCAAGGCTGTATATAGGTTTGAAATCTGACCTTTCTGCGTCTAGGCCATCAATCATGCACCTTCAAATTCTGTAAGAGGAGCGGTACCAACTTGATGGCACCTTCAAATTCTGTAGGAGGAGCGGTACCAGCTTGATGAATCACTGGAGTAGAGGCTAAGCTATGGAGTTGCATATGGAAAAAAATCAAGAGAAGAGGCATTAGATAAGCCACCATAGGCTATAATGTCATTTTAAGAATAAAAATTACCAAATCTCTTAATACCCCTTTTCCTCAATATTAGCAAAATTCATAGGGGTTAAACAAGGTGGGAATAATTAATTCCTCTAAATAGGTGTGACGGGAGAGAGAAAAGGCAAAAGCTCAAACATAATTATAACTTGATTCCACAAGTCTAAGTACAGGCATACCCCACTTTTAAGTACACAATGGGACCAGAGCATGTATGTAAAATGAAAATGTACTTAAAGTAAAGCAATATCTTTTTTCACTTCCCAATGTATGTACTGCATTGTAATTTACAGGCATAACTGATACTGCAACTGCAGGTTTCCAGTGATTTTATGTCCAGTGATTTATTTAGTGATTTCCAGTGGGCTTTTATTCAGTTAACACAAAGAGTAAAAAGAAAAATCTAATTCAAGATTGTATCATTTATCTTTAATGTTTTACTCATCTGATAACCTTAAACTGGGAGGAAAAGTAAAGTAAACCTGCCCACTGGGCCATTTTCTGCCAATACAGTGCCAATTTGTATTTGTTAGCAGCTTAGTTGCACACTTTGTTTAGAAACACCTCTTCATCACTTTAAGCATTTATGGTTTAACTTTGAATCCTCAGAGTTGTGGCTAATGCAGCTAAGCTGCTAAGTCATAGTTATAGAAAATGGCAGGGTAAACCCTTTCACTGGATGACAGCCAAATGCAAAATATGGACAATGTAGGCGCAGGAAAACTATATATATGTTCAGCTAGGAGTAGGCATTATAAATTTGAGATGATTAACTTGTGCCATGTCAGAAGGTGTGAAAAGTTCTTGCCCCAAAAACACTGAACTGAGGTGCTCCGGGCAAGAATAGAACCTTCCATTTCTTGTTCACTCGCGGACAGAAGAGGCGCGGGAATGTCTGCACTCGCGAGGCACCTTTACATACACTTGTGGGTATGTCTGTACTCGGTGGGCCGCGGTGGCCATGGGCCGAGGCCGGTAGGGGAGGTCACAGGACATCCCCTGCCGGTCTATGCAGGGCCGGCACTATCAGAGCGCCGGTGCCGCTGTATTCCATGGAGGGCCAGTGGGGAGATCAAAGATCTCCTTCACCGGCCCATTTAAATAGACCTGCGGCTGGGGAGGGAGAGGACCCGGTGGAGCTCTATCTTGCAGCTCCGCCGGGTTCCTCTTGCGAGATCGGGAGTGTTGCCATGGCAACGCCCCGATCTCGCGAGAGTGAACTCTAGCCCTCAGGCTAGAGTTCACTCACCACTGGACCACCAGGGATGGTGTGCGAGTGATGGTCCCCCCGTCCCAGACACCACGTGCCTGTCCCCCCCCTCCCAGGCTAAAGGTAAGAAGGGAGGGGGGATTTAATGCCTGCTTAGTTTTTTTTATTGTTTATTTACCCCCCTTAGTTTTTTATTTGTTTATTTACCCCCCAACACACAGCATTTATACACAGCACTCTCACACACATCATACACAGCACTCTCACACACAGCACTCTCACACACATCACACTCAGCACTCTCACACACATCACAGCACTCACACACTCATCACAGCACTCTCACACACTCTCACACTCAGCACTCTCACACTCAGCACTCTCACACACATCACACGCAGCACTCTCACACACATCATACACAGCACTATCACACTCAGCACTCACACACACATCACTCTCACACACATCGCATCATACACAGCACTATCACACTCAGCACTCACACACATCACACACATCACACACAACACTCTCACACGCATCATACACAGCACCCACACACAAATCAATCACATACAGCACCCTCACACACAGCACCCTCACACACACAGCACCCTCACACACACAGCACCCTCACACACACACAGCACCCAGCACACCTCACACACAGCATCCATCACACACACATACTGCACCCCTCACATACACACACACACACACAACCCCCTGATACACTGCATCACACACATACACAATACTTCCAAACATATTTATATAATATATATATATATATATATACACACAGCACCCCTCACACACACAGCACCCCTCACACACACACTGCACCCCTAAACACATTACATTCCAGACACACACTAGATCCTTTACCCAACTCTGGATCATCTACACACATACACACACTAGATCCCTATATACACTCTGAATCCATTATATACGCATGCTCACTAGATCTCCTATACATATTCTGGGTCCTTCAAACACTCACAAGACTCATATATATATATATATATATACATATATATATATATATATACACATATATACACACACTCTGGATCCCCTATACGCACACTAGATTCCTTGTAAGCAAACACATACTATATTCCCTGAACACACACTCTCTACAAACACTACATCACCTATACACACACACACACTATAGCCTGTATGCACACACTTGCTACATCCCCTATACACACATTCTCTACAGCCCCTAGCCACATTTGCATTACATTACACCACAAACACAACACGACTAAAACCAACCTTATTACACAATACCACACCACGACCAGCTCACTCTGGACACATGCAATACCACAAGCAGGCTCCAAACACATGCACAATACTCTTTCCTGGCCCCTTTGTCTCCTGGTATCCATTTATAGAGACACCAGAGACAAGTTGCAAGGAAACACAGTGCAAGCATGTTATTAAATTTGCTTGCACTGTGCAGAACAAAGAGCTCTGCGCATGGTCTGCCCTGGAAGAGCATTGAATCAACATGCTCACTTTGAGAGGGGGCGTGTTTGTCACGAGTGACAAAACACACACTCTCTTTCCCCGCCCCCTTCTTAGTGGGCCGCTATGATAAAAAACCGCCTGGGCCGAATTTTTTTCCCAGTCCGGCCCTGTCTGTACTCACGAATGTACTTAAAGTGAGTGTATGTAAAGCGGGGTATACCTGTCATGGATAATGGCTGGAGAGGTTGATGGTAACAGTGGGAAATGCTGTTTAAGGATCCACATACAGAGAGAAGGGGGATCCTTCCCAAATATCAAATGTCCACACACCGGGTATGGTCCAGTGGTACAACAAGAAAAAAGGGAGATACAGTGCTAACTCCAAAGCAGAATAGGGTCTGTTACTTGGATACCCTAATAAGAGGATCAAGGAAAAAAATATATGAAAAAACAGGCTATGCTCTTGAAATTGTGAGTAGATTTTATATATTTTTATAAAGTACACTTATTTAAAACAGTGAGTACTATATCTCGTTTTATTCCTTTCATATGCCGCTTAAATTGTAAACATCTAAAGGGGACAGCTCTAGATTTATCCTTGAGCGGGGATTGTACTGCTCAGAGCCCTTTCTAAGAGCTGATTGAAATTACACTGGATTACACTATTGGTGTTTTTATTTTGTGTTTTATTTCATATGAGACACCAACAACAGAATTCCTCATCTGCACTAAAGTTTTGTCTACTTGAACACTAAGGAGGATAACAGACTGACCTCCAAAACAGCACTATCTTCAAAAGGTTCTAATCTCCAAAAAATACTTTTTTTGCTGGGACTCTTTTATATTGTTATATCCCAATATTTTTCATATTGTTATATATAATATTGTACATATTTTATATATATATATATATATATATATATATATATATATATATATATGATTATATAGTATTTCTTATTTAGCGCAGTCTGTTTTTTTCTGTATTTTTCCATGATCCGGTGGTACATGCCACTGCAGGATGTGGGCCAGCTGAGTGTCTGTAAAATAGTGTATAAAGTTAGGTAAACATATTTTTCAGTGGGATTTGGGGACCTATAGAGTTATTCTATGTACTCTAGGTCTTCTGCTCCTCTGGATGAGCCCACCTATAAGGCTTTAATGTTGGAGAATTCAAGTAGAACAGGTAAAGTCTAAAAAGCCTGTAGTGGACTGCATTACTGTCCTAACCAATTATCAAGTAGGAAGGCAAAAGAATGGAGTGATGCATGGAGAAAGACTGACAAAATGATCACTAGGGGCATACAAATATATAGCAAATAGCCACACATTGGGATCCAATCTTACCAGCAAGGGATAAAAATGTGCCAGTGGGGTCTGAGTAAAAGGTGAGGTCCATTAGTGGACATGTAACAAGCAATATTATTGCTACCCCCTTAGCATCTGGGGAGTTGGCTTGAAAGAACTGCTGGTAGCGTTCAGGGCTGCCATCAAAATTTTGGGGTCTATACATAGCTCAATACATGGGCCTCCAGGGCTAACCCCTGAGACCGCCCAAAGGGCCTACCCCGAATCTGCTCACAACAATAAGTAAAGTCGATGCAGTGTGTGTTTATAGTGGATGCAATGTGTATGTTTGTGTGTGTATATAGTGGCTGTAGAGTGTGTCTTCTGGAAGCAAGGTGGATGTGCATGTGTATAGAGGATACTTGGTTCTGACTTTGAATTTCTTACTAATTAATCCCCTTGTTTGTTACCTTTGCCATTTCTAGACTGATACCTGACTTATATATACTATATATATATAAATATATGGGAAGGTGAAGGCTGGAGTTGTGGGAGGGGTTGCAACCGGCCTATATAAACGTCAAGTCCAGCCAGGTTACCGATCCGCCACGCCAATTGGAGCCAGGTTACCGATCCGCCACGCCAATGGCGGTTGGCCATCTTGGATCCTTTGTCTCACCAGTGGTGTTTGGTCGTCGAGCGCGTGGAGCCAAAATCGGCTACTCGACGGCGCGAACACCGCTGGACTTCCAGGCCGGAGCTCCGGTCTTTCTCTATTGCAGTTCCCCATCAGTGTTCGGTACTTTCAGAGGAACTCAATGGCAAAGTGTATTTCGTGCGGCATTCGGTTGTTTTAGCTGGGATCTGAGCGTTATTTTCACGAAATGTGCGCTCAGACCCCAGCTATCTACTGAACGTCCATTCGTTTAAATAACTTGAATATTGTAAAAGTTATGCATTTAAATGTAAAATGCCGGTTCTGCTGCACGGAGGGATAATCCACTTAACGTTATATTCCAGTGGGAGTATCCCTCTCGTCCAGCAGTGCCTGATGGGAGAAATGTTCAGAATGTTAAGTCCCCCATGTAGTTCCCTACTGTATTACCCCTGCAATGTCAGTAGGGAAACCCCTTGCATTGGGGACTTGCATAAATACTGGAGCTGTGAATAAAAACCTCAGTTGACTCCCAGAACTGTGTTTTGTTCGGTTACTGGGGGATTTGGGATATTGCCTTACTTTTCAAAGCTTGACTGTGGATTACCTTCTTTACCAGCGGAGATCGTGGAATTTAATATTGCCGCTCCACTACAGTAATAATGTATATGAATACGTATTAAAGTATGGAACTGATATTTCTCTTTTGCCCTCTTTATTTACAGGCCTACCCGTACGTCAGTTTCGGCACACCACAACCGACTTATACTAATGATTAGAGGTATAGGTCCATATATATATGGCCTTCTTCCCTGACCACATATATATATGTATGTGTGTGTATATATATATATATATATATATATATATATGTTTTAAGGCCATTTGGCCTGTATTTGTGGGAGGGGCTTAAATTAATTCACTCCCCTATATAAGGGACACCCCTTACCTGACTCATATCGCTTGAGGTCAGCATCAGAATGATTTCCACTTCCGGGTCATCCAGACGCCATTTTACCTGATTACTCCATGAGGTTTTCTAAGCTGAGCTGTGTCAGGAATTCAGCCACAGGCTTTTCCGGCCTACCACCTTCTTTCTTCAATCTATTGCTGTGGATGGTGTCCAAGTGACTCACAAACCGTAAGTCGACCTACCCGTTACGCCAGGCATCAGTCCCACGGCACCATGCACGGGTCAGGTCCTCACTTTACGGCTGCATTTGGTCTAAATCTGTCCTAAAACCATTGCATGTTCATGCATATCATTCGTTTAAACTCACT
Organism: Pelobates cultripes; assembly: GCA_933207985.1. NCBI lineage: Eukaryota > Metazoa > Chordata > Amphibia > Anura > Pelobatidae > Pelobates > Pelobates cultripes. The sequence continues at coordinate 249,326,747 of OW240913.1, read as the reverse complement.
TGTTTATATCTGTCACTGGCTCATTTCGAGCATTAGCATACTCCCAAAAGGGAACACATTCTGTTTCAATTGCCTAAACATACTAGGCAATTCTGTGCGTGCATTTCGAATCTCACTGCTCGTTTCGTTTTGTTTCCCTGGCATACCAGGCTCACGATTCGTGCAATTTTCTACCAAACGGGTACTAGTTCATGCATTTACTATTGTACTACACACACGTTTCGTGTGTTTACAACCCGTGAACAGAACTTTGGTTTGTTACAATGATTGTTATTAAGCTATTATGTTCACTTATTGTATATTGTCAAACGGGCACTGTTTGTTTCACAACTATAATGCTGGGGCATAGCTCACAAACAATGTTTCACATAAACCACACTGACCCCTACAGGTCACTCTCAAAATCTCACGTTAACCTTGCATTTGGATTAACCCCTTAAGGACCAAACTCTGGAATAAATGATATGTCACACATGTCATGTATCCTTCAGGGGTTAAAGGGTATTTTACCATACAATCAGCATTTCTGACCCCTACTGGTCAACAGCAAAACTGTCTTCACATGTCATATACAATTACCAGCCAATATAAATTACACATAAGATTGTTTTAAACATAACCATAAACCATGAATTAAACTCCAACACGGGCTCAACTTCAGGTTTAATTCACAATAATTTACATTTCACATTAAGACTAACAGTGGTTCTATCAACACTGCCACCTACAGGTCTGTCAAGTACATTGACAATTTTCATGGGGTTTTACAAACACCAAAACACTGACCCCTATAGGTCAACAGACAAACAACATTTCACATACCAATCAGTATCAACTACACTGCCACCTATAGGGCACTCAGCAGATCTCCAGTGCACTTGCATTTTGCAACTCCATGTTCACTTGCCATTCAATAAGGCATACAACAATTCACATAGCAAGCAGTATATCAATATCTGTTATAAATACACATATTATTACACAGTAGCACACGCATCTGTATATACGTAACTGGTAATATGGTTCACATACATACGGCACTTAATGGGTTAAGATTGATACATATTTAACCTGCATGGATATGATGTTTAATATTTACATATCACGGCACTTTACTTTCACATATACTGTATGTTTTAAGATAAGCTTGGTCTATGCCATATTTCCTTATGCCATACGATTTTATCCATTCAGGTTACAGTTACTACTAAAAAACCTATAAGGATTGTCAGGTTCAATACCATACTACCAGGTACGTACACCTGCTCACGTAGTTATCCATCTCTTACCTTCCCTGGAATAGTAATAGTGTACCGGCAATTAGGGTTCTAGGGCCCAATAGGTATTACCCCCTTTTTTCTCTGCATTATGCTTCAGTTAGTGGTCCCGCGAGGCCAACACCCCGCCTCACACTCGGAGGCATACACCCCTCGGGCCACTCGTGAGCTAGCCGCCTCGCATTGTATCATAGAGAGGGCCTCACCTGTCACTCCCCTTCCTATTTTTCTGGTTACTGTCACCGAGAGGCCAACATCCTGCCACAACGTTCGGTGGCCACACAAAATCCCCTCGCGCCAAGCATAGATAGAGCCTCTCAAGCCACTTGGCAACTAGCAGGGCCTCACCAGTCACCAAAAAACACCAAGCCTAATCGTTTCGCCTTACGGCTTAGCTAGCAAGCCGGTACAAGACCCCTGGGTACAAATATATAATTGCAATCTTTATTGTTATTTAAGTATTTCTCAAAAAGATGGTAAAGAATCACCTCTTCCTAGCACCACGGCTAGAAGTGATACACCTTCATCTCTTACCTTCCCTGGAATAGTAGTAATGTACTGGCAATTAGGGTTCTATGGCCCAATAGGTATTACCCCCTGTTTCTCTGCTTTACGCTTCGGTTAGTGGTCCCGCGAGGCCAACACCCTTCCTCACACTCGGAGGCATACACCCCTCGGGCCACTCGTGAGCTAGCCGCCTCGCATTGTATCATAGAGAGGGCCTCACCTGTCACTCCCCCTCCTATTTTCTGGTTACTGTCACCGAGAGGCCAACATCCTGCCACAACGTTCGGTGGTCACAAAAAAAAATTTCCCTCACCAGTCACCAAAAAACACCAAGCCTAATCGTTTCGCCTTACGGCTTAGCTAGCAAGCCAGTACAAGACCCCTGGGTACAAATAATAATTGCAATCTTTATTGTTATTTAAGTATTTCTCAAAAAGATGGTGAAGAATCACCTCTTCCTGGCACCCCGGCTAGAAGTGATACACCTTCAAGCAGAGGAGATGTGGCTCCGACCTAAGGAGGCGACAAATACCCTACCCTGCCACAGCAAGGAAAGCAGAGTTATTCAAACTCCTCCATACATCAATGGACAACACGGAGGCAGGGGAAGGCCCAGCAACACCAACTCAGGTGACACCCAGGCCATGCTAGCCTCACTCATAAACTCATGAGCCAAAAAATTTACGACAGACTGGCAATTTCGAGTCAGTCACAGCCCTCACAAGGCTGGGCCTCACGCTACTGTACAACCAGCACCAACCGAAACTCGGTTACTTGGTACAAGACGTTAACCCTGCACATATGATCCCGGCACATTGGGGAAACAAGGCATATATATGTATGATGATGTATCTATGATGGTCAGACCCAGGGATTCTAGGTAAATCGGGAACTGACCATCCCTTGGTTGTGTTGGCATTTGGAATATGTAGAGATGCTTATTTGTGCAGGTACCCATACAGAAGGGATTTTCTCCCAAACAAACGGGTGAGCACTCTCAGGCTCCAGGTACCAGCACCTCTGAACTACCATAGACAATTGGTATTAGTAGTTGCATTGCATATAGACTGTTGCATATATGTTCAAATCATTCAGGGCACATGACAAACCATGTGTCCCAATACAACTTACAAATAACGTACTCTCCATCTGTACACACCAATGCATTTTCAACACTACTGACTCATCACCCTTCCAGACTTGTAGTAGAGTTACTAAGGCTCTGGAGCTTCAAAGGGCTCCCATACAGGTATCATAAATAAACTCTCAAGGAATATAGCATGCCCTCACTTACAGTCAGCACAACAGAACTGTCGGCTGTAAACACACTCATAGCCAAGATTTGCAGAGGGGTTTTTACTTGGGTTTTCCAATCTCCACCATTTACAGCATGGCACCAAACACAAATGCATTGGTATTGTCACAAGGGAATCTTCCCTTAAACAAAGACTAACCATAGACTTATTGGCACCACACACCTTCGCTACCCCAAGTCTCAACTCCCTCATACCCTCCGAGGAGTTTCTTTACTATACACACCATTGATCTACCTTTACAGCTATCACTCAAGCAGGAGTTGAAGCTTCGTTAAGTAAGACCAATATCATCAACACAGTAAACGGCTATCATCTACCCTACAAACTGGCACTTACATGGCATAAAATGGGCAATCCTTTCCCCGCTAAAAGCAGCTGCTGGGGCATGGGGTAAATCATGGTCAGGGTCATCAATCCGTTGTTACTCAGACAACTGAGCACATGTCATATCATCAACAAATGCCACTCATCATCCATACGATCATGGTATTGCTGGGGAACTCACTTGGTTGGCCACTTACCACATTTCTTTTACTTTCATGTACCAGGCGTTGGTATACATCCTTGCCGACAATTGTCTCATTTATATTCCAGGCACGTTTATCATACGCTTCCTACAGCCTTATATACAGTCACGGCCACTCTTTCGTTCCAGAGACAAAATCATGGATTAGACATACTCATGCAGCATAGCATGCACTATCCCACCTAGCACTTTCATCCCATACTTGTAGAACGCACCTATTCACCTGGCTTTAAAGAATCTCATTGGAACACGACATAGCTCAACCTGTGTCATAACATTTCTCCTAGGTTTTGCTTCATTTTTTGCCACCTTAAACTAAAAACATCTCACACACCATTAATTATATATTTTACAGGCATTCAACAACACAGGATAACCTATGGCCAAAACTACCATAACTTCATGCTATCATACCAGACAAGAATATACTCAGAGGTTTTCAGGAATCCATCCCCCCACGTTCCTCACAGATATTACCAATAGCCATCCAACTTTTCCATCCTTATTGGACCTATTAGAGCTACAACCTTTCAATTATACTACCAAGTTGGCCATTACCAGCCATGCACACTGCCTTTTATGCCTTTCTCAGGCCAGAGAATCCACTACCATAACCACCACTCAGACAGATCATTGTCTTCAACGATCCCACGTGTGTAAACACATATATCATTACCTATTGGCTCTACCACATTCCGAAACGAGTCAACACGCACCAACAGTAGAGATAACATACTATCCTACCCACAACAAATGGTGTCCAGTTGCGGTCCTAGATTCCTACCTTCAAAAATCCTTCAAGGAATTAAATACCGTAATGCATTTAAGGAAATGTCTGGTTAATTTGTATATATTGTTGACTGTATTAAATCTTTGATTATTCTTTTTGCCCTCTTTATTTACAGGCCTACCGTATCGTCGGTCTCGGCACACCACAACCGACTTGCTCCCTTTATACTATCCTACGCTTATGCTGGAACCTTACTCCATATACGGCTATTTGCCCCGAACACAAGTTTTAAGGCCATTTGGCCTGTATTTGTGGGAGGGGCTTAAATTAATTCACTCCCCTATATAAGGGACACCCCTTACCTGACTCATATCGCTTGAGGTCAGCATCAGAATGACCCTCCCACCCACTCCTCATTTCAACACTTTCTCTTTTCTTTCCATTTACTTTACTTACTTACTCCTTGGTGGGCCCTCTTTATTTACAGGCCTACCGTATCGTCGGTCTTGGCACACCACAACCGACTTGCTCCCTTTATACTATCCTACGCTTATGCTGGAACCTTACTCCATATACGGCTATTTGCCCCGAACACAAATATATATATATATACTTTCAACATGTCTTCTATTTTGTTTGCCTGTGTATTAATTGCCTGTTTATTAATAAAGAGCTTGGTACTGTATGTATGACCTTCATGGCCTCATTGATTCCAAAAGACCTGCAAATATCCCATATACAGAGGCTCTTGCTTCCCGAGATCCTGAAACAAAATATGACAGTTCATTTAAATAAAACAATAAACTCATATTGTAACAATAAATACATACAAATAACAGGAACATATTTAAAATCTACTCATTCTTTGCAGAGCTGATGACTCTTCCTCAATACTCTTTATTCTCTTATTATCTTTTTAGACATAGATTTTGGAAAGGTTAGTTTTTAATGACCACACATTTAAGATAGCTGGTGATACTTTTGTTCTGCTAGTGGTCACCACATGAGGGAAGGAATGTTCCCAATTTGAAAACCCCACTCCATAATGCATCTGTGTTCAGGTTCCTATATTAACCAAGTTGGAGATTGTGGTCCTTGTTTGTCCAGTGACCGTATATGTTGTGAGTAGTATATTAATGTATGGAAGAGGGAAGTAGGTAGTTTACTTGTTCACACAATGTCAGGGGTATTCTAGGTCCATTTGTCACTTAATCTATCAACCAGATCTGTAAGAAATGGTGCGTTAATGCTGAAATGAAAAAGACTGAAATGCTCATAATATCCTTGCTTTCTACGTTTGGATAAACTTGATATTGCTAATGCAAAAGTGAGCGATTGTCTGAGCCAGATGTGACTTGAAACATCTGGTTTTGGCCATATTTATGAAAATTGGTTTCAGCCAGAACCAATGATGGCATTCTCAACCTAATAACACTATAACTAATACAACATGACATAATGGTTATTGTGCTCAGACTGTCTACTCCCCACAATTAATACTCACCTCAGTCGATCAGGTCGGGGAGAGAGGGGCAGTGTGGGTAGAGGACTTGGCAACCCATGCAGTCCCCCAGCAGCCAATTTCATGTAAGTGGAGTCATGTGATTACAGTGACAGCCTGTCACTGCGTTTACAGATAAACTGTCACAGCCTGTGAATTCAAGCATTGGTTGTGACATTGTATTATGATTCTCTCTTTCTTCACTTTGATCTGAGGCGAGAAGGAAGGATCACTGAATTACAGTATTCTAAACCTTTCACTGCTGATCAGTGTTAGCACTGTGATCACAGTGATCAGTACACTAGTATTGATTTAATTTTTTTGTGATTTTACTTTAAATGTCACCCTTTTCACGTACAGTAAATTATCCTCTTCTATTTTTTTTTGTTATCCCTCTCTTGTGTTCTGATCACTGTGCAGTTACTCAGAGTTTTCAGATTTAACCTGAGCTTTTTTTAACTCCACTTTTTAGTTTATAAAAAAATTATTTAGCAGTTTTTTACACTGCGATCAGTCAGTAATTTTCTTTTTGGGTTTTGGGTGTAGGGTTCTGTGACGGGTGGAAGAGAGAATTGGGGGCTGGGTTGAGTTGGCATTAGACAGGAAGGATTAACATTTTTTTTTCCAATGGGCTGTTACTAAACAGTAAAGGAGGCTTATGCCAAGCTAAAGTGTGAGTGAGAGGAGAGTGACACCTTTATCTGACAGCGACACACTTGCTGCATCATATATATTCTAGTGATGGTTCTCCCACTGTAATAGCTGCACTGTGTACTACTAAAACTCAAATTACCCCATTTTGAATACCCTGGGTTGTCTCCAGAAAATGGTGTGCCACGATGTTGGAAATGTTATTACCCAGGATGCCATAATGTCTCAAACGTGACATAGGCCTAGAAAATATAACATTTCCAAGTTCGAAATGGGCATGTAATAACTTCCCCAGTGGCATACACACAATCCATGGGGCCCCGGTGCGAAACTGATCTGTGGGTCCCTCCCCTCCTTATTCCCCCCTCGAGAGACACACACACACATACATACATAGAGACACACACACACACACACATAGACACATACACACTGACACACACACAGACACACAGACATACATACATACATACAGACAGGCACACATTTATACACAACAAGTACAGACGGCACAGTAAGTGACTCCAATAGCTCAAACACCTGTGTGGTATCCCCTATACCAACACAAAAAATACCTACAATGTAAACACAATGGATGGAGCAATTCAAATCTCTCCTCTTCTCAATATAATACTGCAGAGACAGAGAGATACATACAATAGTGCAGACAATTTGCAATAAATATAAAAACAATATGTGCAAAGAAACACTCACAAAATCAGAGCGAATTAGGAACCTAGCTCTAGTATAGATGGCTTCAGGATCTATTTCAGGGTGATCCTAGCCCTTCTGTGGCTGGTGTTGCTGTTTCCAATAAATAGAGAAGGATCCAAAGGGTGGAATAAAAGAACAAATTTATTGAAAAAAAAATTAAACATAAAAAACCAGAAAGGATAAAATAATAAATGAGCCAATACGCATTTCGCCTGTTGTGGCTTCCACAGTCAGCTCTTTCCACTACTGTCCAGACAATGTCCTTATATAAGTCAATAATCAATTGAAGTTCACGGCTAATTTCGTTTTGGAACGCACTCATGCGTTCCATATCTTCGTTATCATATTTCCGGCCTCGTGGGTGCGATGACGTCACTTCCGGGTTTCGTTCCGAGTGGAACGCATTGTACGTTCCACTTCAATTAGCTCCTTGTTTTCGCACGACGTCATACGTAAATGGAACGCAGGGTGTGCGTTCCAAGCCTCTTCTTTGTTTCTCACCCACATAACAATGTTCCACAAAGACGAAGATAAAAACATAATAATCAATTCTGATGTTATCAAACATAATTATACAAAATCTCTTTCTCTCTAAGAACAGTGGCATTTCCAGTGGCCCCCTTACAATCCATATCCATCGGGTGGCCCTGACAGCATGGGCCACCCGATGGACCCCTTGGACAGCGGCCCGGGCGGTTTTGCCGCGCGGGCCGGGGCCGCAAAAGACAATGGCGGGTACCCGGTCGCAGGGGTCCGCAGGGCGGTGGGGCCCCCTGGAGTGACAGGCCCGGTCGCAGCTGCGACCCTTGCGACCGTGGTATGTACGCCAGACAACTTCCCCCATATTCATGAGACAGTGCTAAATAAAAAAAAAAAATGGAGGTGTTATTTAACTAACACATATCAGGATTATGACATTTCCTGTGAAAATTTAATTAAAGGAACACTATAGTCACCTAACTTACTTTAGCTAAATAAAGCAGTTTTAGTGTATAGAACATTCCCCTGCAATTTCACTGCTCAATTCACTGTCATTTAGGAGTTAAATCATTTTGTTTCTGTTTATGCAGGCCTAGCCACACCTCCCCTGGCTATGATTGGCAGATCCTGCATGAAAAAAAAACAAGTTTTAACCCCGTAACTGTTCCCAAGGTCTCGGAATCCATGGTGGGATCCATAACTTGGTCGGATCACGCGGATGTCTCCCTTACTTTAGACAAGCTGAGCGCGGCGTCCCCTTGGTCCTGTAGGCTAAATAGATCCTTACTTCAAGACCCAGCAATAGTTGAGCCTATTCGTAAGGAAATTAACGAGTATTTTGCCAGGGAGGCAGAGTCAGGGGTGTTGAAAGCCACGATGTGGGCAGCGCATAAAACGGTCATTAGGGGTATACTGATTAGAGAAGCGACATTGAAGAAACGACGTAAGTCTCAACTGTTATCATCATTAGTAGAAGCTTTAAGAAAGGCAGAACAACGGCATAAGTCGGACCCTACACCTACTAATTTAACGACGGTGCAGAACGTAAGGAACTCTATTCGGGAAACGCTCCTAGATAACACCGCGAGAGCTATAGTGTGGTCAAAACGAACCTTTTATGAAAAAGCTAACAAGATGGATACCTTATTGGCAAGATCCCTTAGACCGAGGCAACGGGGCACACATATTACGAGGATTAAGAATGCAGTAGGAGAATATCAGACAAACCCCACAGAGATTGCCAAGGTGTTCACGGACTATTATACCAAACTCTATAACCACTCGACAGGCAGAGTCATGGACCCAAGTCAGGAATTGGATGGGATACGAGCGTTCCTCTCTCGGTTACACCTCCCCAAGTTAGATGAGGCGGCCTCAGCTGCCTTGAGCAATCTTATCTCGGGTGAGGAAATAGATGCGGCAATTTCTGCCTTGAAAAGCAATAAAGTACCTGGACCAGACGGCTTCGATGGAAGCTACTATAAAACCTCCCGAGAGGAGCTTATGCTTCACTTAGAACCCTGGTTCAACGACCTTATGGACGGGGGGACGCCAGATAAAGATATGTCCTTGGCAAATATAGTTTTACTACCTAAGCCGGGCAAAGACGACTCAATCCCGGAGAATTTTCGCCCAATTTCTTTAATTAATCACGATTCCAAAATTTTAGCAAAAGTGTTAGCAGGCAGATTGAATCCGATCCTTACAGGTCTGATTCACCCAGATCAGGTGGGCTTTATACCGGGCAGAGAACTGTTCGAAAATACGATACGCAATATAACCCTTATAGGGAGACAGGCTATGAAGGGCACTCCGACACTGATGCTATCACTGGATGCCGAAAAGGCATTTGACAGAGTCAAATGGCCCTATCTATTTGAGGTATTAAATCACTTCGGCATGCTGGCCCAGTTCGTAACGGCTGTTCAGGCCTCGTACTCAAACGTCAGGGCGCAGATCCAGATTTCGGGAGCATGAACCATCCCATTCCATCTGAGTAATGGCATGAGACAAGGATGCACGCTTTCACCTCCACTGTTCGTCCTTTCGCTGGAACCCCTCATGCAAACAATACGCAATGCCCCAGATGTCAGGGGTGTCACTGTGGGGGGTAAGCAATATGTTATTGGGGGACAGGGTTGGAAGGGAAGCCCATTCCCTATGACGCCTTTTTATCGGTTTCGCAGATGACGTATTGTTAATGTTAATGGATCCGAGGGTTTCTATGGCGGCTCTGACTGGGATTCTGGTGGAATACGGCGAGGTGGCTGGCTATAAGGTCAACTTACACAAATCAAGCGCACTCCCCATAGGTATGAGGGAAGATGACGCAGCGTATATAGGGAGGACTTATCACATACGTATAGCGAAGGACCATATCAAATACTTAGGCATATGGTTGACGGGGGTCCCTCCCAACTATACCAGCAAAATGATGCCCCCCTAATTCGACATCTAATAAACGACATGGAGAAGTGGGTAGATAAACCGATCTCGTGGATCGGAAGAATACATTCAGTGAAAATGAATGTGCTACCCAGGATACTATTTCTATTCCAAGCTCCAGTTGACTAAATCTAATTTGGAACTGCTTCAACAGGCTATAGGCAAGTTTATCTGGCAGAATAAGAAACACAGGATCTCCCGTAATGTACTTTATAGGGCTAAGGATAGGGGGGGCCTTGGCCTTCCAAACCTTTACTTTTACTACGTGGTGGCTCAATTGGCCCAAATTGCACTATGGCACTCTTCCCCAGAAGATAGGAGATGGGTGGATCTGAAATCCGCCCTGATGGGCCCAGACATGCCCCAGTTCCTCATGTGGACCCCTAAAGAACATAGACCAATAGATCAAGTGATATGCCCAGCGATACGCAACTCCCTTAAAATTTGGGATGCCACCGCCCTTAAATACGGCCTGACCTCCGACCCGTCGCCCATGACCCCATTCTTAAGAAACAAAGCATTTCTTCCGGCATGAGTCCCCGGGATTTCAAGGGTATTGAGAACACGGGACTGCAGAGACTGTGCGAACTGTTTGAAAATGGCTCATTTATTACATTTGAAGAATTGACAAGCAGGGCCCCATTATGACCCTTCGACTACTTCCAGTATCTACAGCTTAGGGATTATGCCCGAGACTCCCGGATCAAAACGGCTGCGTTGACACAGTTAACGTTTTTTGAAAGTATGTGCAAGAGGGAACAATTCCCAAGCGGCTTAATTTCATTTATATTAATTTATAATTTCGTTTATATTCTCATCTGAGCACTCACACACTAGAATGGGGAGATATCACATATATAAATCAGTGGGAAGCAGATCTCAATGAGGTTCTGGAGGGCATAGAATGGCAGGAAATATGGGAGGCTACTGCATCATCTTCAGTGTGCGTCTCCTTGCAGGAACAATCCTAAAAGACCTTATTTTGGTGGTACACCACTCCAGTGACGCTGTACCGAATGCGTAAAAACCCGACGGATCTGTGTTGGAGAGGCTGCGGATGCAAGGGTACGTATATACACATGTGGTGGGAATGCCTGGAGGCACAAACCTATTGGAAACGGATTGCTGCATTGCACCGAGATGTTTTTGACAGGGAGGTGAAACTAGGCACATGGGTGTTTCTGTTGTCTAGATCCACGGATGGTTGGACAAGAATGGAACAAAACCTTATACAAAAAATAAACCTTGCAGCTAGAAGAGCCCTAGCACAGGTGTAGGTACAGAGGGAGACCCCAACAATGGTGATGGTAAAACAAAAAATAAAAGATACTTTCCTAATGGACAAGCTGACAGCACAGGTCAGTGGGACAATGAAGAAATTTGATAAGACCTGGAGCCCCTGGACAAATAGCACTATAAGCGATTAGAGAAAGGCAGACTGAATAAGAACATCCAAACATACCTCTCGGGACATCTGAGAAAGGAAGTAAACCGTATTACTTGGACCCGGCTAGCAGGGAGGGATTTTCACGGACCCCCCTTGGGGACAGGGTTGGAAGAGAAGCACATTCCCTATGACGTCTTTTTATCGGGCGGCTATCCTCGGACTTCCCCCCCCTCCCGCCTCTACCCCCTCCTCTGTGACCTCAGATTTTTTCCTTTTCTTTCATCTCTTAATTCCTTAATCTTATCGTCCGACAGTACATAGTGGAGATACACGTGCAAGACAATAGAGAAAGGGGAGCAAACATACGCTCCTATACTATTCCTGGTAATTTTTTTTTGTTTCTTTTGTATGTTTGTTTTTGCAAACACGTGTGCGGTCGTCAAATATCATTTGTTATCTGTTACATGTTTTGTCTACTATTTAAAACCAGACAGGACATCTAACCATACATAGAGATGAGAACTACCTTGAAAATTAGAGATGTAAATTCAATTAGTGGTGTATAGTTACGGGATCTATGCGACCTTCACTATTCACCCATCTTGCTAATGTAAAAATGCCATGATCACAGTGTACATGCTTGTTTATGCATAATCTTATGTTGCTGTATATGTACTGCTTGTGAAGAATTAAAAAAACAAACAAAAAAAAACACTGTTTTTACTTTCAAACAGATGTAATTTACCTTAAATAATTGTATCTCAATCTCTAAATTGAACTTTAATCACATACAGGAGGCTCTTGCAGGTTCTAGCAAGCTATTAACATAGCATGGAATAAGAAAGCCTAAATAGGGCTCTCTTTACAGGAAGTGTTTATGGAAGGCTGTGCAAGTCACATGCAGGGAGGTGTGACTAGGGTTCATAAACAAAGGGATTTAACTCCTAAATGGCAGAGGATTGAGCAGTGAGGCTGCAGGGGCATGTTCTATACACCCAAACTGCTTAATTAAGCTAAAGTTGTTCAGGTGACTATAGTGTCCCTTTAATGTGTATGGGGAAACAAAACACAATGCTAATGTAGCCATCATTTGCGATGAAGTGGCTAGACCAAACAACTCAAATTATTCAATTTTTAATACATTGGGTTTTCTACTTCTGAAAATGGTGTGCCATAATGGTGGATATTTTATGACACTGGCTACCATACCTTCTTCAAAGCAACATAGGCCCAGAAAAACACTCTGTCAAATTTCCATGTATGAAATCTAATATTAGCATGCCCCATGTTTTGCCCATTCCGAAACCCCATAAATCCTGTACATAATGGTATTGATACTTATGAGACATTGCTGAACACAAATATGAGTGTTTTATCACAGTGAAACATATACAGATGATTATATGAACAGTGAAAATGCAGTGTAAAAAATGAGAAACACTCAATTTGGCCAGAGGTCACTAAAAAAGACTGAAAGTACCCATTTTGGCATTCCCTTGGTTGAATACTTTTGCAAGTGACATGCCATGATAGGCGTAAATTTCTTTCCTGGGTTGCTATACTGCCTTGAAGGCAACCAGTCATGTATATTTTTTATTTTAAAAGTTTTATTTTTGATTTAAAAAAAGGCATTACACTTTGAAAAGAATGGTACAATACACTAGCAATGTATCAACAATAATTGTTATACAGTCATCAATCATGTGAATGCACAGCTTTTCAGGATAAGCGTAAAGTAGTGAAAAATAACAGTGAGGTTATGAGAAGTTAAACTTATCACATGGTGTGAACCTTAGACTGCATGCATCAGCTGTATCGAAACAGTGTGAGTTCCACAGTGTGGGGGGAGGGGGAGCATTTTGAATGTCCCTTCTTGAGGGTAGTCCCTTCGTTGCCTTTGCCTAGGGGTGTCCCAATATGTTCTACCAAGCAGCTTGAATGTACCATATTTAGTTTATACCAAATAATGTAACATCAATATAATGACAAAAACGGTATCAGTGTTTAGTGTACGAACTAAAGTGGCTGTCACTCTACCTGGTCCTGGTCCCAGGTCAAGGTGTACTGGTGATATTATTTGGACAGGGAGTGGCACCTTCCATGAATCTAATGTGTTCGACTTTTTGGATCCAGTCTCATGTGGTGGGGGGTTTGCTTTTTTCCAAAACATTGGGATCAGTTGATTTGCTGCCGTCAACAGGTATTGGAGTAAGGATGTCTGAGCTTTGGGTAAGTTGTCTGGGAGGAGGAGGGTTTGCTTTTTAAATGGGATGGTCAACCCCAGCACAGTATGGACCATTCCGGTTATGCGCTGTACTACTGGGCAGGACCACCATATATGTGCTGAGTTTCCTTTGGTTTGATGGAATCTCCAGCAGTTGTTAGATGTAAGAGGGAACAAGGTCTGGAGCTTGGAAGGGGTATAGTGCCATCTCACTATCCTCTTGTAGTTACTCTCTTGAACTGTTAGGTTCAGGGATGATTTGTGTATGCTCCTAAAGATGGTGTGCCAGTTTTAAGGTGTTAAGGAGAGTTTGAGCTCTTTCTCCCAGCTATGTGTGTATAATGGGAGATGTGTCGGTTGGGTGGTTCATAGCAGGGAGTACATGGTAGAGATATGCTTGCATTTAATGGAATGTACTGAGCAGTTTTGTTCAAAACTGGTGAGTGCTCGATTCACTGTCCGAAGATGTGGCCCTGTAAGTATAGCACTTGGTTATAGTGGAGTTTCTGTAGTGCTGAATGATTTTCATTGGGAAGAAGAGTAGCTAGTGGTTTCACTCCAGAATCATCTAGAGTGGCCCCTAATGTCAAGTATGGGGTGGTGTGATAGTCTTTGTACGCATTCCCTGTCTCCCCCAGTTTAAATAGTGAGTTATATGATATCGAGTATAGAGATGGTGGGATGAGCCGCATGTTGCAAGAAGGCTTGTCCTGACTTGTGTCAAGGTAGTGTGTGGATGGGGACGCTGAAGAAGGATACTTCAAGTTGGACCCATTGTTTAGAATAGGTTGCATCCGACCAGTCATATATCCTAGCTAGTAGTATAGCATTGTGGTACATTTCCACGTTCGGTAGCCTCAGTCCTCCCCCCCCTTTACATAATGTATGTGGTGTCAATTAATTGATTACCTTGCGTATCTGCCCCATGCCAAATTTAAAAAGATGCGTGCACGCTCCTGAAGTAATTCACACCAGACACAGGTTTTGGGTTAATGAAAAACTTGAGGAATGTTTATTCTGGGGGGACGGCATGCCCCTTATAAAGCAAAATTACATCATATGCATTGTCAGAGATAACATGGAATAATACATCAATAATTGTTTAGGTGTTAAGTGGTTCATTTATTGCTCTTCCTAACGGGTGTGATGTCACTGGCATCCAGTCAGGGTGCCCGTCGATCCGTTACAGGAGTGATAAAAGATTAAGGGAGGGAGGGACTACGGGATTGGAGGCTGGAAGGGGCTCATCCTTGATTATAGGTAAATCACATCCTTGATTATAGGTAAATCACATATAAGGTTGAATAATGCTGATTGTGGTTATGCTGAGTAAATAGGCATTTTATTATTATGAATTGGGTTAATATTTTTGTCCACAACAGGAGGTATTCTTTTGATAGTGTTATATTTTTGTGTGTTGTCATTGTCACACACCCTGGCATTCTGATGGGGAGGGGGGAATGAGAAAAGGGAAGGCCTTAGAGCAAATAAAACCTCAACAGATTTTTTTTTTTTTTTTTATGGCGTCCGTGTTGTTACGCAACATGTCAAAGGGTTATAGCGGAGCCCTGGTTGTCGTCACTTAGGGAGGGGGGGGGCATGGTGACCAGCACGCCAGCTCCTGGGCCCCCCAGAACAAGAAGCTGACAAGGCATCTGCCAGGGCGATTTGGAGGTGGCTTTTTTGCCGCCCCCCTGAAAGTGCCGCCCAATGCAAGTGCCTTGTCAGCTTCATGCTAAATACAGCGCTGAAAGCAACATAAGTCCAGAAAATCAATTTGTCAGATTTCCATGAATGAATTCTA
Organism: Pelobates cultripes; assembly: GCA_933207985.1. NCBI lineage: Eukaryota > Metazoa > Chordata > Amphibia > Anura > Pelobatidae > Pelobates > Pelobates cultripes. Next base: position 249,311,185 of record OW240913.1, on the reverse strand, counting down.
ATAATGAAAGCTGCAGGTTATATTTGGCCCTGTAACTTCCATAAACTCTAGCAAACACATACAAGGAGGGCATCACTGTACTTATGGAGCATTACAACATACAAATATGCGTGCTTTTTCACTAAAAACTAACAGTATAATATTCACATTAAAAATGCCATCCTGAATTTGGAAAATAATAGCATTTTTAAATACCTCATAATTCTGTTTTTATTTATATTAAATTATGTTTCATGTATAAGTATTTGATGTGAAATGATACTGTACATATATGTGAAAGAGGTTATGGCTGAACAAACACATAGCTCAAATTCTAAGTTTTGTGTTGATTCAGAACTTGTACAATTGCCTCAGATCTTAATGGGTTAAACACATGTTTACACATTTGTTTTCAGTCACCATTGAGTCATGAAAACACAATTTCCTTGAAATATGATTAATTGGTGAGGTGCCAGTTATCTCATGGTGAAAGTTATCCGGTCATGTGGTTTTCTGATTTGCATCCTCCTTGACTCTTATATTTCCTAAAAGAAGACTAAAGAATCATCGTTTTTTTACATCAGCGCAGCTTTGTAAAAGTAAACCATTGAGTCCTCATATTCTGCCAATAGAATAACCTTCCTTTAAGATGAAAATATAGGAGAGGAAGCCATACCCTCTACATGTCTTATGGAAGGTATGCAGAGGACCATTGTGGATGCATGATGATTAAGGAGACCTCAAAAAGAGGACACAGCAATACCCTGTTTGCAAGAATTTTCATTCATCCTACACTTTAATATAGTAAAATCCAATAGGAGATAACTGATTTCATGGGTTGTAAGTATAAGGGACACTCCAGGCACCAAAACAACTTAATCTCACAATTTAATTTAGATGACTCTGTTTTGATGTGTGGCGTGTCCTTTTAAGTTAAAATGGAGTTTATTTTCAGATATGCAAACATAAACCACAAACATTCATCTAGTCATTTGTTTGACTCTACTACATAAAGCTATATTTAAGAAAAAGCATAATTTTTAATGTTTGACAATGCATTCTCTTTAAGAACCTGCCCCAATCTGGATATGATTAAATTCATTGGCTCTGTCTTTATTTCGATTTAGGATAGTTTCATATTACAATATTAAGTCTGAAATATAGGAATGGATAACTTTCTGCAGAGATGTCATTTCTAATTTTAACAATTCTTACTAAAAATATTATAGTTATGTGTTATGCAAGAGAGTTTTGTATTTGGCTTCCTGTAAATGTTTTTGAAAATGACTCATTCTTTATATTGGAAAACTCATTCTTCCATTCCTTAGCTCAGAATGGCACACATATTGTCATATGAAACTCCCTGTAAAATATAAAGAAAGAGAAATTACTGATTTGGCAGCTTTAGGTAGATCATATTATTTTAGCGGAGGGGAATATATCTTAAAGGAGCACTATAGGGTCAGGAACACAAACATGTATTCCTGACCCTGTAGGGTTAAAACCAACATCTAGCCCCCCTGGTCCCCTCATGCCCCCCTACATATAGTAAATCTTACTTGTATTCTAGTCTGGAGCTGCTGGCTTGGCCTGTTGCCTTTAGACCTGCCCACTGCCTGCTGACATCAGCAGAAGTGGTAGCCTGATCCAATCACAATGCTTCCCCATAGGATTTGCTGAGACTGACAAAGAGGCAGATCAGGGGCAGAGCCAGCACAATTCAGACACAGCCCTGGCCAATCAGCATCTCCTCATAGAGATGAATTGAATCAATGAATCTCTAAGAGGAAATGTCACGGTTGCTAGTGTGGTCCAACACGCAGAAACTATGTAAGCATATACATACAAAAGAAAAGGAAAATAAAAGGACAGAGCGTAAACCGGACCTTAGAATGGCCGGAATAATATGCTAGAAATAGAGAATGGTCAAAGGGAAAGCCGAGGTCAAGGAAGCCAGAAATACTCAGATACTGTTTAAACAAGCCAAGTCAGGGGAACCAGAATTCGGAATAACCAGGGAAAAGCCAAGATCTGGATACCAGGAAATCATATTCACAAAGATAAACACACTCTCGGGAACCAGGAACAGGGAACCACGACAGGGCAAAGAACTGGAGTGAATTAGGGATTTAAATATCCCTCTCTGGGCATTGATTGGTCAGAGGGTGACCTCTGACCCCAGAACGTGTGCGTGCGTTGACGTCGTGACGTCACGTGCACATCCGTATAAGTTTTAGGGGCAGAGCTTGTGATGCGTGTGACCACGTGGTCAGCGCCATCTTTGATTTGGGCGCAACGCCCAGAAGACGCGGAGGAGTGGTTCCGGTCGGGCACGGCTGCGCCATACGGTGGGCCTGGAGCCGCAACAGTACCCCCCACTTGAAGACAGCTCACCGGGCAGGAAGGAGCCGGCTTATGAGGGAAGCGGTTGTGAAACGACCAGATAAAACGGGGCACATGAACCTGGTCAGCAGGAATCCAACAACGTTCCTCAGGACCATAACCTTTCCAGTCAACTAGATAAGACAAAGTATCCCTGGAGATTTTGGAGTCCAATATAGAACGAACTTCCTACTCCTCCTGATCACCCACTACCAAGGGCGGAGGAGGAGCCCTTAGTGTATCAATTGCAAGTAAGAGGCAATTCTCATGTTAGCAGGAAGTGCCAAAGAATAAGTCACAGGGTTGATACGACGGAGGACCCGAAAAGGACCTATGTACCGAGGGGCAAATTTCATGGAAGGAACCTTAAGTTTGGCATGACGTGTGGATAACCACACCTTGTCTCCTGGTTGATAGACAGGATTGGCACCCCGTCTCTTGTCAGCTTGGATTTTAGCTCGTTTTGATGCCTTCTGTAATGCTGTATGAACGGAATCCCAAATATCATGAATTGAATCCAAACGGGTGTTCAAGGCAGGAATATCAGTGTCTGAAAATTCAGAAGGTAAAACAGTGAGGTGATAACCCTGATTTACAAAAAATGGACTATGATTAGAGGATTCATGAGTCGCATTATTTCTGGCAAACTCAGCCATGGGTAAGAGTCCATACCAGTTAGACTGATTGGAATCGATAAAACAACGTAAATAAGATACTAAAGACTGATTGGCCCTTTCTGCTGCGCCATTAGTCCGAGGGTGGTACGCTGAGGAAAATGAAAGTTCAATACCCAATTGCTTACAAAAGGTCCGCCAGAACCTATAAATAAATTGGGTACCTCTGTCAGATACTATGTTTTTTGGCACTCCATGCAACCGAAAGATTTCTTTCAAAAATATTTGTACAAGATCTTGAGCAGATGGTAATTTTTAAAGAGATACAAAATGTGCAATTTTTGAGAATCTATCTATGACCATAAAGATTGTGTTAAATCCGTTTGAACTGGACAGATCCACCATGAAATCCATGGCTAAATGGGTCCATGGAGTATTAGGTATCGGCAGTGGTTGTAGCAGCCCAGGTGGAGATTTGTGAGAGGCTTTAGAAACGGCACATATTTGACATACCCCTACATAATCTTTGATGTCGTTCCTAAGTGTAGGCCACCAGAACCTCCTGGATATAGCAGAGAGAGTTTTATGAACTCCAGGATAACCTGCTGTCAAATTATCATGGAATAATCCAAGTACCTTTTTCCTTAAAGGTGGTGAAATGTACAGTTTATCCGGAGGTCTCTCCACGGGTGCCTGAGCTTGATCTGCTATTATGGCACAGAATAGTGGAGAAGAACAAGGGGATTCGAGCAAATCGTTCGAGCTCTATCACAATAGCACAACACTAAGATTGCGCGATGTTATCCAGGATGGTAAAGTTAAAAATTTGACCCAAATCTTACCGACTGACACTCCGACGGTATTACAACAATTACATTACCACCAACTGAAACACTTCATCAAGACGCACAACCTACTACCCGGGGGGGACAGGCCTCTGACAAAATTTGAGCAATTGTGCTCCTCCCATCCGTTCTCTAGAAAAGTTGAATCTACCATGTACATACTAATTAGGGAGTCACAAGCAACTAATCTTCCAGGTTATACAACTAAGTGGTCAGACGAACTCAAAGTAGAGTTCACGCGCCCACAATGGCAATCCATCCTTAAAGCGGCACATAACACCACCATCTCGCTGACAGCGCAAGAGAGTAATTTTAAACGCTTAACATGTTGGCACTTTACACCAGCAAAAATCCGCATGATCCATAGCACGTCCACAGACAAGTGCTGGAGATGCGATCAACCGGGAGCTCACCACGCACACATATGGTGGCAATGCCCGCAAATAGCAAAATTCTGGAACAGAATTCACACTATCATTCTCAGCATCTTCCAGACCAAATTCCCCTTAGCCCCAGACCAGTACATCTTTCTCCTGCCCCCCCAGGGCCTATCAAAATTACAAACAGCCCTTTTCCATCACCTGGCCATGGCCGCGGCGCAACTAGTTCCCAAATATTGGAAGCAGCCAACCACCCCCTCGCTCAGAGAATGGATCCAGAGGGTGGAAGACACAAAACAATTAGAAGGTATAACGCAGGCTAAAGTAGGGAACTATGTGAAATACACCAAAATTTGGGCACCGTGGAATACATTCACGACACTGGAGCCACACTAGACAATAAACTATGATCATCTCATGACAAATGTTTGGAAGGTGAGGGAGGGGTGACCACGGGCGTGACCACGGGCATCCGGGAGCACAGTGGGAACCGAGAACTGACATTGACGAATCTAGATGACTAATTATTAGCGACAGTCCTTACACCAGCGATGACTCAGGACTCAGTAGCACAAACATGGGCTATGAAGGCTAGAAGTAAGATGTGGGGAAAGAAAAGAATCGAAGCCTCCTCATGACTTCACCAATACTAATAGGCGTTCTACTGAACCGAGCAATATCACACAGTTACTACTTAAGCTTATACTAGTTACTACTGTTCTCTGATACTTACGTTGCAACATAGACCAGCCTAACTTGACTAACTCCATGAAACTCATACTTCCGCAGATCAACGTCTTACGTATCACTCTGTACCTATACAGCATTGTATACTATTATCTACTATCAATGTTGAATTAATATCATTGCTAATTACTCTGTGTAATGTAAAATGCTGCACCTACGCCTCATACGGTATCACTGTACCTTCGCAAATATTACATGACATATCTGTACTGTTAAAATATACGTTTAAACCAATGTATGCATTACCTATGTTTAAAAATAAAAAAAATTTAAATTAAAAAAAAAGAATAGTGGAGAAGACACTTTGGAAATTGTAGTGGCAATAAGGCATTCTGGAGGTATTATAGGGAATACCTCTTGTTCAGGAACCTCAACTGTCTCAAACTGCCTAGACAGCGTATCTTCCTTGGTGTTCTTGGTCCCGGGCCTGTACGTAATTACAAAACTGAATCGGGAGAGGAATAAGGACCATCTAACCTGACGAGAGGACAATCTCTTAGCATCCCCAATATAAGCCAAATTCTAATGATCGGTAAAAAACAGAAGTGGTTCTTTGGAACCTTCTAAGAGATGCCTCCATTCTTTAAGGGCAAGTACAATGGCCAATAACTCCCTATTCCCAATGTCATAATTTTTCTCTGCAGAAGTTAGTTTTTGAGAGAAAAATCCACAGGGATGTAAAGGCGTATCAGGATTTTCTCTTTGAGACAGAATGGCTCCTACTCCTGTTTCTGACGCATCTACTTCTAGAATAAATGGTTTGGTTGGATCGGGATGTGTCAGGACAGGTGCTGAGGCAAATAAAGATTTTAATTGCTCGAAAGCCTCCTTTGCTTCCTTGGGCCATGAATTGCAATTTGCTCCTTTTTTGGTTAGGTTGGTAATAGGAGAGATTACAGAGGAATAACCTTTAATGAATTTGCGGTAATAATTCGCAAAACCTATAAAGTGCTGTGTAGCTTTAACGCCTTTGGGTAATGGTCATTGTAAGACTGCTTCCAATTTGCGTGGGTCCATTTTGAAGCCAGACGGAGATATAACATACCCCAGAAACTGTATCTCAGTCTGGTCAAACTGGCATTTCTCCAGCTTACAGTAGAGGCTGTTGTTTAATAGGGGTTTTAATACTGTTCTCACATGTTTGTGATGTGTTTCTAAGTCTGTGGAATAGATGAGAATGTCATCTAGATACACTAAAACGAACATGTGGAGATATTCTTTAAGGACATCGTTAAAGAATTCCTGAAACACTGCTGGGGCATTGCACAGTCCAAACGGCATTACTAGGTATTCGTAATGTCCCATTCTCGTATTAAACGTGGTCATTCACTCATGTCCTTCCTTAATTCTGACTAGATTGTAAGCACTTCTGAGGTTGAGCTTAGTGAAGACTCGGGCCCCTTTTAACTTATTTAATAATTCAGAAATAAGGGGAATGGGATAGGCGTTTTTTTATTGTTATTTTATTCAAACCCCTATAGTCTATACAAGGGCGTAGGTCTCCTTCTTTTTTAGATACGAAGAACAACCCAGCCCTAGCAGGTGAAGAGGATCTACGTATGTGACCCTTTCTGAGAGCATCCTTTATGTACTCTTCTGGCAAAGATTTTCTTGGGGAGATAGTGCATATACTCCCCCTTTAGGGGGCATAGTTCAGTAACAATTTTATGGCACAGTCGTAGGGTCTATGTGGTGATAATACCTCTGACTGAACCTTGTTGAATACCTCTTTTAAGTCCAAATACTGCGGTGGGACTTCTGTGGTTAAGGGAGGCGCTATAGGTACATTGATGGTACCAATTCGTTGTGACACCCTTTTTAAAAAAAGATCTTTGCATCTCTCACCCCAACTCACTATTTCTCCTTCAACCCAATCTAAACGTGGATTGTATTACTGGAGCCAAGAGAAACCCAGTATTATCGGACATGTTGGAGAAGATATAATTTGGAAAACCATTTCTTCCGAATGTAAGATACCCACTGAGACAGTGATCGGCAGGGTTTTGTGCATGATGAGAGGCTGGGTAAGAGGTCTCCCATCGATAGCCTCAACTGCTATGGGTCTATCTTTCTGCCTTAAGGTCAGGAGATGCTTGGCAGAGAATTCCTTTTCTAGAAAATTCTCCGCTGCCCCAGAGTCAATCATAGCCTCGCACTGTATAGTGGTTTTCTTATAAGACAAAGTAATTTTAATAAGGAAATGGTTCTTAGTCAATTTAGGGGACATATACATCACACCTAAGGTCGGTCCCCGAATGTGCCTAAGGTGTGCACGTTTTCCAGCAGAACCGGACACGAAAACCTTTGATGTCCCCTTTTGCCACATTATAAAGACAACCCCTCATTGCGTCTGTGTTGTCTCTCTGCTTCAGTGAGTTTAGCAATGCCCAGTTGCATGGGTTCAGGTTCTGGAGGTGGAGCATGGCTAATTACCACTGGGTTAGAGAAACGAGGGGCTATGGATAAGTTAGAACGTCTATTACGTTGTTTGTTTTTCTCTCTCTCTCTGAGCCCGTTATCAATATCTATCATGTATGCAATAGTGTCATTAAGGTTAACTGAAAGATCTCTGGCTGCAGGCTCGTCTTGTATATTTTCTGCTAAACCTTCGGCAAAGGCAGCTACTAAACCGCTATTGGTCCAGTGAACCTCAGTCGCCAATGTCCTGAACTCTATGGCGTAATCAGCTACAGAGCGGTTGCCTTGTTTTATTTTCATTTGAGCTCTGGCAGCGTTCTTTGCTCTTCCTTTTAGTTCAAAAGTAGCTTTAAATGCTGATAGGAATACATTGTAATCACGGGCAACAGGACTTTCACTCTCCCATAAGGGATTGGCCCAGGTTAAAGCCTTACCCGTTAATTGGTTCATTAGATAGCCAATTTTCGATCTATCTGTAGGGAATGAACCAGGGGAAGTTTCGAAGTGATATTCAATTTGGTTTAAAAAAAACTCTAAATTCCTTAGAATCACCTCCAAAACGAGGGGGAGGTGAAAGGGTTAAGGACGGTGGTTTGTGTGCCACAAGTGCTACTACAGGTGGCGGAGCCACAGGTAGTACCGGAGGTGCCTCTAGATAGGCAGTTCTCTGGAGCAAGGTCTGGAATGCTTGGGCAAACGGATCTAACCTGTGGTCCATATCCTCCACCCTACTCTCACAGGCAATCATATGTTTGCATAGTTCCGCAGGATCCATGGCCCTGTCTTAATGTCACGGTTGCTAGTGTGGTCCAACACGCAGAAACTATGTAAACATATACATACAAAAGAAAAGGAAAATAAAAGGACAGAGCGTAAACCGGACCTTAGAATGGCCGGACTAATACGCTAGAGATAGAGAATGGTCAAAGGGAAAGCCGAGGTCAAGGAAGCCAGAAATACTCAGATACTGTTTAAACAAGCCAAGTCAGGGGAACCAGAATTCGGAACAACCAGGGAAAAGCCAAGATCAGGATACCAGGAAATCATATTCACAAAGATAAACGCACTCTCGGGAACCAGGAACAGGGAACCACGACAGGGCAAAGAACTGGAGTGAATTAGGGATTTAAATATCCATCTCTGGGCTCTGATTGGTCAGAGGGTGACCTCTGACCCCAGAACGTTGTGATGTCACGCGCACGTCCGTATAAATTTTAGGGGCGGAACTTGTGATGCGCGCGACCATGTGGTCAGCGCCATCTTTGATTTGAGCACAACGCCCAGAAGATGCGGAGGAGCGGTTCCCGGCTCGCCGGGGAGCAGGTAAGCTCGCAATATCGGCGAGGTCATGCCGGTCGGGCCTGGAGCTGTGCCATGCGGCGGGCCTGGAGCTGCAACAGGAAAGTTCAGTGTCTGCATGCAGAGGGAGGAGATACTGAATGTTTAGATGCATTTTAGGAAGCCATGACCCAGGAAGGATCTCTAACAGACATCTGAGGAGTGGCCAGTGAAGTTATCACTAGGCTGTAATGTAAACACTGCATTTTCTCTGAAACAAGCCTGAAGGTAATGATTCTACTCACCAGAACAAATGCAATAAGCTCTGGTGACTATAGTGTCCCTTTAAGCAATTTAACATTAGTTTGTAGTTGTATAGTACTGTAATTCATTCATTGTAGTGATCTTTGAAGTATTGAAAACTTTCATCAAAATTAACCTGTCCCATGTTTGCAGTTTTGTTGCTGACATTGATCTAGGAGAAAGCAAAAAAAAAAAAAAAGAAACAGAAAAATCCATTCATAGTTGTTGCCATTTTTCTCCACTGTAGTATATCATATTTATGGCTTTCATAGTTTACTTGGCTCATTTGACTGATACCTTTCTGCCATATATTCAGTTTAATTAATTCAATTTCAATGAATTTGCAATATTGAATGACATGTTTTACTTAAGGTGTCAAATATTTCTGACAACATAGTCTTATGCTAAATTCAATAACAGTAATGCACTAACTGCAAATAGATACATCTTTTGATGTGGGTGTTGATTTGTTGTCATCTGTATATCTTTTTAGATGAATAGATGAGAAAAAAACATACATAAAAAAGCTGCTAATCCACTATAAGAAATACTAAATCATTTTAACATATTTTCATACAAAATGAACAATATAAATGCCTGAATAGGTTGTTTCACAATTCTGTAGATATATTTAAACAACAAATAATTGCAATTTGGAAAAACTGAATATCTGCAATCATGTTATAGTTGATATGTAGGGTAACAGGTATTGATGCAAGGAGATTGCCATGGTGGAGTCAAGAAATTTTTTCTCATTTTGTGACATAATTGGAAATTGCTTTATATTGTGTTTTTCACTTTCTTTTGCATTACAGTAGAAACTGAGATTAGTGAAAGGCTAAACTTGATGGACTTGAGTATTTTTGTCAGTATTTGTATCACATAATTTTTTTACTAGTTCACTATATATGTACATATGTATATAAAGAAAATATTGTGCCAACTACTCCTTTGTACAATCTTTACAATTTTTCCATTTTATTTTGTTTATCTTTTCTACACAACAATATCCCTTTCTTTGTTGAGTTTATGATCTGCAGAACTCTGCAGTCACTATCTTGGTATGTACCTTTCTAACACCAATAGTTTGTTCATTAGAGCTGGATTTTCTAAAGTAGACCACAGCTGTTCAACTACAACTCTCATAATTCTCAGTGAGTTTTATGCTGGCAGTGAACTTTTGAAAATTGTAAACATCTGTTGAATATCAGATCAACACCCCTACATCATCCAAATACTCGTTTTCCTGGCACTATAGTGGGACCTCAGGGTCCCACTCCCGCCCGGCTCTGGAAGGGGGAAAGGGGTTTAAACTTACCTTTTTCCAGCGCTGGGCGGGGAGCTCTCCTCCTCCGATCCTCCTCTTCTCCTCCTTGTCGGCTGAATGCGCACGCGCGGCAAGAGCTGCGCGCGCATTCAGCCAGTCACATAGGAGAGCATTCATAATGCTTTCCTATGGACGCTGGCGTGCTCTCACTGTGAAAATCACAGTGAGAAGCACACAAGCGCCTCTAGTGGCTGTCAATGAGACAGCCACTAGAGGAAATAGGGGAAGGCTTAACCCATTCATAAACATAGCAGTTTCTCTGAAACCGCTATGTTTATGAAAAAATGGGTTAACCCTAGCTGGACCTGGCACCCAGACCACTTCATTAAGCTGAAGTGGTCTGGGTGCCTAGAGTGGTCCTTTAAATGAGTTTATTTCCAGTATCCAATTTTATTTTGGGGCAGGGTTTCTTGGATCTGGCAATAACTGAAAAAGGTCCTGCTTATGCTTATCAAACAGCTTATGATCTATGAGGTTTTTAGGTAGGCGGATATATATACCATATATATCATCTTGTCCAAGGACACTTCCTGGTGAGGATTAAAAAAGCTCACATCGTTTCTGAAATACCAGATAAACAACTCAGCCTCTTCCAAAATACAAAGTCTAGATTGCTACAGATTTAATTAGCTTGCTAATTACATTAATGGCCTAAGCCAGAGGCAGTTGGCACTGTCAAGTATAATAATACTGAGGAATATAGCTTAGTTAAGAGGCTATTAAGTAATATTAGTGAGAAAATATGACTACATAAATGCTCTTGCAGAGAAATGATTCAATTTAAAATTAAAAAGTGCTGACAAATTCAAACAAACAAAAAAAGGCAAGAGCTAAAACTAAAAATGTATTAAAAAAAAAAATATTTCCATATAAAAGCTTCTATATGTCAAGTTATCATTGTTCAGTAGGCTGAAAGGAGATGTACTACTATATAAAATCATGTCAAACACACAATATGTTGCTCTGAGACCATGCACCGACTACATGTATTGTACCTTATCATATCCAACTCTATTCTGTTTTGACTGTCAAACAGACATGATTCTCATTAAATCAACAGGTTCAATTTTCAGTGAATATATTCCACAACATTCTGCTGATCCTGTATTCTTATGACAAATAGCTGAAATAAACCTTAAATGTCAAATTATTTTATAGAGCTCAAAGTTGAAAAATAAAATCTGTGTAAATACCGCCAAGTTTAGCTTTCTAATAATGAGAGCTCAAAATGCACATAAACCCATGCAAATTATCTTAATAAGAGCCACTTAGGGCTGGAAAATAATTCTATACCAGCCCCATAATGCATCGCGCCAGCATAGTGTGCAGATATGAAAGTTGAAAAAAAAAACCTGAAAACTATCACTCGAATGTGAAAGAAAGCACTCATAGGGCTTCAAAATAAACAAAAAATAAACAGATTTATTGTAAGCAGACGCGCATTTGCATATAATCAATGTTTCAGTCCAACTATCTTCACATATTAAGAAAAGTTTCGTAATTGAACTAAAATTGTGAATGTATGCTATTGCACAGTAGTAAATAAAATGACGTTATCTTGTTTGTTTTGAAGTAATAAGAGTGTGCTCTTCACTATGGCTGACAACTGGATGATCTTAGTCAACACCAATTCAATTCCCATAGGAAAGCATTGAGAGGCTATTGCTCATGTGTGACAAAACGCTGTGCTTCAACGCACCAATTAGCATCTCCTCATAGAAATGCATTGCATCAATGCATCTCTATGGGGAGCGTTCAGTGCCTCCATGCAGAGCGTGGAGATGCTCAACATAGGTGCTGCACTCTGTGCAGCACTGGACTAGGATGCAGCTCTAGTGACTATCGCTAGAGATGTTGTCTGAAAAGTTAGCATTTACAGTGCTCAGCCTACAGAGACAGGCTACAAACACCAGACCCCTCTGTGTCTTTTCCCCCCCCAAGCTATCTGTGTCTTTTTACTCCCCAGCCCACCTATGTTTCTCATTACCCCCCAGCTCTCCATGTGTTTCATTCCACCCTCTCCAGCCTTACATGTGTCTCATTAGTCCCCCATCCCTCTATGTTTCTCAACCCATCCCCACAGCCCTCCATGTTTCTCAATCCATCCCTCAGCCCTCTATGTGTCTCAATCCATTCTCCCCAGCCCTCCATGTGTCTTATAAGCTCACTCAGGCCCTCCATAGGTCCTTATAGCCCCTCCCAGCCCTCCATGTGTCCCTATAGCCCTCCATGTGTCTCCCCCCGCAGATCCCCATGTGTCTCATTAGCTCCCCCAGCCCTCCATGTGTCCCATTAGCCCCCAGTCACTCTATGCATCTCATTTACCCCATTTGTACTATTAGCCCCCTCCCAGCCCTGTATGTGTCTCATTAGCATTCCCATGTGTCTTAGTAGCCCCCCACACATGTCTAATGAGCCCCCCCATGTGTCCCATTAGCACCACAGCCCTCCTTTTGTCATATTAGCCGTCTCTCTAAGCCCTCCATGTGTCCCTATAACCTCCTCCAGCCCTCCATGTGTCCATATAACCCCCTCCCAGCCCTGTATGTGTCTCAGTAGCCCTCCTGTGTCCCATGAGCGCCCCACATGTGTCCCATTAGCACCACAGCCCTTCATGTGTCCTATTAGCCCTCTCTCTCAGCCCTCCATGTGTCACTATACCCCCTTCCCAGCCCTTCGTGTCCCTATAGCCCCCCCCCGCAGGTGTCTCATTAGTCCACCCCCATACCTTGCTGTAGCGTGGCCAAGCAGGAGCTTCTGTTTCCCTACCAAGTCTGACAGGAAACAGTTCTTTGCTCTCTGTCAGCAGTTCCTGTCAGACCGGGTAGGGGAACAGAAACTCTTCTACCATGGTCTGCCTGCACGGCTCCCCTCCTGCCAGTTACTCTGCAATTGCGTTGTGTGGCCCGCAGGTCGTCGCACACCAGCCCAATAGTATGCCGACCCACTAGGAAATTTTCCGGTATCCCAGTGGGCCAGTCTGGCCCTGGAACCACTCACTCTATCTTAGACAATCACTGCCTTACAAATCAGATATAATTGTCTTTGCTAATAAGGAAGTGTAAATTTGTCTTTTACAGTTCTCTGAGAGAAAGTCAGAGCCTTGTTTTTTTGCAAACCACGCCCAAATAGCTTGACAAAAATTTCCAAAAAAGGCCCCCGGAGACTATTAGCAACTTAACCACTAAACTGACCTTTAGTTATGTTGCTTCGACTGTTTATGGTTTGTAAATAGAGCTGCCTAAATTAATATGTTTTAGCCTTACCTTTGACTTACCTTTTGTAACTAAATAAGTTTGATGGTGATGATTAGTGCGTGAACACCCTTCCTGATATCTCATAAGCAACTTAAGTAGATATTCCAGTATTTTATGCTAATTAAGAACTAGTCCATGTACTTTCCTCATGTTTAGTTTAGCAAATGTGGTACATTTTTATTCCTCTTATTATTTTAGCAAATATAAAGTCATGTCAATAAGTTCAATTGCACTTGACAGGACATAAAGTATCTTCACCAACCAAAACCTTAAAGGGCACTACACTGCTCAAATACAAAACAAATAAAATCACTGTTTATTCAATAAGTATATTATAATTAGATCCATTTTTTGCAGCAATTGCAAGGCCTCCCCTTCTTCCCTAGATCAGACTTTCTGTGGCTGCCCAGTCACAGACTTACCAATGCAGCTCAATGAGAAGTCTTTGCAGTGCATGTGCTCTGAGCAATCTCCAGCTTCTTAAGTTTAGCTTCACTCTGTGCCATCTTTACCACAGGAGCTCACAGCAACTGTTCCTGTTAACTTCTATGTGTTTCACATGATGCAATCTACCATGTAAACCTTCAATGAGGTTCTAATGTTATTACAGAAGAATTGGCCAATATCTGCAGATAATGAAATGCATTATGAGATGTGGTATGGAAAATCAGATGATCAACTAAAGAAGGATCTACTGGTAATTTGAAGCAGAACCCATATCTAGGTCTGCAGGATGTATCCAGTGTGCTGGATTAAACCTGTACTTACAATTCAGTTAGCTAGAACGATTAGATACATAGATGCTGGAACAGCAATGTGACACAAAAGCACAGTTTAATAAAGTGAAGAATGCCAATTTATTTTTATAATGCAATATGAAAAAGTCATATTACAAAGCAAAGTCTGTGATCATGATTGACCTACCGCATTCTTTCTTAGTGACTTAATCTGTCATATGTTTGTTTATAATTACAGGGTGTGATGACAGACTCAATGTGAAATACTACACTGCAGTAACAATAAATTTGGCGAGATAGTTGTATACTGTAAAAGGGGTGTGCAGTGTTACAACCCTTAGTTTTTATTTTTTTACAATTCAATGATTTTTTTCTCCATGATCTAAGAATGTTTTTAACCCTAGTTGCATACAGTAAAATAATGTCTCTTAGATCTATTTTGATTTCTTAACTGCAATTTACTCATAACAGCTGGCAGTAACCAACCCCAAAGTGGTCATTAAGAACAATAGACAAGTATTCTTATATGTGAAATCACATGTGCAGTTAATGATGTACAGTCGATACCCATTCAGTACCTGGTCACAAGAGCCCTTGTAGTAATTTGACTATATCAATGTCATTCTGCATATATGACAGTTGTCTAAAAAAAACAAAATAATACAAAACATAACACACACACACACACAGTACTCTGTTATAGCTCATGAAGAGAATGCAATCATACAATTACTTGGACAAGTATTTAGAATATTTTGTACATTTTCTCACTGTTTAAAAGCCACGGGTCGAATTATAATGGCTACAAAGGTTTTTTCCTCTCCATAATTTAGTACACCTTTTCAAGGTGCACACATGCCATTGTTTCATCATCATTACCAGTGTGGGCCTGGGAGAACCAGTATTCGTGTCTTCCCTATGAATTTACAAGCCCTATATTTCTGCTAAAGAATTGTGGCTTTTAGTGACTGGGCAGCAATAGCTGGCCAGTAACTGTTTATTTTATCCCCTCACCTGCTTGGCTGTCGGATAGGAGGATTATGAGAGGACCAGAGACAATTGCTCCCTTATTCCTATTAGTGATGTACCCCAGCCCAGAAGAAAGGGGTATTAATGCTAGAGCAGCTGCTTGCTATTCTCTGTTTAATGGGAATACCTCTACTGGTGGCATGTCAGGTGTGTGGGTTCATAAGAGAAGATTTAATACTCATGTTAGTCATACTGTGGTCAGATTGACCACTATAGGGTTTTCATTCCTTTTCCTTTTTTTTTCTTTTTCTGGGTGAATGGCTATCTAGATGAAAAAGATCCATAGCACAACAAATAATGCAAAAATTTAGCTTTATTCACACAACATATAGTCAAAATGTTAATCTAGAATGTAATATTCCCTTCTCTTCCACTGCATCCACATAGTGTCCACTCTTCTGTGTTTTTAGATAATACCCCCTACCTCTCCATAATTGTTATTACAAGGCCTTATTTAGGATTGGTTCACTTAAATATATTATTACACTGAAGTAATTACGTTAACCGATTTTATAGCATCAACATAGCAATTTAATAATATTACCACACTGACTTAATTACCTTAAAGTATTAAAATTAAACCAGAAAGAAGAGTAAACAGGATCACACTCACAATAGTCCTAACACTCATTGCACTGCACTAGGATAACGTACACTGGCAAACAGTCTTTTGAGCTAGAAGCTTGCTAGCTAACCCCTGCAAAGAGCAATGCCCGTGAGTAGCCTGTAATGTTACAATGTACACATTCATAACAGAGTTATAGGAGTCCAAATCATGCTCCTTGTTCTGTGGGAAGGAGGCTTGTCCCCAAGTATTCCCTCCACAGGCTGTACATACAATCTTTTCCCAGTCAGTGAATTATGTAGAAGAAATATTGAGGCATATCTCTGATTTACTATGGAAGAAGAATGACTTTGGACCCAATGGACCTGGGGAGGAAGATTATTCATCACAATTACTCTTTTCACTGTCCCACAGTTAATACAATGAAGCTGTAGAATTCCAGTGCAATCCTTAATTTCAGACATATTTTCCTAATTCATTGTCCCTAGCACCTAATTCATCTCTTTCCTATATCCATAATTTGCAAGTAGACTGTATAGAAAGGACAGGCAGATAGTATTAAATAGACTTGTAGAAAAAGTTAGTAAGGTGAGTGAGCATGGTAGGAGAAACAAGCAGACAAGTTGCCTATAGACTGTAAGCTTGTTTGAGCAGGGTCGTCTTCAACATATCGTTCCTGTAAGTTTTCTTATAATTGTCCTATTTATAGTTAAATCCCCCCTCTCATAATATTGTAAAGCGCTACAGAATCTGTTGGCGAAATATAAATGGCAATAATAATAATAATAGAGAGAAACATATTGAGTCAAGCAGAGGTATATAGATTTAAAGAGTCTGCGTGAGACAGACTAAAAGGTTAAAAAATACAAAAATACACATTAAAATAGACAATTAGTATATATTAATGGAGCAGTCAGGCGTTCAAAAAGAGAGCTTAAAAGAAATACAGAAAGAAAGAAAGAAATAAAGAGAGCAAAAAACACATAGAATGAAGGAGACCCATGCAAGAGGAAAGGAGAGAAATAAGCAGACAAGTAGACGATGGACATTGCTAAGTTATATAAAAAAATACCTGAGGTTTGAGCCAACAAGATAATTGTTGATTCCTCAATAAAGCCCCAACCCTAACCCCTCCAAAGACCCAACCCCATGGCTGCTGCCAAACTAAATGAGGAGCGGGAGAGGAGTCTTTACAATAGCACTCTAACATTCAAGATAAATATATTTATTTTTAATGGTAGTGTTCCTTTAATGTTGGTTCATCTTATTTATTTATTATGCCATTAAAGTTGTAATTTATATCATATCATTTATATTAAGGATTGTTTAATAAACATGTTTTACATGCCTAATAAAAGCTGTTTCATGTTTTCCTCCCAACTTTTTCAGTATACATACACCATAGTTTATTTTGCTGTAGGTGGATAATCTAACAAGATTACAACTGAATATATAAACTCTGCTATTTTAACTTCCTACCTCAACTTCAAAGCAGGGTTGTACTGAAAAAAATAAATACTTTTATATGAGAATAATTTGAAAGTTGTTTTTTTATTTTTTTTATGTGACCAGATGGTGAATTTGTACTGTAATTACCAATGCTCCTAATTTATTATTATTATTTAAACTATGTATTTTCAGTGTTTCTGTGTAGGCATTGAGTAAAAAAAAAATAAAAAATAACAAACCTAAAATTAATATACAACTTAAAATTCATACAGTGGCGTACTAAGGGGGGGGTCCATGAGGGCGGACTGCACCGCCCGGGCGCAGCCTGAGGAGAGGCTGACAGGAGGGAAACGCTCAGCGCTCAGCGCTCCCTCCTGTCAGCTTCCTTTGCTGCAGCATGCTGGTCCAACGGGTACAGAGAGCAGCTGTCTCCTGTACCCGGCCGGACTAACAGGAAGTGCACACTCTGTGTTCACTTCCTGTTAGTCCGGCCGGGTACAGGAAACAACAGCTCCCTGTACCGGTCGGACTATACTGGCTCGCCACGCCTACAGGGAGGTAGGGGTGAGAGAGAGAGGGAGAATGGGGGGTGAGAAAGAGGAGAATGGGGTGGGAGAAAGAGGAGAATGGGGGGTGAGAAAGAGGAGAAGGGGGGGGTAAGAAAGAGGAGAATGGGGGTGAGAAAGAGGAGAATGGGGGTGAGAAAGAGGAGAATGGGGAGAAAGAGGATGGGGGGGTGAGAAGGAGGAGAAGGGGGAGAAAGGAGGGGAAGAGAGAGAAAGGAGAAGAGAAAGAGAAAGGAGTGAGAAAGAGAAAGAAGGGGGAGAGAGAAATTAGGAGGGGGGAAAGAAATTAGGAGGGGGAGATATTAGAGGGGGAAAGAGAAATTAGGGGGGGGGAGAGAAATTAGGAGGGGGGAGAGAAATTGAAATTAGGAGGGGGGAAGAGATATTAGGGGGGGAGAGAAATTAGGAGGGGGGGTGAGAAAGAGAAATTGGAAGGAGGAGAAGGAAATTGGAGCGGGAGGAGAGATTGACATTCATCACATACACACAATGCATCCCTTGCACACAGAAAAACACACAATGCATTACACACACAGACACACATACACAAGCAATGCAACCGTTACACACAATGCATCCCTTACACACACAGAAACACACAATGCATTCATTACACACACTCAATGCACCCCTTACACACATTCAATGCATCCCATACATACACAGAAACACACCTTGCAGCCCTTACACATACAAACACAATTTCACATAATGCATTCCTTACACACATATCAGGACATCCCTTACACACTCCACCCCCTGTGAACAAACTCATTGGTGGAACATGAAGGTGGACCCTGGCACCCAGACCTTGAGCTGTGTAAAGGACCCCCAAAAAATGGAGCTGCTTCCTGTTCTCCCAGAACATTGATTTTTGTGACCACAGTTACAAACCGCCTCCAGAGAGCCTGTTCCGCACCAGACCAGTGGAGCCAGACTGCAGCTAGAGCCCATCATCATCCTCATCTGGTTGTAAGTAGGCAATCTAGTATATTATTCGTGGCACTAAGCTCTAATTTACCTCACATTAAAGAAACACTATAGTCCCCAGAACCACTTCAGCTTAATGTAGTGGTTCTGGTGTCTATAGCCTGTCCCTGCAGGCCTTTTAATGTAAACACGGCGGCACTGCAGCACCGGCGTTAGTTTACATGGCAAACCATATGGGTGGGGCATTGTGATGTCACATGGGGGGGGCGGCAAACTTTACTTTTGCCTAGGGCGGCAAAAATCCTTGCACCGGCCCTGGCTGGAGGGGGCTGTGTGAGATGTGGCCGCACAGTGTCCCATGGTAGTTAGGGTGCCTTGCGGAGGAAATGTGTATGTGTGACTGTCTGCCTGTGACTGTGTGTGACTGTCTGCCTGTAACTGTGTGTGACTGTCTGCCTGTAACTGAGTGTGTGACTGTCTGTCTGTAACTGAGTGTGTGACTGTCTGCATGTAAATGTGTGTGTGTGTGGGGCTGCAGGGATTTTGTAGAAGGGGGCTGGGGTGCCAAGCACAGGATCCGCCCCGGGTGCCAAATGCTCTAGGTACGCCCCTGAATTCATATTTTGTATACATTGATATTGTAACAAATGTTGCTATATAACGGAAAATAGGTATGCATTTAAATTGTTACTGAGCTATATGATTCCTTATTCTTTCCCAGAATTTTGATGTAATTTAGCACCATGTTTCTATGCTCTAAATGCTTTCTGATGTAACAGCTTACATTCTTGTGTAATAGGTTCTCTATCTTTCTAAGCACTGAGGTACAATTGGTGGAATGGTGCTCGAATAAGTATATTCTTTTTTGGTTTAGATTTCTTAAATATTGTATGGGTAACCATGATATTATGTCACACTACCTTTCCTATTAACACACCTTGAGAGAAAATTATGGATTCACTAGAACAAAGACAGAAACATTTCTAAATATGTTTATTACAAAAAACATACACAAGACAATGAAAAACAGTTTGTAGATAAAATAGTCTTACAGTAAAACTCAGAAAACCCAATGTAGCAAGGACTACTAAGGCTGCCTCTGTGGGAACCTGCACATAAAAAAACATAAAAAAACTGTATCCTTTTGACTGAGTGGGGCCAACCCCATCCACAGTCACAAGCCAACTGTAGGGCTTTGGAGTCAACTTCCCACTTTTATTTTTTAATTATTACTCTTGTTAGTATATATTTCTTTCATTATACTTTTTTATATATATATAGCCAAAATACCAGAGTATAGCAGTATGCAATGATACCTTTTTTATTAGACTAACATAATATTTCAAAGACAAGCTTTAGAGAGTTTTCCTCGGATCTGAACCAATACTGCATATGTATTGCAAACATATTCCACAGAGTTTTATAATTTTAATGTGGAGATATAACACTACAAATCTAAGAGACAATTTGTAACATGAAGTCATTGAGGACCTTGCTTAAACAAGCTTACAATCTGGAGTGGGTGATATGTAACATCACTTACAACATTCCTCCACAAAGATGTGAGAGACTGATAAAGTCATACAGAAAAAGATTACTTCAAGTTGCTGTTATAGGTGGTTCAACAAGCTACTGCATCATACGTTTTTCACACATGCCTTCTCCATGTTGGCTTTATTTTTGTTAAATAAATCTTGGCACTGTGTAATTTGTCATGTGTTGTTGTTCATCTGAGGTTGTATTTACCTAATTTTAATACCTGCTAGAGAACAGATTATTGTTATTATGTCCGGATATGTAAAACCATAGAATTCAAAGACGGTGTACTTTCTTTTTCCCATGACTGTATATTCTTTGACTGTCAGATAATACAAAGTGTCTTATTAGATAACGTACTTTTGTACACGTGGTTTAAAGTGGCACCGTCATGCTGAACTTACCTTTCCCCAATTGCTTGCTCTTCTCTCCGTCTCTCAGGATCTGTTCTTATTTTCTTCCTATCTGATCTAGTTTGCTTTAAAACATAAGACAAAGTAGGGACTATATGAGCCAGGGGAGGAGCAAAGTCTGCTCCATTTTCTGTGGTCAAAGCAATTTCACACAATACTCACCTTCCTCCTGCTTCATCATTCGACATTCGAACACCGGTTCAACTATCGAATTTCATTCTAACATAATGAGAGGTTTGTCCATTCATGTTAGGATGCAATTCGGGACTTTTTGTTTGGAATTTCATTTGAATGAATGAAACTTCGATCCTATTTGTGCCATGGCTGCATCTTGCAGCCGCTTAGTAAATAGCTCCTTAATTCCGATGGTATTATGGAGCTATCTACTAAAATTTACTAATACTAAGTAAAGATTACTTAGTATTTGTAATGAATCTGCCACTACTAGCTATACCGCGAGTAGGAGCATGTCTACTAAACAGTGAGCAGCCAGTGGCTCTGATTGGTTGGTTTAAGCCAACCAAAAAGAGTGCACTGATAGGTTAATTTTGAGTCTTGCAAGTAACCAATCAGGCAAGGCTCAAGAGTTAACTATCAGAGCACTCTTATTGGTTGGTTTAAAACAAAGTCAAATTACAGGGTGTGGGAAGGCTTTATAAACCTTTACCCACCATGCGGAGCTCAGTCTGCGCAGTGCCCTCGCTGGGTGAAGATGGATTAATTTTTTAGCTTCGGGATTTATTTATTTTTTCTGCGTGGTTTTTTTTGTGTGCTCGGGCACAGATACATACATGAATACAACAGAATCTTGTTGATAGGTGAATCTCTTAGAAACAAAAACAGAGATAACACATAATCACACAAGTGTAATAATTTTAAAACATACAGGGTGGTAAATTGAAATGAAAGCACACTCACACTTTCAAGAGCTATATAGAGCTCTCCTGTTAAGAGCGTTGACGGTATAATCCCCATCTGTGGATATGTATCCCACAGTAGTGATGGTGTATTCAGCAGAGATAATGGCATTTTTCTTAGTAAAGTGCAGTATGTGAAGACATAAACAAGAACATCCAATAGCGTAATATATATAGTACACTCTTTCCTTCTAGAATATGATAGGTATTTTACTCACATTTTTTAGAGCATGAACCTGCTTCTAGTGTGGTGGGTCGCTGGTGGTACAATCCCCCTGTGACGAGACCAATCTCGCCACATTGCATTGGAGAAGCCTGGTTGCTCGCCTGCTGCCTTTGGACTATGGCCCCATGTTAAAAGACTTTGTTTCGCCTGCAGAAAAGCTCTATTCGTGCTTTTCTGCCGGTTGTTCTGTAGATTCAATCTACCGAACAACCGCACGAATGAATAGACCACCTGGGAGCTGGAGTGTGCCGGCAAGTAACCTCCCTGAAGCTGCGGTTAACCGCAGCTTAATTGACAATTACTGGGTGGTCGCGGTTACACCTAGCCACCACACGATGGCGGTGTTATGGTAGCTCCCGGGGTAGCCAGCGCTTGTTCTACCCTGCGGCAGGACACCAAAAGCAGACACTTTTGTCTTACAAGCCCCACTGAGGCTGGAAGTCTGCAAACCCGTTCGGGAACCGAACAACGGAGCATTCAGGACTTTTAGTGCTGCAATTGTATTCCGTGTGCAAGTACCCAGATAGCCTGCCATGGAGCCTGTTCGTGGAATTAAAGACTTTGGCTCCATGGCGATTAAACTGTATTCGTGTATTCCCTTAATAATGTGCGCTCAGACCTGAGCTATCTGTGGATATGTTAAATGTATAGTTTTAATGTAATGTGTCTTACCTGGTGTATTTTAACAGTAATGCTTGTTTTAGTATCCCCACGTGCATAATGGCGATTTGCCTTTGTCTTGGGAGATAATTGAATTACTTCTCAATTATCTCCCAGGGCAGAGGGGAGGAAGCCAGGATGCATTGTGGGAATATATTGTGACTGTGTGTCCTATTTGTCTGCTTGTCTGTCCCTTGTCACAGTCTCCCATTTGGTCCCCTAAGGGAGTGTCCACCAGGTGGGAGACCTGCATAAATACTGGGCAGGTAGCCCTCATTAAACAGACCACTGCTTGACCCACAACACGGAGCCTTGTCTCGTCTTTGGGGGGATTTACTGAATGCTGATAGAGACTGATTGCTAGGAGTGTAAGCCGCTTGGATGCTTTTCCTATTCGTCTGCTAGCAGCGATTCGTATGGTTCCTGTTCGTGTGTTTGGAGTGCTATATTGGATGCCGGGACTTTGGAGCATTCACTTATTGGCGGTTCGTGTGTTTGGTGTTCTGCAGTAGCTGTGCCTGCATCTCTGGAAAGGGGGCCGATCGCCTAAATGGTTTTTACCCCTTTTGTGCAAAACGGTCCGTTACAATTGGTGGCAGTGGTGGGATCATTCCCACAGACTACATGACAGCTACAGGTGACACCATTCCATGGATTTTTACAATTTGAGGGCAACGCATGTCACAGTACAGCGACCCTGACAGCACCGAGATGGAACCAGCAGTGGAGTATGACGAGGGTGCCCTGGATGACCGAGATGCGCTGCACAAAGGCATCTGGTACCAGGCACTGGGTATTGTGGAGTACCAGCGGGGCGAGAGACTCCCCAAGGAAGACCAGCGACTGCAGAAGCGAGTAGCCCTGCGGATGCCCTTTCTGGCAGAGCAGCCCCTGGATGAATGGGTGAAGGAATTGGAGCTCCGAGTATGGCAGGAGATTTGGCTGGAAGATGCCTACCAGGCCCTCTGGTGGTATGGGGCACAGTACCAGCCCTGGACAGCCGAGCATGACAAGCCAGAGGGAGAGGAGTTTGATGGTCCTGGCTTGTTATGGGAGTCTTTTGCAGAGCCTGAGTTTGGGAGTCCTACACAAGCCCGGTTCAGTGATCTTTTGGAGTGGAGGGAGAGCAGGTATGACTGGGACAACACTCAAGAAATTGAGCAAGACCTGGTCCACCTGGTGACCCGAGAGATGGAGCTGGAGCAGGGCTACCAAGATCTGTTCCACTCCAGTGAGAAGGCTCAGCAGGGAAGTGGAGACCCAGATCCAGACCCATTCAGCTAGGTAGATATTGTGGAGGATTACTGGGAAGAACCCCAGGTGGCGGGTGGAGATGGGACCGAGGTCTCTCCACCGGTATTGCAGGGAATTGGGAGCCCGAGCTCCATTCCCCAGCGGGAGATATTGCAGGGAATCGGGAGCCCAAGCTCCATTCCCCAGCGGCAGGCTGAGTTACAGGGGACAGAGATAGTTGCTTCTGTCCTCCAGCAGCAGAGTGAATTGCAGGGAATTGGGAGCCCGAGCTCCATTCCCCAGCGGCAGGCTGAGTTACAGGGGGCAGAGACAAGTGGTCCTGTCCCCCAGCGGCAGTGTTCCTTGCAGGGAGAGGAGAGAAGCGTCCTCCCTCCCCAGTGGCAGGGTGAGCTACAGGGATGCTGGGCAGTCGGCTCAGGTCCCCAGCGGCAGTATGATGTTTTGGGAATTGGGAGCCCAGTCTCCATTCCCCAGCGGCAGTATGATGTTTTGGGAATTGGGAGCCCAGTCTCCATTCCCCAGCGGCAGCACAGATTATTGGGAATTGGGAGCCCCGTCTCCATTCCCCAGCGGGAGATAAAACAGGGAAGTGGGAGCCCAGTCTCCATTCCCCAGTGGCAGAGTGTCCTACCGGGAATAGAGAGCCCAGTCTCCTTTCCCCAGCAGCAGGACTCTGTATTGGGAGCAGAGACAGTCGGTCTCCCTCCCCCGCGGCTGGAAGTATATATGGGAGAGGAGCTTGTTACCCCCTCTCCCCAGTGGCAGCTTAATGTACCAGGGGGAGACACGTCCCCTGCACGTCCAGCACAGGGGGTAGGGACGGTCGGTTCTGCCCCTCAGCAACAGGGCTGTGTAGCCAAAGGGGAGACAGTCAGTCTCCAGCAGCAGAGCTGTGTGTCCAAAGGGGAGACAGTCGGTCTCCAGCAGCAGAGCTGTGTGTCCAAAGGGGAGACAGTCGGTCTCCAGCAGCAGGGCTGTGTATCTAAAGGGGAGACAGTCGGTCTCCCCCTTCAACAACCAGGCTTCAACCAGGCTACCCTCCCAGTAGCGCTGGCAACAGGGCAGAGTACCGCTGGTCTCTGCGCATGCAGAAACCCACCAAGTCAGCATACGCGTACCCAGCACAGCCGTGGTGAGACACCTGGACATGGACAATCTTCTCCTTTAACCAGGTGTAGTAACCATTTATTGTGGGTGGGCTGTGCTGTTGATTGTGTTTTGTGGGTGGGCTGCTGGACTAACAAGGGCACTGACCGGCAGGAGGTCAGATACCCTGTTAGTCTGTTTGGAAAAGGGGCCAATCCCGCCACATTGCATTGGAGAAGCCTGGTTGCTCGCCTGCTGCCTTTGGACTATGGCCCCATGTTAAAAGACTTTGTTTCGCCTGCAGAAAAGCTGTATTCGTGCTTTTCTGCTGGTTGTTCGGTAGATTCAATCTACCGAACCGCAAAAATGAATAGACCACCTGGGAGCTGGAGTGTGCGGGCAATTAACCTCCCTGAAGCTGCGGTTAACCGCAGCTTAATTGACAATTACTGGGTGGTCGCGGTTACACCTAGCCGCCACACGATTGCGGTGTTATGGTAGCTCCCCGGGTAGCCAGCGCTTGTTCTACCCAGCGGCAGGACACCAAAAGCAGACACTTTTGTCTTACAAGCCCCGCTGAGGCTGGAAGTCTGCAAACCCGTTCGGGAACCGAACAACGGAGCATTTGGACTTTTAGTGCTGCAATTGTATTCCGTGTGCAAGTACCCAGATAGCCTGTCATGGAGCCTGTTCGTGGAATTAAAGACTTTGGCTCCATGGCGATTAAACTGTATTCGTGTGGTCTGAGCGCCATTCGCTTAATAATGTGCGCTCAGACCTGAGCTATCTGGGGATATGTTAAATGTATAGTTTTAATGTAATGTGTCTTACCTGGTGTATTTTAACAGTAATGCTTGTTTTAGTATCCCCATAATGGCAATTTGCCTTTGTCTTGGGAGATAATTGAATTACTTCTCAATTATCTCCCAGGGCAGAGGGGAGGAAGCCTGGATGCATTGTGGGAATATATTGTGACTGTGTGTCCTATTTGTCTGCTTGTCTGTCCCTTGTCACAGTCTCCCATTTGGTCCCCTAGGGGAGTGTCCACCAGGTGGGAGACCTGCATAAATAATGGGCAGGTAGCCCTCATTAAACAGACCACTGCTTGGCCCTCAACACGGAGCCTTGTCTCGTCTTTGGGGGGATTTACTGAATGCTGATAGAGACTGATTACTAGGAGTGTAAGCCACTTGGATGCTTTTCCTATTCGTCTGCTAGCAGCGATTCGTATGGTTCCTGTTCATGTGTTTGGTGTGCTATATTGGATGCCGTTCGGGAGTTTGGAGCATTCACCTATTGGCGGTTCGTGTGTTTGGTGTTCTGCAGTAGCTGTGCCTGCATCTCTGGAAAGGGGGCCGATCGCCTTAACAGTTTTTACCCCTTTTGTGCAAAACGGTCCGTTACACCCCCCTAGGATATGCATGACCGGAAGTGTAGTAACATTCAGAAAGACAAAGAGATTAAAAAGTAAATACCAAATAAATTCAAATTTAAAAGGGTAAACTTTATTAAAC
This sequence comes from Pelobates cultripes, assembly GCA_933207985.1. NCBI lineage: Eukaryota > Metazoa > Chordata > Amphibia > Anura > Pelobatidae > Pelobates > Pelobates cultripes. The sequence goes on along the minus strand of OW240913.1, from coordinate 249,284,773 downwards.
AAAAAAGCTATATATGAACGATTATAAAATCCAAAATGGGTCAAAGCACACTTAAAGAGTTTCACCATGGGGTTTCATCAGAAGTGTTACTTAACTCTCAGACACGTAAAGTTTATATACATACAATCTTAATAATTATAATAGTTAACATATGGTAAAAAAAACTTCTGATTGGTTTCCGACAATACTTCTGGTATTCAAATATCAGTCAAAGGTGGTGTTTATGTAGTAACAGGTCTGTGGTTGGTTCTTCCAGCAAATCACATATAAATCCAGTAAAAATATCCACCCATACAGGTATCAGGTGAGTTGTTTCCAGCGTAAAGTAATTTAGCCGTGATTGATCGGTCATACTGCGCATGTGCGGTGACATCAGGTCATCGCACATGTCGGGAAAAGGCGTATAGTAACATAAATGTGCATGTGCATTTGCATCCCAAAAGATTTGTGCACATGTGTCAAAATCCTGGTACTTAGAAAGGTATTGGGCAGAAGGAAGGATATTGACATAATTAATTATGGCTAACAAGGAAAGAGATAAAGTGCTAATACAAAAAAATACTAATACATACATAGAACTATAGGGAGTGTAATAAAAAGGGGAATAAACCTAAAAACACAAGTATATTAGAAATAACTATAAAAACAGTGACAATAAGATTGGTCTCAATTCAGACCTGTAGATATGGATAAAGACTAGTAGATACAAAATATAACATCTTAAAAACTTAAAAAAGGAATGAGTTAAGATGGTTATCAAACCTAATAATGAAAAAAAACCAACTAAATATATATATATATATATGTATATATATATATATATATATAATTTATTAAACAAAACTTTTTTTTACACATTAAAAATAATATACTCATAAAAATTAAATATATTTGGAAGAAATGTAGGGAGAATTATAGGGAAGATATTTTTTTTTATAATAAATTATACAGATCAAAGTCTCCATTGAGATCATGTGGGTGTAAAGTGTTAAGATAATAGACCCGGGTCATTTCTTTTTTTCCTAGCATTTTCTAGGTATTCCTATAAAAGTTAGTTGACCAGGATCATTATTATGATGTGTCTTGAAATGTGAGGGCACTAAATTATTCTTATAACCTTTTTGTATACTGCAGCAATGTTCACCTATTCTAATTTTCAGTGGTCTAATTGTTCTACCAATGTACCGGAGGCCGCACGGGCATTCTAGTAGCTACATAGTATTTTTTGTATTACAAGTTATAACATTTTTTCTGTTATATACTTTTTTGTATTGTTTGATTTAAAACTTAGGGTGTGCTTTTCTATTTTCTTTGTTTTTTTTACAAGCTGCACAACAATTGCATCTATAGAAGTCTTTACTACCGTTAAAAAATGTTTGTGTTGTACATTTAGAATGTGTAGGATTTGTTGTTAATTTAATATATACATTTTTATTATTATAATCCAGCACAATTGGTAAATTAAAATCAGTTCCAACTTTTATATTTAAGTTTTTTGGTATAAAAAGATTTTTTTCTTTCTGTCTTTATAGTTTCTTCTATAATTGCATTAAGAGTATTTGGATTGTATCCTTTTTGTTTAAACTTTTCTTTTATATTAAAGCGGCACTGTCATGCCGAACTTACCTTTCCTCAATCTCTTCCTCTTCTCCCCCTCTCTCGGGATCTGTTATTCTTTTCTTCCTATCTTCTTTAGTTTTCTTTAAAATCATAAGACAAAGTAGGGACTCTTTGCCTTATGGAGGATTCCTCCGCTTGACCAGCTATGACCAGCGGAGGAGCAAAGTGTGCTTCATTTCCGCTGGTCAGAGCAATTTTCCCATGATCCTTACCTTCCCTCTGTGTTCCCACGATGCTTCCTGTCATTTTACACTAAACTGCCGAATTGCGTTCTAACTGAATGAGAACAGTATGTTCATTTCTTTTAGAAAGCAATTCAGCACTTTATTCGGATCGGAATTTCATTCTAATGACTGAAACTCCGATCCTATTCATGCTGTGGCTGCATCTTGCAGCCGCTTAGTAGATAACTCCCTAATTCCCACGGTATCAGGGAGTTATCTACTAAAAGGCTGAAAGACCTAAATTGGTCTTTCAGCCAACTTTACTAATACCAAGTAAAGATTACTTAGTATTAGTAAATTAAATGCCCCTACTCGCTATACCGCGAGTAGGGGCATGTGTAGTAAGCAGTGAGCAGCTTATAGCTGCTCACTGTAAAAAAAAAACAAACAAAAAAAACTAATAAACTCCCCCCCCCATGCCTGTGGGGGGCCCTAAATAAAGATGGGGGGGACCTAATGTCCCCCCCTGGCCCCCACCCCTGCGCGGTGGGTGGGGGCCCTAATAAAACAATAGGGGGGGGACTTACTGTCCTCCCCCCCTGGCCCCCACCCCTGCGTGGTGGGTGGGGCCCTAATAAAACAATAAGGGGGGGGACCTACTGTCCCCCCCCTGGCCCCCACCCCTGCGTGGTGGGTGGGGGCCCTAATGAAACAATAAGGGGGGGGACCTACTGTCCTACCCCCCTGGCCCCCACCCCTGAGCGGTGGGTGGGTGCCCCAGTAAAACAATAAGGGGGGGCCTACTGTCCTCCTCCCTGGCCCCCACCCCTGAGCGGTGGGTGGGGGCCCTAATAAAACAATAAGGGGGGGGACCTACTGTCCTCCCCCCCTGGCCCCCACCCCTGAGCGGTGGGTGGGGGCCCTAAATGAAACACCCCCCCCCAATCAAGGTGACTAGGGGTCCCATCACATACTCTGACACACATACATACATAGATACCCACACTGACATACATATACAGACACTGACACACATATACAGATGCCTAAACACAGATACATACAGTATATCTGTATGTCTGTATCTGCATGTGTGCCAGTGTCTGTACCTGTATGTCTGTACCTGTATGTATGTGTGTCAGTGTTTTATCTGTATGTTTGTGTATCATTGTGTCTGTACATCTGTACCTGTATATATGTCAGTGTGTGTATCTGCATGTGTTTGTATCTGTGTATCTGCAGGTGTGTGTGTGTATCCGTATTAATTACAAACATTTTGTTAATGGGACGGGTACAATTTATGGCAATGGGCTTCCAAGGGGTACTCAAGTGAAAAGAGGTTGGGAACCACTGTCCTAGAGATACAAATATAGATCATCTACAGATGGTGTAACGGAGCTCCCTGTACTCCGACCGAGTACCCTCCGTTGACGGATGCTCCTAGCGCTTCCTGAGGGCTCCAAGCACTGCAGCAGACACCGCAAAAAACGCAGACTCCGCAACTGCCGTATCTTGACTGGAGTCTCGCCGTCTTCCTTCCACGCTGGATCAACTTCTGTCCTCCAGGACTGTGTGGGAAAGAACTCTTCCTTCCACCCTGTATGAACCTCCAGCATCCAGGACTGTGTGGTGAAGACCCCTCCTCCAAGGAGAGCGTGTCAGGAACAAGCTCTTAAAAGAGCTAAGTGACTCAAGCTCAGGTGAGCATGCAGAGCATAGCAATCCCCAGTGTGATTATAACAGCTCCCTCCAATAACGAGACAAGGCTACGTTTAGAGGGATCAAGAAGAACTGTCAAAACCTTTATTTCCCTTGGGACCAGCCAATAGGGTCACCATAATAACATTGTTGTGAAACCTCAATAAAATCACAAACAGTCAAACCATATCAAGAAACACACAGTGACTTATCACAACACAATGGCACATTTTTTAAAGGGGTGGGGGGAGACAATATTTAACAGTAAATATCTCACCTGCCTGCAGAATTAGCAATATGCAAATCTACCCGAATATGCAAATGAACCAGTCTTGCAATTCAGGTAGTGCATATTGCTGTTGCAACCAACAGAGGGCACTAGACAAGCTCCATAGCCAAACCCACCTAGTTGGTAGCAAACCTCAGTATCACACTCAGCAATACAAGAGAGCAGGCAATACATTACACAGTACACACACACACACACACACACACAGACTATAAACAATTACATTACACACACCCTGCACCTATAATGGGTACAGGGTGACTAAAACATAAGATAGATAAAGCAGCCTACATAAATAGTCTGTCTGAAGGTAGACTAGGGGCTTTAAAGCCAGATACATGAAAGAGTCATAGTCACAGGGGAGGAGGCTGGCAAGTAGGCCTCTCCAGGACCAAGTGGCAAAGGGCACTTCGTCACAGATGGTATATGGTCCCAAAGAGATCGGCTATGGCTAAGATGTCTCCTGCGAACCCTACGATCTGTTGGAGATGTTTCCAACAAGATGGATCCATGACACATATATGGTAGAGTTGCCCAAAAATAATGTTATGAAACATAACTTTTGAAATAATAAAAACAATAGGAGGAGTGACAATTGATATAAAAAAAAACAATAGCCCTCCTGCACATAAATTGGGATGAAGAAGCTAAAAAAATCCAATATTTTGATTCTGCACTGCTTTCTACAGTTAAGGTCTTAATAGCAAGACATTGGAAACAAATTTTCATCCTGTCAAAAGAACATCTTAAAAACCAACTGATATACCAACTAGAGATGGAGAGGGGCACAATCCTCTTTAACACATACTTCAAATGTAAATACCTAGCTACGTATACTAGCCTCATCAAACTGTCCAAAAGATTTTTGAGAATATACCTTGAACCAATCTCTTGACCTGTATATCTTCTTTTATTTTGCATGCAATTTTGCTTTAGTAATGGAGTTGGGCTTCTTGACCATGAGTACCTGTCTTTGTTGTAGTTATTGATTTATATATTTGTCTGGCTACATTAACCCCTTAAGGACACAGCTTCAGAAGCTTGACTTACGCTTAATGACACAAGCAATTTTTGCATTTTCTTGCTGTTTGCGTTCAACTGCAATTTGCATCTCTCTCATTTATTGCACCGACACATATTATATACTGTTTTTAAAGGACAGAAAGGGCTTTAATTTGATATAACATATATATATATAAATGCTTACTTATTATAAAAAAAATACCGAAAAATGCAAAAAAAATGAAAAATATTGGTTTTTTTTTACAGTTTTTGCAATAATAATGTGTGCATAATTAGTGCAGGTTAAGGAAAGTAATTAAAAATAAATTTATTTATTTGTTCTGATTTACAGAATATATAATGTGTCTGGGATTTTAAGTTTTTTTGGTAGTTACAGGTCACAAAGCACAAGGAGTAAAATAAACTTTTAATGTGGAGAGATTTTAGAATTTGGTATGTTTGTCTTGTAAGCTTAATAGCCATAAAAGAAAACAAAATTGCCACACAAAAGTATATATTTATATAAAGTAGACATCACGGGCTATTTACCTAAGGTTGTTTTGACACTTTCTACGTAGCCATATTACCGCCAACCTCCGCTAAATATTGGAGTAAAATTGTGTTCTTTTTGGTTTTTGGCACACAAACTTATAACAGAGAAATTCTCGTGTATATTTTGTAAAGTTGGTGTGTGCTATTCCCGTACAAAGTTTTATTTTGTGTTCAGTTACATCTGCTGAGTAAAATGACACCCCCATTGTATGTCTTTTGCACTATTTCGTGAAGTTACAGTGCCATACAGGATACCTGTCCTTTTCAGTATTCACAGTAGAATTTTGAGAGATGGATTTAATGAGCCTTAGCTTCCATTTTGGGGTATTATAACAGTTTGACTATTCAAAAAACCCCCACAAAGGCCTACCATTTGTAAAAGTAGACACCCCAGGGTATCTTATAAGGTGCATATTGTGCCTTAACATGCCCCCATTTTTTCACCAATATATGCCAAAGTATGTGGTAAAAAATAATTTTGTGCATTTTTACATACGGATTGCATTTTTGCTGGGCGTTTTGTATATTTCATATGTGCCACTAAGTTCAAACCCCCAAATTATGCTCAGCTAAGTCTTCTGAGTAAAATGACACCCCATATGAATGTCTTTGGCACTATTTCGTGAAGCTACAGTGCCATATAGGAGACCTGTCCTTTACAGTATTCACAGTAGAATTTTGAGAGATGGATTTAATGAGCCTTAGCTTCCATTTGGGGTATTATAACAGTTTGACTGTTCAAAAACCCCCACAAAGGCCTACCATTTGTAAAAGTAGACACTCCAGGGTATCTCATAAGGTGCATATTGTGCCTTAACATACCCCCATTTTTTCACCAATATACGCCAAAGTATGTGGTAAAAAATTATTTTGTGCATTTTTTACATACGGATTGCATTTTTGCTGGGCGTTTTGTATATTTCATATGTGCCACTAAGTTCAAACTCCCCAAATTATGCTCAGCTAAGTCTTCTGAGTAAAATGACACCCCATATGAATGTCTTTGGCACTATTTCGTGAAGCTACAGTGCCATATAGGAGACCAAGCCATATCCGTTTTACCAAACTTTGAATTTTGACGCTGGGCCTATGTGCAATTTCCAAGCATCTTCGCAGGTTTTAAATTCAAACTACCCCACAAAGGCCTACCATTTCTGAAAGTAGACACCCCAGGGTGTTTCAAAAGGTATAGTTTGAACCTTAGCGTGGGATCATTTTTCCGCTAGTTTGTACCAGATGTAGTGGTAATAAGCGTTTTTTCTGCCTTTTTGACATACAAAGTGAGTTTGCACAGTATATTTTGCAAACCTTATGTGTGCTACGACTGTATAATACTTCATATGTTGCTCAGCTATGTCGGCTGAGTACAGCAATACCCCCGTATGTACCTTTGCTAGGTATGTGTGGACATCGGAGGGGCACATTTGGGACACAGCCATTCCAGTTTTTTTCAAACTTTGAATTTTTATGCTGTGCCTATGTCCCATTTTAGAGTATTTTACCAGGCTATATAATCCAAATTCCCCATAAAGCCATACCATTTCTTAAAGAAGACATCCCAGGGTATTTCAAAAGGCATATTTTGAACCTTAGCGTGGGATCATTTTTCCGCTAGCTTGTACCAAGTGTAGTGGTAATAAGCATTTTTCTGCCTTTTTGACATACAAAGTGAGTTTGCGCAGCATATTTTGCAAACCTTATCTGTGCTATGACTGTATAATACTTCATATGTTGCTCAGCTATGTCGGCTGAGTACAGCAATACCCCCGTATGTACCTTTGCCAGGTATATGTGGATGTTGAAGGGGCGCATTTGAGACGCAGCCATTCAGTTTTTTTCTAACTTTGAAGTTTTACGCTGTGTCCATGTTCCAATTTGGAGTAGTTTAGACGGTTGGTTATTGAAACTTCCCCACAAACACATACTATTTATTAAAGAAAACACCCTGGGGTAATTCAAAAGGCATATTTTGAACCTTGGCGTGGGATAATTTTTTCTCTAGTTTGCTCCAGGTGTAGTGGTAATGAGCGTTTTTAAAATGTATTTTTTTACTTTTTATAACTTTTTTACTTTTAAAAACTAGTTTTTAAACTTTTGTTTTGCTTATAAATTTTAAAATGGGTAAGGGGGGGGGACTTTAAATAAACTTTATTTTTTTTACAGCAGGGGGCAGGATCAGCACTGATCCGGCTCCCTGCACTTCACACAGAACCCGGAAGTGCAGGGAGCCGGTAGGTGAGTATAGAGAGCACATGTGCTCGCTCAGACTTGTGGTCAGAGCGAGCACATGTGCTGGGCAGACTGACCGGGTGCTCCCGGTATGCCTCCAATGCAGAGGCATACCGGGAGCACCATTAACCCCGCGATCGCCGCGATATTGGCGATCCGGGGTTAATTTTACCGCGTGACGGACAAGGTCCGTCACCCGTCGTTAAGGGTCTCCCCTGTGTGACGGACCTCGTCCGTCACACGTCCTGAAGGGGTTAAGAAACATATACTCAATGGGTCTATGATATGGGTCTATAACAATGTAATCAAAAAAGCTGAATGTTTATTGTTCATCTTTATGCAAACCATTTTGTACTGAAATATAGAATAAATGTTAAAAAAGGAATCAGGATCCAGAACTAGGAGACTAGGGCAAGCATCAGAACAACCAAGCACTGACCAAGTGCAGTGCTTGCAAATTTATAGGGAGTGCTAGTAATGTAGTAATGTGTCCAACCCCCACACCTTGCACCAGGAGCCCCGTCAGTGGCTATAAAGGAGTTGGGACCCGGTTTTCACACTCCCCCAGGGCCCCTACCCCATCCTGAGTGGCTCCACACGCCACACAGGCTTCCACGTGACACCACTTAAGTATCACTAACCTTTGACCTCAGGAATCTTGCTAACAATTTGTGGATTCTTGATTTTGCTTCTTGGCTGCCGCCCTCACCATTTTTCTGCCTGACAACTTTTCCTGTCTGCTCCTTTCTGGTTTCATCGCATCCACTGTAAATAAAGACACCCATGCTCTCATAGATCTCCCATGTATCACTTTCAGACACCTGGAAGGCTTGTGTTTGTAGGGGGTGTCCATTCCACAGGTTGGCACATAACAACCAAGTCATTCCCTATTGAACTTGAAGGAGCTACTCAGGCTATATCTGCACATACTCAACAGGTAAGAGCACTAACTCCCAGGATAGCGTGGGTGCACTGAAGCAGGTAAAAGCAGGTGGTGTGTGTTACACCCAATACCAATGTAGGTTATATGGCTGTCTCCATTGATAAGAATATAAGGACTGTAGCGGAGAGATGTCACCCTGTGAGAGGCCAAATAGGAGTGATGGTGACTTGGATAACTTTACTTCATTATAAGAGGATCACCTGTCCTGAAAGGACATGGTTGGACACGGTTGGGTGAAGGAGTATCCTTTGATAGCGGGTTTAGACCATATAGCCACAGCAAGTGGCTCTACTAGTAAATTGTAAATAAGAGGGGGTGGGGAGACAGCACTGTCTGGAGCTTTTCAAAAACAAAGAGTAAACAAAACTGGACTGAATCCTGCCAATAGGCAGCAGTATAGTAATTTAACCATCCTGTCTAACCAGAACCTCCCAGATCTATCTATACTAATTACAAAGTTTGGTTCTCTGTCTTTTCTGCTGTGAAGTGGGCAGTTAACCATTAGACTCAAGAAATTGAACAATATTAATATTATTATTATTTTTTTATATTGCTTTTCTATGATGACCCTCAACAGTTAAAACTCAGAATGAATCTTTACAAACTGTGAATATAAGTTTGGAGGCTTTGCTTCAGTGTCACGTAGATAAACTGAGAGTGTTTAGGTCCTTCACGACTCTATTACTAATGCAACCATGTGTTTTGGTTTACTTATTAAAATGGATTAAAAGCAATTAAATTACCAAATTGCTTAAGTATGATCCATACTGTGGCGAAACCAACCTCGCCACGTGTCCTTGGAGGGGGCTGCTTGCCCGCCTCTTGCCTTTGGACTATGGACCAGACTTTATGTGAATGTGTTAACCCAGATAGCTATGCCATGGAGCCCATTCATGTAGTTAAAGACTTCAGCTCCATGGCAATTGAACTGTGTGAATAGGATCTGAGCGCTATTCGGTAGTTTTGTGCGCTCAGATCCCAGCTATCTGGGGATATGTGAAATGTCTGTGTGTTATGTGTAAACGGTGACTTTATGTATTTTAAAGTGTTTTATGTCTTTTTGCAACCATGTGCTCAATGGAGTCTGCCTCTATCCCTGGATAATTGGATTACTTTCCCCATTGTCTCCAGGATAGAGGGCTCTGTAAAACCTGTTTGAGCCAGATAGCCATGTGCCAGCCAGGGCCCAAAAGATACTTTTACTAACTTTTGAACCCCTGGTCGGATTCATGCCATTTTTTTATATGTTGTTCCCCTGAATGGATTGATTGTGAATATGTAATTTTATGTGAATGTGATGTATGGTTTTAAAGTTATGAAAGTTGGGTAGAAAGTATGTTTTAACTGTATGTGTAATTGAGTTTCCTCTCAGGATAAGGGGAGGGAATATGTGGGATGTAACTGATATGTGATTGGTTGTTTTATACCTCCCTGTGGGTGGTCCTGTATGTGAAAGGCTGTAATAAAAACCAGGCTGGGGGTGCCAGCACAGCAGTTCCTGTGTAATCCTCAAAGTGAAGTGTCGTCTCATTATTGGGGAAGGATTTATTGTATGCTGTTCCAGTTTAACTCCTAGGAGTCTAAACCCATCCTTATGGTTTTTGCCTATTCAGCTGTTTATAGCATTCATATGCTTGAGAGAAGGTATACGCTTCTTCGGTTCGGTGGTTTTGGTGTCTGCTGCAGTGCTTGGAGTCCTCAGGAAGTGCTAGGAGCATCCTTTAACGGAGGTACCCAGTCGGGGTGCCAGGTGATCCGTTACACATACAACACTTAACATGTTACACGTGTTACACTTTAATTTAATACACACATCAGTATTATGGCTTTGTATTTGTGTTAATCATCAAAATTTGGGGGTAAGTTATTGCTAATAAAGCAAAATGTGTTTTTTTCCTGATTTACATCTAGAATCTACAGGGAAATGCTAATTTCAATGAAGTGCTGCATTTAATATGCTAAAACAAAAATAAATCTTGTGAATAAAAATCACTTTAAATGCAGGGGAAAAGCTTTAATGTTTGACATCTATGCCAACCTTCATTCCAGGAGGAAATGTAAAAGCTAAATAGAAGAAGAAAAAAAGGCTAGCCTGGAGGGAAATGCTACTTAGCACACTGTCAATTTAGCTTTGAGTTGCTACGATAATTGCTGCATCCCACATTACAGGCTGAAGATCATCAAATTGTAAACCATCTAAAATGAATAAAGAATTAAATGTAATAATCTTTCATCTCACAGTATTTATATACTTCCAGCTTCTGACTTTGAGAAAACCATCAATCCTCTCATTCTGTTTATTTTTCTAAATGCCCTTCCTTTCGAGATCCAGATCTTTGCTTCCGGATATCTTGCCCTTTTTGTTTTATCCTAAGAGAAAATGTCCTTGCTCTCCATGTTTAGATCTCTTATCTCTTACCTATAATCCCTAATCTTTTATATCTTTTACCTGCTATTTTACCAAGGTTATCACCGATTCTGTCAGCTATTCTTTCCTTTTCTATTGTTTTCTCCACCTCCTTCCTCTTGTTTCATCACAACTCTCCTACTGTCTCTGCCATTGCCAACTAATAGTGCTCTCTTCACTACAATGCTTTCATCATCCACATTACTGAGCCCTATGATTGTCCACTCTGGTAAGATACAAGTCTCAGAGCTACCTTTGTAAGACCGATTGTTGACATCTGGAAATTAACTTGAGGACTCACTAACCATAAATTAGTAGTTTTTTGCCCTCTCTACAATTAGCTAGACTTAATAAAAAATGGCACAAATGTATCAGAAAGCTACCACAAGTAAAACTAACATGTATCTGGTAAGATAATGAAAAAATAGTTTTATGCTTACTGTAATTTTCTTTTCCTGATCATTATTCATGACAGCATTTACTCATGGGTTAGCTCCTCCCCTCACAGCAGAAAGGACAGGAAATAGAAATCTGAAGGTGGTATAAATAGCTTCTCCCTAGTGATGTCCCGAACGGTTCGCCGAACGGTTCGCCGCGGATGGCGAACATATGCGGTAAACTTTGACCCTGTACCTCACAGTCAGCAGACACATTCCAGCCAATCAGCAGCAGACCCTCCCTCCCAGACCCTCCCACCAAGAATGCAGCTTCATAATGAATGTAAAATGGATGCTGTCCAGGAGGTGGGAGGGTCTGGGAGTGAGGGTCTGCTGCTGATTGGCTGGAATGTGTCTGCTGACTGTGAGGTACAGGGTCAAAGTTTACCGCATATGTTCGCCGTCCGTGGCGAACCGTTCGGCGAACCGTTCGGGACATCACTACTTCTCCCCCTTCCCATCAGGCAGTCTTTGTAACTAACTTTACAACTCTTATAGTAGATGGGTGGGAATGTAATGCTGCCATGAATAATGATTAGGAAAAGAAAATTACGATAAGTATGAAACAATTTTCCATATTCCTGATCAATCAGGGGGGATATGATAGAAACATTTAAATACATAAAGGGAATCAACACAGTAAAGGAGGAGACCATATTTAAAAGAAGAAAAACTACCACAACAAGAGGACATAGTCTTAAATTAGAGGGGCAAAGGTTTAAAAATAATATCAGGAAGTATTACTTTACTGAGAGGGTAGTGGATGCATGGAATAGCCTTCCAGCTGAAGTGGTAGAGGTTAACACAGTAAAGGAGTTTAAGCATGCGTAGGATAGGCATAAGGCTATCCTAACTATAAGAGAAGGCCAGGGACTAATGAAAGTATTTAGAAAATTGGGCAGACTAAAATCATTATTGAGCTGCATAAACCTTAGAAGATTTTAAAAAGCCAAACAGTAATCCATTGGATATTGTCATAAAATCTATTCAGACAAGTAATTTTACCTTAGGGGCTGCTAGATCAGAAGCCCTCTGGTATTTAAATTTCAGAAATATCCTTGAGAAACATAGAGCATATAGGCATTAAGGCCATGATAACCAAACCTATTGAAGAAACATGGTTAGACTAATACAAGCCAAATTCCTGTAAGAAAAAGACACCCGTCCTGTAATGGATAATAAAAAAATTAGATAAACTCCATAAAACCAAGACCCGGTCTAGAAATTATAGACCTATAATGTCCTTCTCTAAAATAAATTAAATACCAAATGGATGGTGGTATCAAACAGAACCTTGACAAAAGGCATAACTTCCAGAAATCAGACTGGAACAATCCATGATATTTTAGATAGTGTTGGATGAAAACAGTCACCCCCTGTTTTATAGCAGGGTGAGAATTAAACTGAAAATTCTACTATTTTCTGGATGTATTTATTGAAGACAATTCACACCGCTTTGTCTTGCTTAGTGAACTACTTACCTATAGATACAGGAAATAAAATACCATTTGCCTGTAAGAGAAAGGCAGAGCCTAGTAGATAAATAAGAGTGTGTTATTAAAACACAGCAATAATGACTATATATTCACTATGCATGGATTGTTTGATACAGTAATGAACATTTTAACTAATGAATTTTAACTAATTCAGATTAGTTAAAAAAATATCAGTATGAACCATAGAAATTGTGGCAACTACTAAATTATAAGTAGGCAATGTAGGCCAACAACGTCAGGACATACATGCAAGTTAAAAATATTGTAAATAGTAAAAAAAATTTCAAACAGTAGAATCAACTTGATTAAAGACTGTTATACAACGTTAGTAGGAGATGGGCTATAGGCAGGACATCGATTAAAAGGTGGTAACCAGAGGTACAGGATCCACTATGGCAACAGACACATAATAAGCAGGATAGTAGAAGATATTCAGTTGTCCTTATGAGATCAAGTAACTGCATACTTACACAGACCTTATCTTCAGATAGTTATGAAGTACTTATGGTAGAGCCTATGGTGATAAGAGCATTCTGCAGTTTATTTTATCTGCAAAGATATCAACACCAGTCCAAGCATGTAATCCACAAGAATTACAACAATGCAATTGTTAGGAATGATCATCACATAGAGTTGTAGGTAGTCCCTAGCAGGAGAGCTATGGCAGTACTGACTAGAAAAAGGAATCTATGGCTATGCACATATAAAAATAAAAAAACCTTTAATATAGGGTTGTAATTTCCCAAGTAAAAAAAAAAGGAAACTTAAAAAACTATCACATCTAAATAACACACAGGGAAGAACTCCGTCAGTATATAAGAAAGGCAGGATGAAGAAATGCTGTAGAGACTAGCTTCAGATTGGGACTAGTGTAAATACTTAGCGCAATCTATCTACAGTTAATAACTAAAGCTCCCTGTTAGAGATGAATGAATCTAGAGATAAACGATTTGAACTATTCCCCGGTCCCTGAGCAGATGATAGACAGTGTAAAGGATGTAACTGTATCTATCTCTGTAGCGAATAGGAACTGTTACAAATGTAAAGGTTTTTTATTTTTATATGTGCATACCCATAGATTCCTTTTTCTAGTCGGTACTGCCATAGATCTCCTGCTAGGGACTACCTACAACTCTATATTTTGTTATTACTACAAGGGTTACCCCCTATACAAGGCTCTATGGACACACTATAGATTCTGATCATAAGGAATCTTACATCTTTCTTGTTTCTCATGATCATCACATATACGGATCTAGGTACAGAGACCATATGAAACATATCAGCCAAATGTTTGTCACAAACAAGCTACAATATTATATTATGCAGGGTGACTCAACAGCTTAAAGCCATACATTGGCTGCGAAGTCCAGATAGTAGTACATGCAAAGTAATGTCCATGAATATCAGAACAGAGGTCAGAAATGGGTCTTCATGTTCAGCGATTTTCCTTATTGTTCTGATAGCAGGTGAATTTTACCTGAAATAGTAAACCTGGTAGAATGATCTTGTGACTAAAGAACCTTCCAATGTCATTTAAAATACTTGCATTAACCAGCATCAAAGTTGTCATGGAGCATATGAGCCCAAAATAGTACCTTTTAGCGCAGAAAGGAAATTATAATGTTCCCCTTCACAACAGGGGAATCTGTGGGAAAGCATGATACTTAACCCCTTAAGAACCAAACAAATGCCAACACTGACATTAAATGTATTGCCAAACTCAAGATCCCCAAGGGATAAAATAGCAGAATACTGAATATAAAGATGTATTCAAGTATGCAAGTTGTTGTTGTTGTTGGGCAACCTCAATACATACACATCCTTAGTATATTTAATATATGCTTTGGATTTAAGATCTGTGTTTAAACTGAGTTGTTTTGCCTAGTTCCACCAAAACAAAACTGGGTTTTTACTTCTATTACAAACTGTGTTTTTACTTCTTCAGTTTTTGAATGAAGGAGATGAGAGAAACACATGCTGCTTTTCTGCTTTTGCATAAGTGTTCTCCTTCCACACATGTGTTTCCGGATTAGTAATCAACCACTTTAGTTGGACTGTAGGTGTTACTGAACCTGTCTGAGTATCCCTCCCATTGGAGTGAAGCAGCCCAGATTTCCAAAATGGTGGCTTGTAATGTTCAACAGTGCTTTTAGTGTGCACACCTATGCTTATAACTGAGATATGATGTTCCAAAGTATTTCTCTTGCCAGGTACCACTAACATGATACTAAATGTTTTTTCACAGAACTTATACATACAGCATATAGTGGATATATATACTGAGGCTGTGTCCTCATAATAACTCATACATAGAGCATATAGTGCAAACATATACTGAGGCTGTGTCCTCACAGTAACTCATACATAGAGCATATAGTGGACACCTATACTGAGGTTGAGTGTTCAGACCAACTCATGCATAGAACATGTACACACTGAGGCTGTGCTACACACGGATATTATGTCCCTCATGCCAGCTCATATACAGAGATAATATCGGTAACACATAATGAGGCTGTGTGATAAACAACCTATAAAAAGTCTCTACACCTATTCATTCAGAGGATATCTTGGTCTCATATGCTGATTTAGAGAAGCAGGAATATCCAAACAATATATTAACTTCCACTTTGAAAAAGCCTGCTTAAATGCTACAAAGCACAGATAACAGCAATCACTGCCTCATGCCTTGATAGGAACAAGTGTCTGAATGGACTATGTGTCAGGATGTAAAACTCATGACATATACATTTGTGTAATTCAATCATTCCGTAAGGAAAGCTTTCTCTTTCCCAGACTGGCACCTCATAGAGATGTGCTGTTGCTGGGTCTTCAGGGATAAGAGGATGAACCCTGGCATGAATGCCGTGGATTTCTTTCATCCCCTGAAGGAGAGATGGGTCCAACCCCTGGTCGCTAAAGGGGGTACCCAGACTGGCAAACTCATAGAAATGTGCTGTTGCTGGGTCTTCTGGGATTAAAGGCTGAACCCTGGAAGGGACAGAAAAATATTGGCCTGGTGAGCATAAAAAGAAATCTAGGCCTGCTTAAGCAGGCTCCTTCCAAACTGATGTGAAAGACAGGAAAAAAGACTGCCTAATGGCAAGGGGGAGGATCATTTAATACCAACTTGAGAGTTCTATTTCCTGTCCTTTCTGCTGTGAGGGGAGGAGCTAACCCATGAGTAAATGCTGCCATGATTAATCAGGAAACAAGTATTTTCCAGCCACTGACAAATGACTTAGTTGGACATCCAGTAAAAACGCAAATATTTTTTTAGGATATATTAACCTTCTATAATATTTACCTATATTCACTGCGAATGTTGGTCATTGTTGTTAACCCGAATAAGATTTTCTTAGGAAAGGGAATAAAATTATATGTAAAGTACATGCCATTTTCCATATTCCTAATATATTTTAGTAAATGTATCTAAATGTAGATATCCAGATAGCAAGTTATATCTATATGGCCTACTTGTCGGGTGAAATTCAAGAATGGATAGAGGAAGTCAGAGGGTCTCCATGACAAAATACTAGGAATACCCATTTTTTAAGGAAAAATTATGTTGAGACACCCAGACATCATGCTCATAAGGATAGGAGTGAGCAATACAGGTCTAGGGATATCACTAGTTCGAGAAATAGTGTTGCCCCAACTCAACATGAATAGGTAAGAGAAGAGCACAGATTAAGGGATACTATTGAATCCAGGAATACAGTTGCACCATCTGTATCTGAGCACCCTAGAAATGATACACAGGATCTTTTAGGGAAGAGGCAAGACCCAAAAAGAGGGTAATTATCGGATTTCTTCCAACCGAGATCGCATATACAAAGTCACAACAACAGGTTCGCCCCATTAGAAAGTCCAAGCACCCCAGGGAAGAGAAGGAGGATGAGTGGCACGTTAGAGATCTAGATACAGAAACTTTAGGTATTTTTAATATTTCAGACTGTCCCCTTAGACTCAAATACATTTTTCTTTCACATAAAGGCCTTAAGTTTGCCCCCAATTAACCACCAAATTCATTCCAATTATATATAGATACACAGAAATGTATAAGAAAAATATGCCTAAAATGATTTTTTATTAAAAATGAAATGGAAACACAATAAATTGATCCTAATAATGGGATAAATAACCCGATCTCAAAATTTAGATCTAAATAAACTTTCTTCCCAAATGATAAAGGCTCCAAAATTGAAGCTTTTCAGGGAATGCTGAACAAAGATTTTGAGGAATTATGCAAAAGACAGAACAAAGATAAAAAATGGAATAACCTAACTAAAATTGAATCCTTATCTCTGAAAAAGTTGAAAGAGAGAAAAGATAGTGTTAAAAAACGCTGATAAGGGTGGTGGTGTAGTTGTGATATCTACTAACTACTACCTCAGCGAATCTTATAGATTACTAAATGATCAACAAACTTACCTAAAATTGAAAATGGACCCAAATACTAAATTTAACAAAGGACTTGGGAAGCTATTGGAAGAAGCTAAAAACAATGATTTGATAGATAATATGTTTACATTTCTTTTTCTAGAGTCACCAAGAATACTCATTTTTTATTTTCTACCAAAAGTCCATAAATGCAAAAGTAAACCACCAGGTAGACTGATAATAAGTAGGATAGATTCACTTACCTCTAAACTCTCAGAGTATATAGATTTTTTTCTTGCAAAAATATGCACAAAATGCCAACTCGTATCTTAAAGACACAAAGGACCTGATACAAGAACTAAGAAAGATAGAGTGGCAAGAGAATTTTATGTGGGTAACTTTAGACGTAACCTCCCTTTACACTATAATAGAACACAAAAAAGATATTGAGGCTGTTATATCTAATTTGGAAAGAGATAATGATGTGGACAAAAGATTTGGCTTTTTTCTATTAAAAGCAACTGAATTCATTTTAACTGATAATTTCTTTAGTTTTAATGAAGAATTTTATTTACAGATCAATGGTAACGCCATGGGGACCAAGTTCGCGCCAAGTTATGCAAATATTTTTATGGATTGTTGGGAGAGATCTACCATATGGAGTAACAACCCATTTGGCGCGAACGTGGCCCTATGGAAGAGGTACATTGATGACATTTTAATTATACGGCATGGACCAGAAGAAATTTTACATGATTTTATTACTTGTATTAATATGAATGACTTGTCACTGAGATCTACTCCTAATTTTGTAAAGCAAGAAATTGACATTTTGGACCTCACTCTATACATAGAACATTCACATATCGAAACAAAGAAATTTTGAAAGAAAAGGGATACGAATAGTTTTATAGATGTTACCAGTGGTCATCATCCAAACTGGATGGGGTCCCTAAGAGTCAATTCGCCCGAATACAAAGAAATTGCACTGACAAAGATACATATTTAAGACAAATGGAGATTTTAAAAGAAAGATTTTTAAAAACATTGGGCACTTCTTTTAGAAGACGATTTTTTAAGAACAAAAATACCTCAAAATCCAAAACCCTTCTTTAAGAAGGGAAATAATTTAAAAAATATTTTAGCATGAGCATTTTCCGAAGTGGGACTGGTAGGAGAGAACACAATGCTGGTTTCTACACTTGTGGCAACTGTAAGGCATGTGGACATTCTTATAAATTCCATAAGGACTTTCAGAGTTACAAACTCTGGAAGTCTTTAAAATTAAAGGTAAGATCACATTTTCCTCCACATGTTGTGTACCTAATCACTTGTGGATGTGTTGCACAAAATATGGAGACGACAGGAAGAAAGGCTTAAGTAAGGTGTTTGGAACATACCAACAACATACGCAAAAAAATTACCACACATTGGGTTCCAATACACTGCAACACGTGTCACCTTTTTAATAATAACCTTCATTTTATTGCAATAAAACAAATATATCTTGATGAGAGAGGAAGAGACTTGATGTTGAAATTAGGAAAAAGAGAAGGGTTTCGGATCCACAAATGAAAAACTTTACACCCAAGAGGTCTAAATGTGGATTTTGATTTGGTGTGTTTTTTAAAATAAGAGATTTTATTATCCTATTTTTACAATTTTTATTTTTAGATTTCTTTCTTTTATTTTTATAGTTTGCGCTGAATTATTTTAAGCCATTCTGGAGTTTGCTGGTTTTTAATTTTTAGTTTTTAGACAATTTGATCAAGTAATTTTTATGAAGAACTATTTTTTATGGAACCTTCTGACTTTCGTTTATCTATATATATTTTTTCTGAATATTAGTAAATATTAACATCAATCCACCTTTATAAGGATGGTTGTGAACCATAGAGTATTTTTAAATTGTAATATATTGTGGGGTTTCTTTTAATTCTTTATTCTGATATTTATGTTTTTCTCATTTCATATCTCCTTAATTTTTGGAGTAATATTTTGGACACTTTGAAAATTGACTTTGAAAATTTTCATCACGCAGCGCTCGCAGTGGAACGCAATAATGAGTATGGACAGATCACATTTAAGGGAGAATGGATGACTACATGTCACGGGTGGCGATACGGAGACCGGGACCCCTGAGTGCCTGATGAAAAGATGAGAGTCTTCTGCGTGGAAGTGGATTATCAGGGCCTGGTGCAGGGTAACCACACGCCCCCTGGTGTTGAGCACCAGCGTTTGTGTGGCCACATATCAGGGCCCTGATACAGCTTCTGCGGATCCCAAGAGCTAGGAGCTTGATATGCAGACTCCCAGGAACTGGATAGAGAGGCTGTACAGCAGATATGTATCCAGTACAGAAACAAAGCAAGACTAGGACAGGCACCTAACAAGAAAACCAGACTAGAAGAAGCCAGAACCGGAGCAGGACAGAAAGCAGAACACAGAACATGTACACAAGACATGAGGGAAACATGAATAGAGCAGGACTGGACTGTACATGAACTGGGAATACAAGACAAAATAAAACAAGACCAGAGATGCAAGGCAAAACAAGAGGAGACATAACTAAGCACTAATATGTGCAATAAACATTGGAGATTTAGACATACATAAATGGCCAAGATGTATGCATCTCACCACTGCGTCAAATTACTCCAAAGTACTCCAGTGTTCTGCTAGATATGCATGACTAAATAAACAATAATAAAACACACACAGCACTTACCTGCAAGAAAGCGCAGAGGAACTGGAACAAAAGCATTAATGGAAAAGGAAAGGGTGTGGCAATATAAAACAAACATATAAAGGAATCCAGGAGACTGGGAATTCCAGGAACAGAATAAAGGAATGAACCCAGAAAACCCAGCATAAAGAAAACCAGACACAGAATAGAAAACCAGAAAAAAAACAAGAAAAACTAAACAAGAATTGTAAAAAGAGTACTGGATACCAGAAGCCATGGCCAGACATCTCCGCAGAACAGCATGTGATACTACATAACACCTGAGGAAGTCTGGGCAATAGATGGATGAAATGAGCAGGGTTGAGCTGTAGCAGAGAATTGTTTTTATTTTATTGTTTATTTATTATTTAGTTTAGTTTATAATAAATTGTCAACATTTTAGTCAGTCGTGTGGAGGTGTCTTTTGGAATCCAGTCAGTGACATCTTCTGAGATTTGATGTGCCTTGATCCTACTGCAATTTTGTAAGTGTTACCCATTAAAGTGCAAAGTCTTTTTTTATTTGGTCTGTAATTCAGTCTACACTTGTTATTATTTTTTTCACTCTCTCCTACATGCCCTTTTATCATGTCTGAGGATTTTCAGTCATCTTATTTAGTGATGTGCCTACAATCAATCATACTCTTGTGAGTGCAATCTAAAGCACACTTTTTAAAGGTGTATTAACTATATCACTCTATGAGTTTTTTGTTTTTACTACCTTCCACTGTAGATATTTTCTGTTTATATATGTATGGTCTAAGAAAATTGCATGAAACACAATAAACTACAATTAAAAAAAATAGATATTCATTAAATTGCTCAAATTGGGGGTTCCTGCTACTGAGTCTAAAACAAGAGTTTAAAACACTAAGTACAGACATCTGTCAGACAAATAGCTTGTCCTTCAGTACATTACTGCTCAAGTCTCATATAGGTTTTAGATGACTTGTGCCATTACATAGAGAACCTTAGATTGATTCCACCCACAAAGTCAGTCCAGATCCAAAATGCAAAGATCCCTTTGAATGAGATATTCAGAAATCCCAGACAATTGTTTTAGTCCTATAGAGTCCACATCTGGATTAATCTTTTGACTTTGGGGGTCTTACCTGTTTCATATGCAAATTAGTCACAATGACCAATAGGTACAGTGACCATAAGGTCCACATCTGGATTACTCTTCTGATTTAGGGAGTCTTACCTATCTCATATGCAAATTGGTCAAAAGCATGAGGTCACAAAAACACTAAGAAAAGATAGCAGCTCATTTAGCTTTCCCTTTGGGGCATCCCTGTGCCATTACATATCTCTTACATGTTGGTTATAAAAAGAGGTTAAAATGTAACAATGTCTAGGTTAGCTTGAAAAATTGCAGACTTGCAATAATAATTTCTTAGTTGAGAAACAGCTTAATATGTAAAAGATTCAAGCATATTTCTTAATCAGTATTTAATGGAAAATAACCTAACTTTTTTACTTGACAAAACAACAAGCACCACAAATCCCACTGTGAATCTAATCCTGTAACTGTCTGGAATGACATAAACTAATCTCTCTTTTGAGAAACTTTGTTAAATTGTCTTAACTCACTTTAAAACAAAAAGCCTTTTTTTCAATACTCTTTACCTAGCATTACTTGAGAACAAATTATGCAGTGATTTTTTCCCAATAACAGAGGCTCTAAATGTGTCTCTCATATTGCTCTGTGATGAAATTGTGAAGCCTACCTGACTCCCTTCCAGTTCATTCAGAGGACACTCACAGTAGTATCCAACATATACAACATTTAAATATATTATTATCAGGGCCAGATTAAGAGCCCAGTGGACCTGGTGCTGACAATTATGACGGGCCTAATTACAGAATCATATCGACCAAAAACAGTAAAACGCTCCCAAGCGTCATGTATCTGATGGAGATGGTGCTGGAGAGAAAGAAAACAGCAGCTATAAGAAAACACATACCCTAGGCTAATCTCTCACTAATTTATGTTTTCATCTTTCATGTAAATCCATAACCCCTAACAGCAGTGTCCAGTCAAGCAGGAAGTCAATGGGCACGGTAAAAGGGTGTGCCACTGACACAAATCACGTAACCTGCCAAAAGGGGCGAACATGCCCAAAAAGAGGATATGTCTGCCCAAAGAATTAGAAGGCCAGCCTGGTATGAATGCATGTCAGGCTGCCTGCCAATCATGCAGCTGGCCAACTAAGGGCATACTATGCAGACAGCACCCTGAGCTTGGCATAAATGCATCTAATGATGCGCTCGCTCAACGCTTTCTAAGGACTGTCCCCTAGCACTCGCTGGTCCACTTGTCTCCTTACCTTCTTACTAGCAGGCAGAAGCTCCTGGTATATAGTCTGGGACAGAGAAAAGGTGTATGTAGTGAGTGTAGAAGCACATTGTTAGAGAGACCAAAGTCAGCATTACCTTAAAGAATCACTATAGGGCCAGGAACACAAACATGAATTCATGACCCTATAGCGTTAACACCACCATCTAGCCCCCCAGGGAGGAGACGCTGAATGTTTGGATGCATTTTAGGCAGCCATGACCCAGGAAGGATCTCTAACAGCCATCTAAGGAGTGGCCAGTGAAGTTATCACTAGGCTGTAATGTAAAGACTACATTTTCTCTGAAAAGACAGTGTTTACAGCAAAAAGCCTGACGGTAATGATTCTACTCAGCAGAACAAATTCAATAAGCTGTAGTTGTTCTGGTGACTCTAGTGTCCCTTTAACTATATTCATTGTCAGCCAGTCCACACAAGTTTTGTTCCCATACATCCCTCTTAAGTTTCCATACTTAAGTAAGGGTATGTGAAAAGTAGTTAGGGTTGCCACCTTTCTTGGAAAAACATACCGGCCTTGCTAATTTGCATAATTAAATATGTATGAGTGACATCACATGATGTAAATCACAAGGAGTGACAAAAGAGAAAAACACCAAAAAACTACTTAGTTTGATTCTGCTGTTTAGATGGATTCCTCCCAGTGGCCCCATGTGTCGATTACTCCAGGTCTCAGTGTTCCTATGTATCAGTGTCTCAGTACCCCATGTCTCCCAGTGTCCCCTAGTGTCGTGTCCCCAGGTCTCCCAATGATCCTATGTATCACAGTGTCTCAATGCCCCATATCTCCCTGTGTCCCCATTTATCCCAAGGTCCCCATGTCACTAGGAAGACGGGAAGACCTGTGGACAGGGGGAGACCTAGGGACACGGAGACACCAGTGACACTGGGAGACTAGGGGACTCTGGCTGGGACGCATTGGGGACACTGGGAAAATAGGGGACACTTGAAGACATGGGGACACAGACACTAGAGACACTGGCTGGGGGACATGGGGGACATTGAGACATGGGGGCACTGGGAGACATGGGGACAAGGAGACACCAGGGCCACAGACACTAGGGACACTAGCTTGGAGACATGGGGGCATTGAGACACTTGAGGCACTGGGAGACATGGAGGCACTAGGAGACATGGGGACAGTGAGACACTGGCAGACTGGGGGCACTTGGAGACTAGGGGTCACTGGGAGACTAGGGGGCAGTGAGACACCAGGGACACTGGCTGGGAGACATGGGGACACTGGGAGAATGTGTCTGTGTCATAATGTCTCCCAATGTCCTTTAGTGTCTCAGTGTCCCCATGTCTCCTTGCAGCCTTTCCCCCCATCCCTTACTTCCCTGAGCTGTAGACTGTCTCTGCAGGGTGGGAGTTGCTGTCTGGACTCTCTGTAGCTGCACCCCTGCAGATCTGTGAGTATAGATAGGCAGGGAGGGATATGCTGGAACGTCCTTTCCCTGCCTGTCTCCACACACAGTGACCCCTGAGATTGCATAGTAATCTCTTTTTTTTTTTTTTTAGTTTATACTGAGAAAAATACCAGCATTTGTATTGCCAGTATCACTGTAATATTGGCACCAGCCAGGCAGCCTCAAATACTGGCTGTGCCAATAAAATAAAAGCCAGGTGGAATCCCTAAGCGTAGTGTGTGAAAAAAATAAAATGTAAAAAAAAACAATTTTTTTTTTATTTTTATTATAAATCAATGTGCCTATTCCATGGGCCTGGGCCTGGAGCTGCAGCTCCATCAGCCCCTATGTTAATCCGGCCCTGATTATTATCATTATATAATGCTATTGTATTGTGCAGAGCTATAACCTGTGCAAAAATAGCATAATATGCAGGGGGCTATGTTTGACATCAACATGATTGGTGTGACTTGGAGATCTCCTACAGCATAAAGGTATAAATGTTGGACTCAGGTTTTTGGCAGGGGGACTGACCAAGCTAAGGCCCCAAGTTGACCCTAATTAAGCCACAGGTCTAAAAATATGCATACTATGAACCCGGAGACTGAAGTCCAAGGCTGGAGACCTGGAGTTATGTGCACAGTGAAGACATTCCTTATTAAAATTCTGGCCCTCTGGCATCACATGCCAGAACTTCAGTAATTGCCTATTGAGGCTGCAGCAGAGAGGTGCTAGGAGGCTGAGGGAACAGTGGACACTGGATTATGGTCTCTAATCCCTGCCTCCTGAATGCTTGGAAAGTGTTTCTCATTATTCCATCTTGCTCTAATTGCCCACCCTTGCCATTAATCCCTGCTCTTCTGGGGCTGCTATATGCAATTTACCCTAGCAGCAGCCTTCCATTTATTATTATTGTTACCACTCACATTGTGATATTATTAGTATTCTATTAAATAGTACCAGCAGCCCATCTCTCCCAGCTACCCCCTTTCAATATCTACTGTTAGCTGCCCATTGTACCACATCCTCAGCTCTTCAGTCCTCTGTGGACCCAGATCCCATATAGACACACCCTGTGTTTGTTGCACATCCCCTTTGGATTATTTAGTCTCCCCTGCACACATTTTACCAGTATTCCACACATTGTAAAGTATGTTGGAAAGTATAATTTGCATTAAAAAGTCACTATACCTTCATGAGCAAGACTACAAAACAGCACATACATTATAGGCTAAATGTATGACTACAACTACAGTAATGTTTATGGTGCATAGGGTAACTTGCTTATCATTGTAAACACAACACATTTTAAGGTGGATGCAAGACATTACATTTTATCCATAACGACCTGTGTTTTACTGTACAACTAGGACACATTATCAATGAAAAAGACACTACAAGATTTTAACTTAGTGGGACCCCTCTTGTTCTGTTGTTGCGCTATCATACTATGCGTTGTGTCCACAGCTATATCTGTCCCGTACTGTCCTGAAGAATAATTCTGTTATTTCACCTTAATACATCTTTTTATTGATTCTAGCTCATGTATTACTTTGCTGTTTTCTTGTTGATCCAGTATGTGCCATGGAGTTAATTGCTTCCTGTCTTTATTGAGATGTGTTGATTGTCCCCTGTTTTTATTGATATTTGTTGTGTTATAAATTCTGCTGCTACCTTCTTTGTCATGGACTTTGACATGTGGAATCAACTTGTATACCTTTTTGCTTCAGGTCTGCCCTCTCTGGTGGGGTTTTGGTTGTTCTCACTAGATCATTTAATTCAAGAAGCCACATGGACCTAGGTGCACACTTTTTTTTTCAGATTTTAATTTGTATTGTCTTTTTTTCTTTCTATTTTCTTTTAACATTATAAAAAATAATATAGAATAATATATTGCCACAATTTACATTTTACATTTTACAGTCTGGTCAGCCACATTTTGTCCTTCGTTAACAGTTTAAATCATCGTATATAATCAGAACAGAGGTCGTCCTGCAACAGTAAATAAACACACAATCCTTTGTACAAATTTATATGTCTTATACGTATCCCAGTTCTCATTCTGTTGGTTTGTACTACCTCCTAACTGATCAATATATTAGACTAGTTACTATTACTTTCAGTCAAACTGTATGTACAACATTTTGCATAGTGACATTAAATCGCAAAAAATTAATCAGATAAATAAACAAACAAACAAAGAAAAAAAGGCTTCTGTGACAATCATTTCTTCCACAAATTTACAATCATATTTTTCAAATCTATCCAGACACCTATGTTGGTGCTCTTCCACTCCTTAGACCCCTGTTAGTTTAAAAACGTATATCGCTTTGTAGCACCCCTTTAGTGAGTATTAAATATCTTTATTCATAGAATCTAACTTATTAATTGATTTCTTCTCACTTCCTCCTTTTTACCTCTCATTTTCACCTCTTTTCCTTCTCATTTCCACCAGATTTTTTAAAAATGTACTTGTTATCCTACATGTCATCTCCTCGTAAATTTTTGTTTTGGAAATCTTTTCTCTGATTATGTGAATTAATGGTACTTGTGTGGTTTTCCATAAGCTAGCTACTGCATTTTTTGTGGCCATTAAAATACGTATCATCATTGCGGTTTCCTGCTCCAGTAGCCTCTCTGTTATAATATGTAATACATAGGTATCTGGTTGTAGGGGCACCAATATATTTGTGACATTAAATATCAATTGTTGAATATGTTTCTTAACATATGTATTGCTTCTATATGTTGTATATTGTGAGTGGCATCCTTGGTCAGTCTCATAGCCATATACCACTGCGAAGACTCCCATTTATTGTTTAAATCCTTTTCCCATTGTAACACAAAAATCAGTTTATCGGGTTTTGTTAAATGTAATAATCCTCTATAACATATTGAGAGAGGCTTAACTTGGGAACGTCCCTCTTAATATAACTTTCCAAATTCATGTATCTCAGATATTTCCACCTCTACCACTTGGAGTTTTATTAGAATGTGTTTCACCCTGAGATATGTATACAGCTCCCTATTGTGTAGACCAGGGGTAGGCAACCTACGGCACTAGTGCCATGCACGGCACTCAAGGTGTCTTTGCACGGCACTCAAGGCTGCTACAGCCAAACAGGCGCTGGCCTATCAGGAGTCCCAGTGAAACTTGAGATATCTGCTAATACGAAAAGGTGGTGAAGGACAATTCTCAATTTATGCATTGCAGCACATAGAGTAAGTGATCTCAGATCACTTCCTCCCAGCAATTGTGAATGGGAATCCACACTGTAGTAGAGCAGCCTGTAGCTACTGTTGCTGCTCCTGCCATTAACCTGTAACTGGCCAGCCTGGTCCCCACTGGAACCCAGGAAAGCCACCCACACTGGTAGATTTACACAGAAATGAACAATAACCCGCCCCTCATACAAATAATATGAACTGCCCACACACAAACATACATACAATCCACACAAACGTAACCTGCTAACAATCCACATACATGCACACAACCCCACATGCAGCCTCTCACATGCAATACCCCAAACAGCCCCCACACATACACACACTATCAAACACACCATATGACAAATCCATCCACACACACACACACACACAATTACACAAGCAGCCCCGATACACAGCCCACATTCATATGTATCATACACGATACCCCAAACTACTCCTGAACATATACAATATAATAGCTCATATATGCACAAATACAATGATACAAAGCAACTGCAGTATAAATAACACAAGCAGAATACGGCAACATACACACCTCAATTTAAAAAAATAGGACCGGCACGGTATGGGACATCACAATCCCATATCGGCACAGATCTGCTAAAAGGTTGCCTACCCTTAGTGTAGACCATAGTTTCTATATCTGGAAATTGATTTAAATCTGTACCTGTTATTCAATGTTGAACTTTTGTTATCTCTTTATTTCTCCATGTTGATATAGTAAGTTAAACTTTGCAAAGTGGCATAATAAAAATAGTTATCTCTTCCCAGAAGTTTAGAGACCCAATTTCTCCACATCTGCAAAGAAGTTTGTGTTGTTGATAAGAAATTAAGATCAGCAGGTTGGGCACTGCTGTTTGCTACTTTTTTGTAGCTCATTGTGTTCAATGATATCCTAGGGGGTTTACGTTTCCAGATATGTGCATTTATAGTATTCTGGAATTTTGTTAAAATTGACATAGGGACTGTTATTGGTATTGTCCCAATGCTTTAATGTTTCTTTTACCTCTTGCAGAGGGAAGTGCTCATGCCATTGTACAGAACACTGGTGAGACCTCACTTGGAGTATTGTACACAGTACTGGAGACCGTATCTTCAGAAGGATATTGATACCTTAGAGGGGTTCAGAGAAGGGCTACTAAACTGGTTCATGGATTGCGGGATAAAACTTACCAGGAAAGGTTAAAGGATGTTAACATGTATAGCTTGGAGGAAAGATGAGACAGGGGGGATATGATAGAAACATTTAAATATATAAAGGGAATCAACACAGTAAAGGAGGAGACTATATTTAAAAGAAGAAAAACTACCACAACAAGAGGACATAGTCTTAACCCCTTAAGGACCGAGGACGGTTCAGGACCGTCATCGGCATTTTTGCCTTGCCGACCGATGACGGTCCTGAACCGTCCAAACGGTCTGGGGGTACTTACCTGATCGCCGTCGTTCCCCCGGCGGCGATCAGTGTTCCTCCGGTTGTGGGGAGACTGCCTGCAGCCCAGACAGTCTCCCCACGGCAGATTAGGACCCCTGTGGCCATGTGATCGCTTAACACAGCGATCACATGGTCACAATAGGTGTCCATAGTGCTGCCTGCAGGGGGACTGCCTGTGCTGACAGGCAGTCTCCCTGCAACTGTAAAATCAGAAAAAAAATTAAAGTTAATGGTAATAAAAAAAATAATAATAATTATATATGTATAAATATGATATATAGACATATATTATATCTATATAATATATGTCTATATATCATATATATATAATGTCATACTAAGTGTATTTTTATATTAATATGTACTTATATTAATATAAAAATACACTTATAATTAAATTACACACGTATATATATATAATATATATAATAACTATATATATTGTATATATATATATTATAAAAATATAAATAATAAGTAATTTAAATTAAATAAAAAATTTTTAAAATAATAATAAAAAAATTTAAAAAAATTATATAGCTATATGAAATTTTATTCTAACTGTATTTTAAAATTAATATATATATATTTATATCAAAATACACTTAGAATGAATTTGTATATATATCTATGTATATAAAAATAAATAAAAATAATAAGAAATATACATACGTCCATATACAAAAATTACATAAATAATTATATAAATATACACGTAGACTTCAAATATATAAATATGCATATATATTTAAATTCTACGTGCGTATTTATGTAATATTTTTACATAATTCAGTAATTTTATTGATTGCAATTTGAGGGACCTGCCTGCCAACCCAGGCCGAAATTCCAGAGAATTTAATTTGCTAGCACTGTATTTTACCCTGTAACGTTCTACGACACCCTAAAACCTGTACATGGGGGGTACTGTTTTACTCGGGAGACTTCGCTGAACACAAATATTAGTGATTCACAACAGTAAAACATATCACAGCGATGATATTGTCAGTGAAAGTTACTTTTTTTGCATTTTTCACACACAAACAGCACTTTTACTGATGATATAATTGTTGTGATACGTTTTCCAGTTTTTAAACACTAATATTTGTGTTCAGCGATGTCTCCCGAGTAAAACAGTACCCCCCATGTACAGGTTTTATAGCATTTTTGAAAGTTACAAGGTCAAATATATGGGTCAAATATTTTTACATTGAAAATGGCCAGGTTGGTTACGTTGCCTTTGAGAGCGTATGGTAGCCCAGGAATGAGAATTACCCCCATGATGGCATACCATTTGCAAAAGAAGACAACCCAAGGTATTGCAAATGGGGTATGTCCAGTCTTTTTTAGTAACCACTTGGTCACAAACACTGGCCAAAATTAGCGTTCAATTTAGTTTTTTTACTTTTTCACACACAAACAAATATGAATGCTTACTTTGGCCAGTGTTTTCGACTAAGTGGCTACTAAAAAAGACTGGACATACCCCATATTGAATACCCTGGGTTGTCTACTTTAAAAAAAATATGTACATGTGGGGTGTTATTCAGAGATTTATGACAGATAATAGTGTTACAATGTCCCTATTGATAAATTTTAAAAATGTATGTTTTTAAACCGCAATATCCTACTTGTACCTATAGCCCTATAACATGCAAAAAAAAGCAAAAAAGCACGTAAACACTAGGTATTTTTAAACTCAGGACAAAATTTTGAATCTATTTAGCAGTTTTTTTCATTCGCTTTTGTAGATGAGTAAAAGATTTTTCAAGTAAAAGTCAAAAAACATGTATTTTTTCAATTTTTCATCAGATTTTTGTATTTTTTTTAAATTAAAATACATGAGATTATATAAATAATGGTATGTAAAGAAAGCCCATTTTGTCCTGAAAAAAAAATATATAATTTGTATGGGAACAGTAAATGAGAAAGCGGAAAATTACAGCCAAACACAAATACCACAAAAGTGTAAAAATATTCCTGGTCGCAAATGTACAACATCGCAAAAACAGTCCAGTCCTTAAGGGGTTAAATTAGAGGGAAAAAGGTTTATAAATAATATCAGGAAGTATTACTTTACTGAGAGGGTAGTGGATGCATGGAATAGCCTTCCAGCTGAAGTGGTAGAGGTTAACACAAGAAAGGAGTTTAAGCATGCGTGGGGTAGGCATAAGGATATCCTAACTATAAAATAAGGCCAGGGACTAATGAAAGTATTTAGAAAATTGGGCAGACTAGATGGGCCGAATGGTTCTTATCTGCCATCACATTCTATGTTTCTAATTTGCAGTGATTATTCTCTATCATTTTGAAGCTGAGAACTGGACCCCCTGGTATTCAGTTTTCAGCCTCTGCACTGTTGATTGGTGCATGTTTATAGGTAAAACTTGGGTTTTAGCAATACTGTATTGTTTTTTGCCATTAGTAAGGCAGAACTTTAGTGACAGAAATCCTGAGTTTATAACTCTGGCTGTTGGATTAGTAAATAAAGAGAGGATACTTTGTTTGAATTTACATGGTAATTGGAATTAATCTAGCACCTTTTCCATGTATTGCCAATGTAGGTGATCAAACGCCTTTTCCACATGAAGTGCCACCAGAAGTCCCTCAGTTTTTTGCCTTTTCATTATTTCCAATATATCTATGAATCTTCTGGTATTGTCCTCCACCTGTCTCCCTGGCACAAAGCCTGCTTGTTTTGCCCCTATCAATTTAAATAGTAGCAGTTTCAGTCTAAATGCCATAACTTTTGCAAACAATTTTATATCTGCATTGAGCAATGATATAGGTCTTAGATTAGTGCAGTTAGTGGGTGGTTTTCCTGGTTTAGGCAATGTAATTATATTAGCTTCAAATAGTTTCGGGTGCATCCAGTGGCGTAGCGTGGGTTGTCAGCACCCGGGGCAAGGCAAGTAATTTGCGCCCCTAACCCTTGGATTTTAGCACTCGAGTCTCTTCCACTAGATTAGTTAAAGAAACCCTTACCCCCCAAGCACATGTATTGTTTGTCATGAAAATACTTATGTAATTAAAGTAAAATGCATCTAAATACAAGTTTATTTTCCAACACTTTATTGAGTGCAAACATGCATTACACACATTCTCCACATTTTCAGCAGGTCTATGAATACAAATATACAAATGTAGTAACCTAGCATGGGCCATGCTATAATATGTCGTCTCACAACCATCGTAAACAACAAAAAATATCAAGAACAAAAACTAAACATCAAAATGGAACCATACCCTGGAGATGATCCAAGACTGGGCTGGATGGAGCCAACTTCCTCAATCCTGTACCTCTAATTGTAATTCTTTAATAGAAGTGCAAGATATCAATCTGTATATAATATACAGATTAATTTAAATTCGCCTGCTTTTAATTAGCGCAAATTTTTTAACAACGGAATAGTGTTTCTTTAATGTGAGGTAAATTAGAGATTAGTGCCACAAATAATATACTAGATTGCCTACTTACAACGAGATGAGGCTGATGATGGGCTCTAGCTGCAGTCTGGCTCCACTGGTCTGGTGTAGAACAGGCTCTCTGGAGGCTGTTTGTAACTGTGGTCACAAAAATCAATATACTAGGAAGGAACGGGAAGCAGCTCCATTTTTGGGGGGCCCTTTACACAGTTCAAGGTCTGGGTCCCAGGGTCCACCTTCATGTTCCACCAATGAGTTTGTTCACAGGGGGTGGAGTGTGTAGGGGATGTCCTGATATGTGTGTAAGGAATGCATTGTGTGAATCTGTGTTTGTATGTGTAAGGGCTGCAAGGTGTGTTTCTGTGTATGTACAGGATGCAGTGTGTGCGTGTGTAAGGGGTGCATTGAGTGTGTGTAAGGAATGCATTGTGTGTTTCTGTGTGTGTAAGGGATGCATTGTGTGTAAGGGTTACATTGTTTGTGTGTGTGTGTGTGTGTGTGTGTCTGTGTGTGTAATGCATTGTGTGTTTTTCTGTGTGCAAGGGGTGCATTGCATGTGTGTGTGTAATGGATGTCAATCTCTCCCCCCTCCCTTGTTACTCTCTTCTCCCCCCTCTCCCTCCCTTGTCACTCTCTTCTCCCCTCCCCCTTCCCACTCTCATTGCCCCTTCCTCCCCTGTAACTCTCACCCCCCCCGTCAATTTCTTCTTCCCCCCCACCAATTTCTTCTTCTCCCCCCTCCCCTACCAATTTCTTCTTCTCCCCCTCCCTCCCTACCTCATTTCTTCTTCTCTCCCTCCCCATTTCTTCTTCTCCCTAGTTTCTTCTCTTCCCCCTCCCCTGCCAATTTCTCTTTCTCCCACCCTCCCCATTTCTTCTCCCCCTCTACCAATTTCTTTTATCCCACCCTCCCCATTTATTCTCCCCTCCCTTACCAATGTCTCACCCCTCCCTCCTCCTTTTCTCCCCTCCCCTACCAATTTCTTCTCTACCCCCTCCCATTTTTCTCCTTCCCTGAGCCTAATTTTTCTCTTATGATGCAGTGATGGTCCGCGGGTACAGGTTGCTTTTGTTTCCTGTACCCGGCCGGACTAACAGGAAGTGCACACTGAGTGTGCACTTCCTGTTAGTCCGACCGGGTACAGGAGACAGATGCTCCCTGTACCCGTCGGACCATCATGCTGCAGGGCTCGGCCACGCTACAACAAAGGTGGGGGGGAGGAGAAAGAAATTGGCCCGGGCAAAGCTGCAGCCGCCTGAGGCTCTCTACAGAGCGCTCGGGTGGCTGCAGCATGGGGGGGCCGGCCCTGAGCGCCCAGGCCCATGGAATAGGCCCATTGATTTATAATTAAAAAAAAAGCCAACAGTCTTAGCATAACTATGAACGTTCTTGATGTATTATTTGCATTCCAGCGTGGCCGCGCATGCGCAGAACGTTCACGCGTGCGTCATGACGTATGACGGTGCGCGTGACGGGCGCATGCGCAGTCACGAAAGAACCGGCGGACCAGCAAATTTAAAAGAGAGAAGAGAGTGAGAAGATTAAGAAGCTGCTGACGAAGTCTAAAGGACGAAACGCATTGAGCAGCATTGAGGACCCTTCCACTTTGGTATCAGCAGTTTCTGTTTTACATGATTTCTGCCTATGTGACTAGTTGTGGACATTATTAATGTATACCAGCTTGGAGTGATAGGAGTTGCACTCTGCCATTTTATTCCACTGTCTGCACTTTAGCAATTAGCACTTTTTCATGTTATGTAGAGCTGCTATACCTATGGGTCTTTAGCCTATTAAGGCTTTTTATGTAGATATATTTTTTTACTATTTGCACAGTGTTGGTGCACATTATTCAATAAACAGTATTATCCTCATTCATTTTATTATTATCCTCGTTTATTTATCTGGTGTTTCTGGCGCCCTGTATTTTCTTGTTCCAATATTACAGTGATACTGGCAATACAAATGCTGGTATTTTTCTCAGTATAAAGTAAAAAAAAAAAAAAAAGAGATTACTATGCAATACCAGCAATGGCGAGAAGGGATCACTGTGTGTGGAGACAGGCAGGGAAAGGACGTTCCAGCATATCCCTCCCTGCCTATCTATACTCACTGATCTGCAGGGGTGCAGCTACAGAGAGTCCAGACAGCAACTCCCACCCTGCAGAGACAGCCTACAGCTCAGGGAAGTAAGGGATGGGGGGAAAGGCTGCAAGGAGACATGGGCACACTGAGACACTAAGGGACATTGGGAGACATTATGACACAGACACATTCTCCCAGTGTCCCCATGTCTCCCAGCCAGTGTCCCTGGTGTCTCAGTGCCCCCTAGTCTCCCAGTGACCCCTAGTCTCCAAGTGCCCCCAGTCTGCCAGTGTCTCACTGTCCCCATGTCTCCTAGTGCCTCCATGTCTCCCAGTGCCTCAAGTGTCTCAATGCCCCCATGTCTCCAAGCTAGTGTCCCTAGCGTCTGTGGCCCTGGTGTCTCCTTGTCAGGGCCGTCTTTATTGCGGGGCAAACGGGGCAGCTGCCCCGGGCCCAGTTGCTCCTGGGGGCCCAGAGCAGCTGCTCTGTGGGCCCCACGATTTGCGCAGCCCCTATGGACCGTGCGGTGCGGCTCCCGCACACTGAGGAGGCTCCCCGGGTGGCCCATGCACTAAGGGCCACCCGGGGAGCATGTGTCAGCAGGGGCCCGGTCGGGCGCTGCAGCGCTTAAACAGCGCGACCGGGCCCCTCTTCCGGTTCTGCAGCCGGCTTGGAGGAAGTGACTTTACTTCCTCCCACTGGAGATAATGGCCGCGCGGAAGGAGGAAGGCAGGGAGGAGGGGAGTTCCAGAGGAGAACTCCCATCTGCCTCAGCCTGCCACTGGACCAGGGAAACCACCCTCCAGGAAAAGGTAAGAACCTGGAGGGTGGCTAAATGTAGGTCTGTGTGTGTGTATGTGTGTGTGTGTGTCAGTATGTCTGTGTGTGTAGTATGTCTGTGTGTGTGTGTGTCAGTATGTCTGTGTGTGTGTATATGTATGTAGGTATGTCTCTGTGTGTGTATGTGTGTGTCAGTATGTCTGCCAGGATATATTTG
Organism: Pelobates cultripes; assembly: GCA_933207985.1. Taxonomy (NCBI): domain Eukaryota; kingdom Metazoa; phylum Chordata; class Amphibia; order Anura; family Pelobatidae; genus Pelobates; species Pelobates cultripes. Next base: position 249,249,889 of record OW240913.1, on the reverse strand, counting down.
TGTGTCAGTGTATGTGTGTGTCAGTATGTATCTGTGAATGTTTTAATGTCTGTCTGTGTGTATGTGCCAGTACGTCTGTCTGTATGTCAGTATGTCTGTGTGTGTGTGTCAGCATGTCTTTGTGTGTCAGCATGTCTTTGTGTGTCAGTATGTCTGTGTGTGTATGTGTGTGTCAGTCAGTATGTCTGTCAGTGTATGTGTCTGTGTGTGTATGTATGTATGTATGTCTGTGTGTGTGTCAGTATGTCTGCCAGTTTATATTTGTATGTCTGTGTATGTGTGTGTCAGTATATATCTGTGAATGTTTTAATGTCTGTCTGTATCAGCCATTACGTCTGTCTGTGTATATGTCAGTATGCCTGTGTGTGTGTGTCAGTGTGTATGTCAGTATGCCTGTGTGTGTGTGTCAATGTGTCTGTCAGTGTATGTGTCTGTGTGTTTTAGTATATCTGTCAGTGTATGTGTTTGTGTGTGTGTCAGTATATCTGTTAATGTATGTGTCTGTGTATGTATGTATGTCTGTGTGTGTGTCAGTATGTCTGCCAGTATATATTTGTGTGTAGTGACTGTGTGTGTCAGTATGTATCTGTGAATATTTTAATGTCTGTCTGTGTGTGTATGTGCCAGTACGTCTGTCAGTGTGATTGCGGGTTAGATGTAATTGGGGGGTGAGGCAGTGGCAGGGACAGGGCCCATGGGGCCCAAGAAAATGCATTGCCCAGGGTCCTAATCATATTATAGACGGCCCTGCTCCTTGTCCCCATGTCTCCCAGTGCCCCCATGTCTCAATGTCCCCATGTCCCCCAGCCAGTGTCTCTAGTGTCTGTGTCCCCATGTCTTCAAGTGTCCCCTATTTTCCCAGTGTCCCCATGCGTCCCAGCCAGAGTCCCCTAGTCTCCCAGTGTCACTGGTGTCTCCGTGTCCCTAGGTCTCCCCCTGTCCACAGGTCTTCCCGTCTTCCTAGTGACATGGGGACCCTGGGATACATGGGGACACAGGGAGATATGGGGCATTGAGACACTGTGATACATAGGATCATTGGGAGACCTGGGGACACGACACTAGGGGACACTGGGAGACATGGGGTACTGAGACATAGGAACACTGAGATCTGGAGTAATCGACACATGGGGCCACTGGGAGGAATCCATCTATACAGCAGAATCAAACTAAGTAGTTTTTTGGTGATTTTACAGCATTTTCTCTTATGTCACTCCTTGTGATTTACATCATGTGATGTCACTCATATATTTAATTATGCAAATTAGCAAGGCCGGTATGTTTTTCCAAGAAAGGTGGCAACCCTAACTACTTTTCACATACCCTTACTTAAGTATGGAAACTTAAGAGGGATGTATGGGAACAAAACTTGTGTGGACTGGCTGACAATGAATATAGTTAAAGGGACACTAGAGTCACCAGAACAACTACAGCTTATTGAATTTGTTCTGGTGAGTAGAATCATTACCGTCAGGCTTTTTGCTGTAAACACTGTCTTTTCAGAGAAAATGTAGTCTTTACATTACAGCCTAGTGATAACTTCACTGGCCACTCCTTAAATGGCTGTTAGAGATCCTTCCTGGGTCATGGCTGCCTAAAATGCATCCAAACATTCAGCGTCTCCTCCCTGGGGGGGCTAGATGGTGGTGTTAACGCTATAGGGTCATGAATTCATGTTTGTGTTCCTGGCCCTATAGTGATCCTTTAAGGTAATGCTGACTTTGGTCTCTCTAACAATGTGCTTCTATACTCACTACATACAGCTTTTCTCTGTCCCAGACTATATACCAGGAGCTTCTGCCTGCTAGTAAGAAGGTAAGTAGACGAGTGGACCAGCGAGTGCTAGGGGACAGTCCTTAGAAAGCGTTGAGCGAGCGCATCATTAGATGCATTTATGCCAAGCTCAGGGTGCTGTCTGCATAGTATGCCCTTAGTTGGCCAGCTGCATGATTGGCAGGCAGCCTGACATGCATTCATACCAGGCTGGCCTTCTAATTCTTTGGGCAGACATATCCTCTTTTTGGGCATGTTCGCCCCTTTTGGCAGGTTACGTGATTTGTGTCAGTGGCACACCCTTTTACCGTGCCCATTGACTTCCTGCTTGACTGGACACTGCTGTTAGGGGTTATGGATTTACATGAAAGATGAAAACATAAATTAGTGAGAGATTAGCCTAGGGTATGTGTTTTCTTATAGCTGCTGTTTTCTTTCTCTCCAGCACCATCTCCATCAGATACATGATGCTTGGGAGCGTTTTACTGTTTTTGGTCGATATGATTCTGTAATTAGGCCCGTCATAATTGTCAGCACCAGGTCCACTGGGCTCTTAATCTGGCCCTGAATTTAGCCCCTGCTGATTTAACCAAATAGGGAATCGTTTGGGTTAGTTTCTGTTTAAGTTGGAATGCCAGTAGTTTACCTGCTTTATTCCCCTGTGTAGTATTTGAATTTTGATTTTCTCAGGTTCCATTCTGTTACCTATAATTCCAAATTTTCTAGTTGTTTTTTTAAGTTTATAAAGTTTATTACGTAAATGATCATTAGGCGTTTGTTTATGTTGTTCCACTATTTCTGCTATGGATTTAAAAAGTATTTTCTGTTTATCTCCAAATTTTCATTTTGCCCTTGCCCCCTGTGTTATAAATATTCCCCGCACTATACCCTTATGGGCCAACCATGTGATTTCTAGTGAAGTGTCGATATTAATGTTTTCTTTGAAAAATTGATTTATCGTATTTCTAATCTCTGTTTCACCCTTTTTTCTGTCTAATAGTACTTTATATGCCTGATAGGAAATATTATTATTATTATTTCATTATTTATATAGCACCATCAGATTCCGGTGTGCTGTACAATAGGTGGATAAAATGTAGAACATACTGGACCATGACCCGACCGTGTTATTGGATTTATAGATACTTTCAATAAAGATTGGAGTGTAGATGCATCTGTCAATCACATTCCTATTCTCGAATAATTAGAATGCGCCCCTGAATAAAAGGTATATTACCTTAATTGTGGGTATTTAGTCCTCCATGTATCATATAGGCCGTGACATAGCAGTAAATTTATTAATTTGGCACTTAGAGCAGTCTTTCTAGGGGATGGTAACTCATGTCCTGAAACATCGACCACTGGGTCCAACATGCAGTTGTAATCTCTGCATACATATAATTTGGCTTGTCTATATTTCTCGATACGTTTTAATGCTTTCTGTAAAAAGCTTATTTGGTTGATATTAGGAACATATATGTTTGCTATTGTTACCTTATCTTCACATAGAGGACCCACCAAATAAATATCATAGTTACATAGTTACATAGCTGAAACGAGACTTGCGCCCATCAAGTTCAGCCTTCCTCACATTTGTTTTTTGCTGTTGATCCAAAAGAAGGCAAAAAACCCAGTTTAAAGCACAATTTTGCAACAAGCTAGAAAAAAATTCCTTCTTGACCCCAGAATGACAGTCAGATTTATCCTTGGATCAAGCAGTTATTACCCTACATTGAAAGATTATATCCTTAAATATTCTGTTTTTGCAAGTATGCATCTAGAAGCTGTTTGAACATCTGTATGGACTCTGATAAAACCACTTCTTCAGGCAGAGAATTCCACATCCTGATTGTTCTTACAGTAAAAAAACCTTTCCTTTGCCTTAGACGAAATCTTCTTTCTTCCAGTCTAAACACATGGCCTCGTGTCCTATGTAAAGTCCGGTTTGTGAATAGATTTCCACACAATGGTTTGTATTGGCCCCGAATATATTTGTATAATGTTATCATATCCCCTCTCAGGCGACATTTTTCTAAACTAAATAGGTTTAAATTTGTTAACCTTTCTTCATAGCTGATATGTTCCATTCCTTTTATTAATTTTGTAGCCCGCCTCTGCACTTTTTCTAGTGCCATAATATCCTTCTTTAGAACAGGTGCCCCAAATTGCACAGCATATTCAATATGGGGTCTTACCAGTGATTTATAAAGAGGCAAAATGATATTCTCGTCCCGAGAATGAATGCCCTTTTTCATGCATGCCTTGGCCATTGCTGATTGATATTGCACATTGTTGCATAGTTTGTTGTCTATAACAATTATTCCCAAGTCCTTTTCGTGTGTTGTTATCCCTAATTCGCTTCCATTAAGGGTATACGTTGCTTGTGTATTCTTTACGCCGAAGTGCATAACTTTGCATTTTTCAACATTAAATTTCATCTGCCATTTGAGTGCCCAGTCCCCCAGTCTATCTAAATCCCTCTGCAGCAAAGTAATATCTTGCTCATGTTTTATTACTTTACAAAGTTTTGTGTCATCTACAAACACTGAAACACTGAAACACATCAATCATCCTTGTTTCTATCAATCATCTCTTGTCACCACAGACAGAATCATAAAAGAAAAGAAATGGCTCGTATTATTTTACAGAGTTTTGTGTCATCTGCAAACACTGAAACATGACTTTTCTTGTCTTGTCTTCAAGATCATTTATAAACATGTTAAATAGAAGGAATCCCAGAACAGACCCCTGAGAGACACCACTTGCCACCTCTGTCCATCTTGAAAATTTACCATTAATGACAACTCTTTGTACTCTGTTTTTAAGCCAATGTTCTACCCAAGAACAAGCATTTTCATCTAGACCGATTTCATTGAGTTTGAACACTAATCTATTGTGTGGAACTGTATCAAATGCCTTGGCAAAATCAAAATAGATAACATCCACTGCAACAACCTGATCTATACTTCTACTTACTTCTTCGTAGAACGCAATCAAGTCAGTTTGACACGACCTGTGCTTCATAAAACCGTGCTGAGTTTTGCTGATAACCATGTTCTTCTCAAGGAATTCTTCAATATTATCCCTTAATAAGCTTTCAAATATTTTCCCAGCCACAGAAGTTAAGCTCACAGGTCTATAATTTCCAGGCAAGGATTTTAAACCCTTTTTGAATATAGGAACCACATCTGCTTTCCTCCAATTCCCCAAAACACTTCCTGAAAGAAAAGAATCTTGAAAGATTAAAAACAGAGGTTCACTTATTTCTACACTTAGTTCCTTAAGTACTTGTGGATGGATACCGTCAGACCCTGGAGCTTTGTTTATATTAACTTTCTTTAGTTGCTGTAGCACCTTGTCTTGAGTTAACCAATTACAATTATTGTGCAAGTTTTTAGTAGCAATCATTTGCACATCTATTGCCATGGGTTCTTCCTTAATATATACAGAGGAGAAATAGTAATTCCTGCCTTTTCCTGGACTTGATTAACCAACACCCCCGTTTCAGTTTTTAGTGTACCTACACTTTTATTTTTGTTTTTTTTAAGAATTTATGTACTTAAAAAAATGCTTTGGGGTTGGTTTTGCTCTCTTTAGCTATCATCTTTTCATTTTGAAGTTTAGCAAATCTAATTGCCTTTTTGCACGCATTATTTGCTTCCTTATATCTTTTATAAGACGCATCTGATTTGTCCGATTTAAATGCTTTAAATGCCCTTTTCTTATTTTTTTTTTTTTAATTTGTGTTTTTATTAGAGTTTGGATACTCATAATACAACTGTGCCGTGATATCAAAGTAGTAACATCGTTATAACAATTTCTCAGAATACAACTTTGCTGTAGTATGAAAGTGCTAACAAGGCTATATCAATGATAATCATCTGGTTATAACAATAGTAATCATCTGCTAGGGCTGCAATATTGGCAATGGTGCAGTGAAGTTAAAGTGGTGACTAAGAGTTTATAGGATCAGGAGGCAATATACATTAGCCTAATCTGTATTCGATAAACCGTAGCATGAGCATGAACATTGTGGGGCTAGGAGAGTTAGCATTTGTAACAGGGGCTAAGTCTGTCTTGCACTGCAGTTGATCAGCTGTGCGGGATCTAAAGGTATGCATGCTACAGCTATATATCGAAGCTTAGGAGTGTCTCTTTGACATTGTCGGTATATACAGGCTCTTCTTCGGACCTTGATTGGTTTTGGGCATACGCTGCAGTGCATTGTCTTCTTCCCTGGGTTCCCTTCTGTCAGCCTCTGGGAAATTGAACTGGCGGAGGAACTTCTTTTGGTCGTCCGTGGAGGTCAGGGTAAGCATCTGGTTTCCCCGTGGTACCGCCAGGGATAAATCTGCCCCCCATCGGTATCTGACTCCTGCTTCCTGTAGTTGTTTGGCAATTGGTGCCAGCTGTCTCGGTTCTGCAAGTGCTGCGAATGGGAGATCCCCATATAGGGCCACAGTGCTACCCTCCATTTGCACAGTGCCCAGGTCTCTGGAGCGGGACATGATAGCGGAGCGAGTCGCCATGTCCTTCGTGACCGCTATAGTACCTCTGGGTGCGTCTCCTGGAGCTGTTGCAGCTTTTTGGATTCTAAACGCTGAAAATATTGTGTTGGGGTCAGTGCCTCCTTTAAGGCCCATTGTAGACATTAGGCGGTGGATGTAGGGTACTAAGGCCTCTCCCTCCACGCTTTCAGGTATTCCTCGGAGGCGTATGTTCTGCCTTCTATGTCAAGCTTCCATAGTGGTGGTAGTCCAAGTAAGTTTCTGGACTTGTGAGGAGAGATTCTGCATTAAGTCTTGGGAATGCTGTATCTGATGCTCCCTTGCACTTTCCTGTGTTTCCATTTCTGTGAGCCTCTGTTGGAGGTCCCCCACCTCCTTCTGTGTGCTTAGTATGTCAGCTCTCCACACCTCTCTCATTTCTGTTAAGAGGTCTCTTATGTCCTTTTTTGTTACAGGGGGATGACTCTGCCTCTGATTCTGAGTCAGGACACTGGGCTTCAGCCTCTGCTGGAGGCGAGGTAAAACTTTCCCTGTCATCCTGGGATTCTCCTGAGTCCTCCTCCTCAACTGTGGGCACCATCTTGGCGGCAGCCTGTGGAGTAGGCCTCGCAAATGAGAGCCGAATACCGGTCAGTTTGGGTGTCAGTTTTATTTTTGCGCCCCATTGGTGTCTCTGTGCGGGAGGTTTATATGTGGCCGTGTATGGGAGCCGTTTGTCGGGTAATTTTCTTACTTTATCGTGCGCTGATACGGAGTTCCACACACACACGTCTTGTTGCTAGGCAGTCGGCCACGCCTCCCCCCCTTTTTCTTATTTTTAATCTCTTGTTTTACTTTTCTACTAAGCCACATTGGTTTTAATTTGTTTCTTTTATATTTATTTCCCAATGGTGTATACTGAGAAATGTACCTTTCTAATATTTGTTGGAAGATGATCAATTTATCCTCAGTGTTCTTTTCACTAAAGAGTTTATGCCAAGCACCACAGTGTATTTCCTGCAAGCGCGCAACTACCGCCTGATATTTACGCAGTTGCTGAAACAACAATATAGTCTAGCGTTATATAACGCAATAGGTGCACACTCTTTGAAGCATTGTCCAAAAACATGAGACACAAAGAATGCTTTTTTTTAGAGAAACACACTGAAATCAATGTTTCTCTCTGACAATCACTAACTTCTGCTTTGAACTACAGTTCAAAGTGAGTTAGGCAGGAAACCCTTCTTAATAGCAAGGATGTGTTACTAAGGGGGGAGGTGGGGAAGGGGGGGGGTTTACAAAAGTGCTGATTTCAGCACTTTTATAAGATAAGTATGCAAGGAAAGGCAGTTAAACCAGTGTCTCTTCAATGGCTATTTTCTATTATATATGAGCCCATATATTTGAATCTTAATCAAAAGGGAAATCTTTAACTGTTTTTTTTTTTTTTAGTATATTGGATACTTTCTAACAACTGAATTATTCACAATATACAAAATATAACATTTACAAAATAGAATAATTGCAGCCACATAACTTCTGTGTGTAATTTACACATACTGTACTGTATACTGTTTATACTATGTAAATGCTAATAATAATCATTGCTATCTTCATCATCATAATCATAATAATATGTTTATTGTTTTTCAATCATTTGGCCAACAAGCTGTGAATTCTTATAAAGGACTACTCATTCCTATCATTTACAATAAGAGACTGTATTTTTAATTTTATAATTTTTGTTCTGTATGTTTTCACTTTCTATTTTTGTGAATGCATTTCACAGGTAGTTTATTACTGATACTGCATTTATGATTTGGTTCTTAAAGGTGTGGCTGATTTACACACAGCGTCATATATCAGCAGTATTTAAGTGTATTCATTCTAATAGCAAGCCTCCATAACAGACTGCTCTGTTTACTGCTGATGTATATGCTTAGTTATTTTTTAGGTCACGCTGCCAAAATCCCTTTAATGAAGTGTCACTCACATTGTTTCTCTTTTTTGCTGTGTATATTCTGTACAAGCAAGACAGCTCTGTCGTATGAGTTTATTTGTTTACTCCTGTTACCTGCTTTATTGCACTTCACTTGGTGCCTGTATGCCTATGCCATATATGACTATTTTAGATTTTTTATTTTGTAACATAATTGAGTGCTACTTTTTCACGAAATAAGTTTTCACAAAGTATTAAAATTACAATTTGCAAAATTACCAACTATTTCTGTTTGAGCTGTGTGCACATTCTTCAATTCCTTTTTTTATATTCTATTGTTAACCCAGGCAGAGTGGGCTTAGTAGAATCCTGCACCTCTGGGGAGTGTGGTTTAGTGTATATTATAGTACTTTTTTCATTAACTTGGTTGGACTTGCCACCATTCTTGCCAGGTTAGTGACAAAATTGCCTTTACCTCCCTCCCACGGGTGTTGTTATTCACAGGATGCCAGAGGTGAGAGGTATGCAGTAATAAAAAATGCACACCCCAAATTTTTGGCACTGGCATCTGCTGGGGAAACAGTTTAAATTATATTCTCACATATAAACTAGATCCATACATTAAAGGAACACTATAGGGTCAGGAACACAAACATTTTTTCCTATACCTATAGTATTAAAAACATCATCTAGCCCCCTTGACCCATATTGCCCGCCCCCTCCTAAATACAGTAAAATCTTACTTTTGTCTGCAGCTACTAGCTCTGCCCCTGATCTTCCTGCTTGGCTGACATCATCAGACGTAATTCTCTAAACTAATCACATTGCTTTCACATAGGACTGTTTGAGAATATCAAGGTGGCAGATTAGAGGCAGAGCGAGCAGAAGCCAAACACAGATCAGGCTAATCAGCATCTACTCTTAGAGATGCATTGAATCAATGCATCTCTATGAAGATAGTTCAGTGTCTACATGCAAAGACACTGAATTGCACTGCCTTAGGACGCACCTCTAGTAGCCATATGAGGAGTGGCCAGTGTGGGTATCCCTAGGCTGTGTAAACACTACATTTTCTCTGAATGATTATACTCACCAGAACAATTACAATAAGCTGTAGGTGTTCTGGTGACTATAGAGTCCCTCTAAACTATGTTCACAAGAGTTGTTGTAATAAGTATATAGAAATCATATTCTAAAAATGGCCCACTGAAATTTTCTTTTGGTCTTTTGAAAAGTTAATTTTTTCAATAGGACTCCTGCTGTCCTGCTGTACCTGCTTCTCATTTTTCATAAAAGCAAAATTTGGAAAGAAAAATCAATCATAGTTATTCAACTTAGGTCTCCCTTCCGTTTTTTTAACCCTGTAACTACTGATCACTTTTTGATTTAAAAAATATTCAGATAATATTTATTTGAAGCAACAAATTTATCGCTAGCATATAAACACATCACAATGCAACAATGTTGTAGAATGTTTTGCATGGAAACTAAAAAAAATAAAACTTTGTAAATTTATATTTATTTTTCACTTATTTGTTCATCCTTCATTAAAATATTTGGTAAATAAACAGCTTTAGTGTCCTTTATCTTGCAGTATTTCACACAGGGTCTGAAATGCTAGTATACAAACAATAATGCAATTCTTCTCATACACAGTAGATGTGACAAAAATATATAAAAATTGTCAAATACCTTGTTTATAGGTTTTTTTAAGGACACCAAATGCATTACTAGCAGTACATCTTACTAATAATAGCAACATAATGTAAAAAGAATGTCTGGATTTGAACATAATGCCCACATGCAGTAAATACAGCTAAACATATATATTTCTAAAAAAAAAAAAAAAAGGTATTTAAAACTACTATAGCAGTCTTTATCAATATCTGGACTGCTAATATAATGCTGGGACCCAATCACAAAAAAGAAAACAGAAAAAAATAAACAATGAAAAAACAATCAATCTTTACCCTGTGAGGGCTCAAAGAAGACTGAGCTTTATAAAGGCTTTCCTAATCTGTGCACTTTGAGTCAGAGCGCTTTATTTGGTTTAAGCCAACCAATCAGAGTTCTCTGACAGGTAAATCTCGAGATGGACAGGTAAGTCACAGTGCTCTGATTGGTTGGCTTTTATACTGACAGGTAAATCTCAAGACTTACCTGTCAGAGTAGACGCCAACCAATCAGAGTGTTCTGACTGAAATTGCATGGCATGGTAAAAGCTTTCACCTCGCTGCAATCTCAGTCTGTGAGGAGCCCCCACAGAAGGAAAATGGATTGTTTATTTTTGGGGCATTTTTTTTTTACGTTATGGTCCTAGGGTGGGGGGAGGATGAGGGGATTTAGGAAGCAGTTTTCCCCACCTTTTCTATCTAACTACCTATCTATCTATCTATCTATCTATCTATCTTTCAAAGGAACCATGAACCGGTAGCTCGCTCTTTGTAAGTAAAACAAACAAAAGAATACATTGCACAGACAAAATTTAATCCAACATGTAATTTGCATTCATCCACTTGTATTTTGGGAAGAATGGATGAATTGCCAAAAATTTGGATGAAAGGGTTTTCATCCTAAAATGAATGCCCATCAAATGTAAAGTTGCCTTTATCTTATTTTTCTCAAATAGTACTTTAGTACTTTATAGAGTATCCACCATCCACACATATTTACACATCATAGAAGCCAAATTAACCAAATGAGTTTAGTTAGAGTTTTGCATGGAACCTGGTTGAACAATGTGGCAAATAAGTGTCTACTGAGGGGTCTAATAGATGGTTGAGGTCTCCACAAATTACTGTGGTGCCTTCTTGGCATTTAGTGAGCTTTGTGTGAACTTTGTGGAGGAAGTTCCTCTGGTTAGAATTGGGAGCACAGACGTTTGAGATTAAATGTACTGCATTATTGAGGATACAGACTAAAATATGGCCTCTTCCTTGGTTTACAGAAGCTTTGTGGAGGAGTTCGAAAACAACTACTCTATGTATATAAATGTATAGACGTTCAACTTACAAATGATAGATGGTGTATTGTGTTGTCTTTACTACCTAATGTTGGTTTTCAAGACTGAGGGAAGTGAGTTTCCTAGAGAGATAAAAGATCTGCAGATAGTTTGCTGGCCTCTTTAAACAATAGTTGCTGTTTGTAGGGCACATTAAGACCTCTTGCATTGTGAGTGTAAATCTTCATCAGCGTATGAATGATAGCTTATTGTAGAGTGGGTAAATAGTTCAATGTCATACTCTCTAAAGGTTAGATAATTGGTTTATATGTATGTGGAAAGTCCCAAGTGTCTTAAGAGACAGAGTAGGCAGTAGTAATATACATTCCAGGGGTGTTTTTGGCCTGGATTAGGGTGTTTACCTGAAGGGGAACAAAAGAGTGGACAAAATAAACAGTAACATAATGGTTATCCATCCCCCCAAAAAGTATATACAATTAAGACCTACATATGGACTGGTTACAATAGATAGTGTAGTACCACAGGAGGCATTTTAATAAAAAAATCATGATGCACAGTCAGATCCCATTGTGTATGACATGACTGAAAGAGTCACTAAAAAAGATTGATTGTAAAGCTGAAACTATAATACAGATACTCAGACATTAGAGGAAGGGTGGATGAAGTGGAATATTGTTTGGCTTGGATCATTAACCAAAGAATAAAATAAAATAAAAGTAAAAGTAAATTATTAAATATCTACAATGTGAAAACTCACGAGACACTTGTGGTTAAACAGGGCTATGCCAGAAATAAATAACTGTTATTAATTATTATGTCAGCCTTCCATTCTACCACTAACAGAGTGACCAGATTTTGAAAATAAAAAAACGGAACACCTATTAGCGATACATAAATCCCTAAAAAATAAAAACCAGAGAAACACATACACATTAGAAGTCTTTAACCTATTCATAGCCAGGAGTGGCTATTACAGCTCACCCCCTTCCTGGTACTCAAATGAGTGTCTTTTCATTTACACTTACACACACATGTATTCATGCATACACACAGACTGCTGAAGACACACACACAGACTGGTGAATACACACACAAACATACTGCTGAATACACACACACACACAGCCTGCTGAACACACACAGACTGCTGAATGCATACACACACACACACACAGTCAGACAGGCTGCTGAATACACACACACACACACACACACACACACACAGACTGCTGAATACATACACATAGGCTGCTGAACACACACACAGACAAACTGCTGAATACACAGAGACTGCCTAATACATACAGCCAGACTGCTGAATACATGCACATGCACAGACTGCTGAACACACACACACACAAACACACACACACAGACTGCTGAACACACACACAGACAGACTGTAGTGTGGGGTGCAGTGAGTGTGTGTAGGGGTGAAGTGTGTGTATGTGGAGGGGTTCAGTGTGTTTGTGTGTGTATGTGGAGGGGTGCAGTGTTTGGGGGGTTCAGTATGTGTGTGGAAGGGTTAGTATGGGTGCAGGGGTGCAGTGTGTGCAGGGGGTGCTTTGTGTGTGTGTGTGGGTTGCAGTGTGTAGCAGTTAAGTGAGTGGGGGGTGCTGTGTGGGGGTGTGAGTGTGTGGAGCGGGTGCTGGTTGTATGTGGGGTGTAGTGTGTGTAAATGTGTGTGTGTGGAGGAGTGCAGTGTGTGTGTGAAGGGCTTGGTGTGTGTGGATGAGTGCAGTGTGTGTGTGTGAAGGGCTTAGTGTTTGTGCATGGGTGCAGTGTGTGTGTGTTTGTGTGTGTAGGGGATGCTTTGTGTGTGTGTGTAGGGGGTGCTTTGTGTGTGTGTAGGGCAGTGATGGCGAACCTTTTTGAGCCTGAGTGCCCAAACCGAAATACATGCCAACTTTTTTTTCCTCAAAGTGCCAACATGGCAATTAAACCTGAATACTGAGGTTTAAGTTTAGAAAAAAACTACTCGTACAGTTGTCCGAACTAATTAACAACTTTTGTTTTAAAAGAACACTACAGAGAGATCAATTATACAAATTTTAAATTATGATATAAATAGATAAAATTAAGCTTATATTTATTAGTATCTCCAACAAATGAAATACATACACACAGACTGCTGAACACATTCACACACCGGCTGCTAAATACATACACACACTGGCTGCTAAATACATACACACACCGTTCGCTAAATACACACACACACACCGCCCGCTAAATACACACACAGTCCGCTAAATACACATACAAACAGATTGTTGAATACACATACATACAGACTGACTGCTGAATACACACAGACTGCTAAATACATACACTGCTGAATACACACACACAGTCTGCTGAATACATACACTGCTGAGTACACACACACAGACTGCTGAGTACACACATTCACAGACTGCTGAGTACATACACACACACACACACACAGACTGCTGAATACACACACACTGCTGAGTACACAGAGACTGCTGAGTACACACACACACACACACAGAGACTGCTGAATACATACACACACTGCTGAATACATACACACACACAGACTGCTGAATACACCCACACACAGACTGCTGAATACACACACACAGACTGCTGAATACACCCACACACACACAGACTGCTGAATACACCCACACAGACTGCTGAATACACACACACACACACACACACACACACACACACACAGATTGCTGAATACACATACACAGACTGCTGAGTGCACACAGACTGCTGAATACACACACTGCTGAGTACACACAGTCTGCTGAATACATACACATAGACAGACTGCTGAATACACACACAGACTGCTGAATACACACACACAGACTGCTGAATACATACACTGCTGAATACACACACATAGTCTGCTGAATACATACGCTGCTTAGTGCACACACACAGAGACTGCTGAGTACACACACTCACAGACTGCTGAGTACATACACACAATCTGCTGAATACATACCCATGCACACACACAGAGACTGCTGAATATACACATACACAGACTGCTGAATACACACACACACACACACACACAGACTGCTGAGTACACACAGTCTGCTGAATACATACACACACACAGACTGCTGAATACACACATACATACTGCATTGAGGGGTGCAGTGTAAGGGTGTGGAGTGCTGTGTGTGTGGGGTGCTGTGTGTGTGGGGTGCTGTGTGTGGGGTTGCTGTGTGTGGGGTTGCTGTGTGTGTGGTGGGTAGGGGTGCTGTGTGTGTACGAGGTAGGGGTGATGTGCTGTGTGGGGGTAGGGGTTAGGGGGTAGGTGCTGTGCCTGTGTTGGTAGGGGGTGCATTGGGGTACAGCTTTGGGGTGCTGTGTGGGGGTAGGTGCTGTGCTGTGGGGGGTAGGGTTTGTGTGGGTAGGGTGCCAGCTTGGGGGTAGGGGTTCTGTCTGGGGGGTAGGGATGATGTGTTGGGGGTAAGGCGTGTGGGGGGGTAAGGTGCTGTGCTGTGGGGGCAGGGGGTGCTGTGCTCTGTGGGGTAGGGTGCTGTGCCAGTGTAAGGCAGGGTGCTGTGAGAAAGGTGGGGGAGGGGTGATGTGTGTTGGGGACAGGGAGTGCTGTGGGGGGTAGGTGTGCTGTGGGGGATAGGGGTGCTGTGGGGGTAAGGGTGCTCTGGGGGTAGGGGTGCTGTGGGGGCTAGGGGTGCTGTGCTGTGTGGGGTAGGGGTAAAGATACATTTAGAAAAAAAAAGTTATATTAATTCTGTATCCCCTCTCCCTTCCTCTTACCTTTGGTGAAGGAGGGGGGACAAAGCCATCCCTGGTGGTCCAGTGGTGGTAAGTATTATAGGAAGCAGCTCTCCTATCCTCCTGCGCGATGCTGTGTTGAGCATTGCCATGGTAATGCTTGCTCGCAGGAAGATAGGAGAGCTGCTTCCTAGAGCCCTCCCCCTGCCTCCCGACCCAGAAGCAGAGTAGGCATCTGCCGTTTCGGGCATGCAGGTGCCTACTCTGCAGACAGCCAGCGGCCCCCTCTCCCGGCGACCTATGGCCTCGTCCCAACAGAGAGGGCCTGGCGTGCCACCTGTTGCACGCGTGCCATAGGTTCGCCATCACTGGTGTAGGGGGTGCTTTGTGTGTGTGTGGGTTGCACTGTGTAGCAGTTCAGTGTGTGGGGATGCTTTGTGTGTGTGGAGGGGGTGTTGCTTGTGTTGGGGTATAGTGTGTGAGGAGGGTGCCGTGTGTGTATGTGTGGAGGGGGTACTAGTTGGGTAGGGCTGGGGCTCTGTGTGTGGCAGGGTTTAGTGTGTGTAGGGATTCAGTGTGTGTGGGGGTTTGTGTGTGTGGAGGGGATGCTGGTTGTGTGGGGTGTGCTGTGTGTATGTTGGAGGTGCTATGTGTGTGACAAGTGTAGTGTGTAATGGGGTTTAGAGTGTGGGGCGATATCAGTGTGTGTGGAGGGTGCTGTGTGTGTCACTAAAGGGGGGGGGAATAAAGGAGTAAATTCATATATTAAAAAAAGCTTTACATTACCCCCCCACCCTTCTTCTTACCTTTAGTTGGGGAGGGGGGGGGGACTACTTTTCAATCCTTGTTGGTCCAGTGTTGCCGCATACAGTTCAGCAGCTCCTCTGGCTGCAGGCTGACTACTCTCTCCTCCCGCGAGTACAAGGCTGTGTTGGAGTGTTGCCATGGTAACCTGCGGCAACGCTGCCTCTAAGGCCCTGGCTCCTTTTCTCCCTTTGCAGCGGCAAACTGCTGGTGAGGGAGAGGGTGACCAGAAGTCCGGTTTTAACAGGGCCTGCAAAAAACAGAACATTTATGTGTCCCGAGAAACTTTCTTAAGACGCAGGGACATATAGCCAAAAAGCGGGACTATGCCGGTAAAACCGTGACGTCTGGTCACCCTGACCACGAACATTACAGCCACATTGGTAAAGTTGTGTTTGATCGCTGAGGCAGTGGTGCTAGGTTACATTTTTTCACATCTGGGATCCTTCTACTAGCAAATGAATGGTGGTAAGTGTCATTTCTGTTTACTAGCCGCTGGGTCGGGTACCAGCCCCCCGTGTATTGAATGTGGTGTTTTTGCAGGGTGTCCATGATTTCCTGATACAGTTTCCTCTTCCTAAGCGTAGCAGCTCATATGGGTGTGTATTCTGGGTACAGCTGTTGTAGAGCAGGAGCTCTTTGACATGGTAATTGTGAGCTCTGAATAGTACATCCCATGTATTGCATTAAGCAGATGTTTCAGTTTATTCACTCAATGTATTCAATCCAGAGAAACATCTCATTTGGGATGTCAGGTGCCAGAGACTTGAAGAACCTGTGTACAAAAGAGTGGTGGTCTGATGGTTTAATGGTTCCTGGTATCCCTCTAATGCGGAGAGATCTTGATAATCCATAAGTTTAACCCCAAAAGATTCCAATTGTGTTTCAATTTGCTGGAGTTTGTCTGCTAGACTCTAATGTATTTTGGCAAATATACATGCCCGGTGAAGTATCTTAGTTCCAGTGCACTGCAGTTCAGCCACGCTGGTGTGCTAAGTAGATACCAGTTCAGTGGACAGTGTTTTCAAAAACACTTTCTAGGTGGGTCGCCTTCTAACTCAGGGTCTGGTGTGAGCAGGGCTGTCCCCATCTGATACTACTCCGCCATCTTGGGTATACGTCTAGCAGCCTGCTTCACAGACTCAGGCAAGCATGTCATCTTTTTCCTGTTGACGCTTCGACTTATACTAGGACATAATGCCCAAATAGGTATTTGCCAGCTCGGATTGTTATCAATTACCACCTTGAATAACTGCAGCACTGGACCCCGCTCAACAGAGCTTAACCTCGAGCATCCATCTTGAGCAGCTTCTGGTCTGGTCTGGCCCCCTCTCTGTTTTTATTTTATTAAAGATAAGATACTCAAACTATACTAAACTTTGTCATTTCTTCTCATCAATGTTTTATTTGCATGAAGGAATACATTACCAGAGCACATGAATTATTATGTTTATTCTCTTCTTGAATCAGGAAAATGTATATTTATAGATTTGAGATTACAGGTAACAATTAGCAATTAACAGTTGCACAGTTTATGCTATTCTTGTGCACATATAAACAGCTAAAGTGTAAAAAAGTGTAAACACGTACATTTGAGGCAAGTACATGGGTATCTTTTTGAATTATGCAAGGATTTAGTTTGAATTCATTATGTATTGTGAATACCATTAAAGGAATACTAAAAGCATCATAACCGCTATAACCCATTTCTTACCATAAGGTCTGGCATGAGCTGTTACCCATCTCCACTTCCATCTAAAAAGAGCTGTAAGTTCTTTAGCAGGAACCCTGTTAGCTCTCTTGAACTGAACCCTGCAATGCTGGGCACTTGCTGTCATAAAGGCATAACTTGTATAGCTATATTAGGAGCAAATGCTTATTTAACACACAATTTAAAATATTTTGCACAATTGTAATCATAAATTCACTCAGTGTCCATTGTATATTTATTAGTTGTTTTATTTACTGTGATTTGAGTTTCTGACATGTGGCGTGTTGGTTCAGAGGAATTTCATCCCTGTGATCCCTTTGGGAAAACTTTTTGGATAAACCAAAATGTACAGAAAAATATTTACATAATATAAATACTATAAATATATATATTTGCAGTACACTAACAGGTGCATTTCCAGACCATTTCACACCATTTGTTGGCTGTTCCACAACCATAGTTACATAGTTACATATTAACATACATAGTTACATCAAGTTCAGCCTTCCTCATATGTTTTTGCTGTTGATCCAAAAGAAGGCAAAAAACCTAGTCTGAAGCGCTTCCAATTTTGCAAAATTCCTTCTTGACTCCAAAATAGCAGTCAGATGTCTCCTTGGATCAAGCAGCTATTACCCCACTTTTTAGAAATTATATCCCTGTATGTTATAGTTTTGCAAGTATTTATCCAATTGCAGTTTAAACAACTGTATGGACTCTGATAAAACCACCTCTTCAGGCAGAGAATTCCATATCCTTATTGCTCTTACTGTAAAAAAAAGCTTTTCTTTGCCTTACATGAAATCTCCTTTCTTCCAGCCTAAATGCGTGACCTCTTGTCCTATGTATAGCCCTGTTTATGAATCGATTTCCAGATAATGGTTTGTACTGGCCCCGAATATATTTATATACTGTTATCATATTCCCTCTGAGGCGCCGTTTTTCCAAACTAAAGAGATTTAAATTTTTTAATCTTTCTTCGTAAATAAAATGCTCAATTTCTTTTATCAGTTTTGTAGCTCGTCTCTGCACTTTTTCTAGTGCCATCATATCCTTCTTTAGAACATGTGCACAAAATTGCACAGCATATTTAAGGTGTGGTCTTACCAGTGATTTATAAAGAGGCAAAATTATATTTTCATCTCAAGAATTTATGCCCTTATTTATACATGACAAAACCTTACTGGGCCTTAGCAACTGCAGATTGACATTGTATATTGTTGCCTAATTTGTTGTCTATAACAATTCCCAAATCCTTCTTGTGTGTGGTTATCCCTAATTCACTACCATTAAGGGTATACATTGCTTGTGCATTCTTGATCCCGAAGTGCATAACTTTGCATTTCTCTACATTAAATTTAATCTGCCATTTTAGTGCCCAGTCCCCAAGTCTATCTAAATCCCTCTGCAGCAAAGTAATATCTTGCTTACATTTTATTACTTTACAAAGTTTTGTGTCATCTACAAACACTGAAACACATCAATCATCCTTGTTTCTATCAATCATCTCTTGTTACCACAGACAGAATCACAAAAGAAAAGAAATGGCTCGTTCATTGACCGTTTCATTTGTTTTAAAATTTTGTCCATATATTGATTCAGAGTACAATATTTTGGACAATTGATCGATTGCCCAAAATTTAGACGAATCACCTTTTTTTTTTTTAAACTGAATGTATACATTTAATAGTAATATTAATATTCTTACCCAATACACATTAACCTAAAGTTTGATTGTTTTACATAATTTCCCTTTCTGTGCTTTTAAAAAAAACTTTTTGGTGAATTTTACCCATGTTCATTTTTGCATATTTTAACAGTAGATCCATATATCTAATTTACCCTTATAACAGTTTGCTGCAGCACAGTAACTTTCTGCTTAACTCAGAATGACAGCAAAGAAAAGTATTCTCACAAGTCACTACAGGAGCAAAACTAATTATGAAGAATGCTTTGGGATGTGTAGTATTAAGCAATGTGAAAGTGAGACAAATAACCAACAACACTGAGTCACTTTAAAACATATCAGCCACATATTTATTTTCCCTGTTAGCAGCAATGCATCCTGATGGAAGGAATTATGTGGCATTGTGACAGAACATTGACAGGTTACCCGAAGGCAATTCAGGATGTAGAGCTACTTGCTAAATTTAAATGCTAACACATGCTCATAATGAAATTCTGTACATTGGAAAATGTACTGGAA
>OW240913.1:249207923-249226787 GCA_933207985.1 Pelobates cultripes | reverse complement strand
GGACACTGGGAGACATGGGGATACTGGGAGAGATGGGGAAACACAAACTGGGCGACACTGGAAGATAGGGACACTGGGAAACACTAGGGGATACTGGGAGATACTGAGAGACTAAGAGACATGGGGATATTGGAAGAGATGTGGACACAGAAATAGAGAGACTTGGAGACACTGTAGAGATTGGGAGACAATGGGAGATACTGAGAGACTGGGAGACACTAAGAGACACTGGTAGAGATTGGGGTACACTGGGGGAGATAATGAGAAACTGGGGGAGATGGGGATACTGGGAGACTGGGAGACACTAGGGATCACTGGGGGATACTGGGAGACATTGAGACACTGGGGGGGCACTGAGAGACAGGAAGATATGGAGACATGGAAACCCTGGGAGAGGCAGAGAGACACTGAGAGAGACTTGGAGACAGTGGGGGACAGGGAGACACTGAGAGAGACAGGTAAAAACATGGAGAGACACAGATGGAGGTAACAGGATGAGAGACAGATTAGGATTTGCACAGGAGGAGAGACACAGATATTTAGTAGATATACCTTCACAAACAAAAAAATGCTTGCATTTTTTCTGCAGAGCTGCAGACTTGCTGTCTGTAGCCTTTGCAAGCCATCCCCTATTACCATGGGGCAGACTTTCAGACTGTGCTGAGGAATACTCCAATCAGAGACATCTCACTAAGAAGCCTCTGTGCTGGAGCCACACATGCAGTCGCACATGATTGCATCTTTCCAGTGCTTCTCAATGAGCTGTAGTACTTCTTATTGAGAAGGGCGAAGGCAAGTGTGCTCTATTTAAGTCAGAAGTTTGGCATTTCAGGTGGGTGGTGGTGGGTTCTGCAGAAAATGCACAGTGTGCTTTGATGTCCGTGGGCCAAGGCCGGCAGGGGAGATTCTTTCATCTCCCCTGCTGACCCATGCAGAGCCAGCTTTGCTGTAAGTCCTCGCGGTCTGTTGAGGAGATCAAAGATCTCCTTCACTGGCCCACTGACATTTAGTTCAAACAGAGTGAGGGAAGGGCCTGGGAGGCTCTGTGTTCCTCCCACGAGCAGGCTGATCAGAGCATTGCCGCGTGTTACCATGGCAATGCTCTGATAAAGTGCTGTGCTCACAGGAGGACAGGAGAGTCAGGCTAATGTGAGCATGCCACCACTGGACCACCAGGGCTTGCAACATTATGTCTTCCTTCCCCGGTAAAGCGAAGAAGAAGAGAGGGGGAGACATTAGAATAGATTTTCACATCTCACCCACCTACACACAGCATATACCCTATGCACCCTTCACACAAAAACACACCCTAGACCCCTCACAAACACTGCCCCCCTCACACACACACAGACTGCCCCTCACACACAATACAACCCTCACACACACGCTGCCTGCTTCACACACACACACACACACATACTGCTCCCTCACACACTGCCCCAGACACACACTGCAACCTTGACACACATTGCTCCCCTCACACACACAGCACCTCTCACACACAAATTACCTCTAACACACACACTGCACCCCTTACACACACTGAACACACACACACACTGCACCCCTTACACACACTGAACACACACTGCCCTCTCACAGACACTGCCCCCTCTCACACACACACTGCCACCCTCACAAACACTGCCCTCTCAAACACACAGCCCCTTCATACACATAGCACCATTCACACAAACTCTGCCCCCCTTACACACGCACCCACTCCCCCCTCCTTCACACACACACAGCAACCTTCATACACACACAGCACCCCTCATACACACATCACCCCTCACACACACAGAACTATTTAAACACACAGAACCCTACACACACACACATACACACATCACCCTTCACACACACTGCACCTTACACACACACATTGCACCTTTCACACACACAGCACCCTTCACACACACAGCATCCCTCACACACACACAGCACCACTCTGACACACTGCCCCCTCACACACACTGCACCTTTCACACACACACTACACCCTTCACACACAAACACACACACACAAAAACTCACAGTCACACATAGAAAAAAGTAGAATAGAAAATAGAAAAAAGGAAAATAAATAGATTTAAGTACATATTTTTTTTTTTTAAACTTGTTTCTATAAACATTTTTTACAAAATCACACTTGCACTATACAATTAGTTACTGTTGCACTGGTGGGCGGTAAGGACATTTTACCATCAACAAAGATACAAAAGTGGGTGGTAGGTATTGACAGGTTGACTAGAAATCTTGCTGGCTGTACGAGTATGCACTTTTATAAACTTATGTTTTCTTAAATGACAAACTACAAAGACATAAAGCACTTCAGCAAGCTGAATTACTTCATGAATCTGGTGTGTGCCTTTAACAATTAATAAAATCCACCCCTACATTCTTAAATACACAAATGCATTTACACAAAGCAACATCAAAAGCAAACTGCAAAATACAAGCCATAAATATCCATACTGGGACTATAACAGAACTGGCTCATATTTCCAAATCCGTTACTTTGGTCTTAATTTTGTAGTTTGGTTTTCAATTCTCTACACTACATTATTTAGTTTAGTGAATAAACTACAAAGGTTTAACAATTAAACTGTGTAATTAATCTTTCAATTCACTACATTTCAAATTATAGACAAAAACAATTGATTAGAAACATAGAAACATAGAATGTGACGGCAGAATGTGACGGCAGCCCACCTAGTTTGTCCAATTTTCTAAATACTTTAATTAGTCCCTGGCCTTATCTTATAGTTAGGATAGCCTTATGCATATCCCACGCATGCTTAAACTCCTTTACTGTGTTAACCTCTACCACTTCATGCTATTCCATGCATCCACTACCCTCTCAGTAAAGTAATACTTCCTGATATAATTTTTAAACCTTTGTCCCTCTAATTTAAGACTATGTCCTCTTGTTGTGGTAGTTTTTCTTCTTTTAAATATAGTCTCCTCCTTTACTGTGTTGATTCCCTTTATATATTTAAATGTTTCTATCATATCCCCCCTGTCTCGTCTTTCCTCCAAGCTATACATGTTAAGATCCTTTAACCTTTCCTGGTAAGTTTTATCCTGCAATCCATGAACCAGTTTAGTAGCCCTTCTCTGAATTCTCTCTAAAGTATCAATATCCTTCTGGAGATACGGTCTCCAGTACTGCGTACAATAATCCAAGTGAGGTCTCACCAGTGTTCTGTACAATGGCATGAGCACTTCCCTCTTTCTACTGCTAATACCTCTCTCTATACAACCAAGCATTCTGCTATCATTTCCTGCTGCTCTATTACATTATCTGCCTACCTTTAACCTTTAAGTCATCAGAAATAATCACCCCTAGATCCCTTTCCTCAGATGTTGCGGTTAGGACTCTATAAAATATTCTGTACTCTGCCCTTGGGTTTTTACGTCCAAGATGCATAATCTTGCACTTATCCACATTAAATCTCAGTTGCCACAACTCTGACCATTTTTCTAGTTTACCTAAATCATTTGCCATTTGGCTTATCCCTCCTGGAACATCAACCCTGTTACATATCTAAGTATCATCAGCAAAAAGACATACTTTACCATCAAGACTTTCTGCAATATCACTAATAAAAATATTAAAGAGAATGGGTCCCTGAGGTACCCCACTGGTGACAAGCCCATGCTTCGAATATACTCCATTGACTACAACCCTCTGTTGCCTGTCACTCAGCCACTGCATTATCCATTCAACAATATTGGAATCCAAACTTAAAGATTGCAGTTTATTGATAAGCCTTCTATGTGCAACAGTGTCAAAAGCTTTACTGAAATCTAGGTAAGCAATGTCTACTGCACCACCCTGATCTATTATTTTTGTTACCCAATCAAAAAAATCAATAAGATTAGTTTGGCATGATCTCCCTGAAGTAAACCCATGTTCTTGAAATCCATGTGGTTTTAGATGTTCAATAATCCTATACTTTAACGTGGTTTCTATTACTTTCCCCACTACTGAAGTAAGGCTTTACTGGACTATAGTTGCCCGACTCCTCCCTACTGCCTTTCTTGTGAATGGGCACAACGTTCGCTAACTTTCAATCTTCTGGGACTACTCCTGTTAACAATGATTGGTTAAATAAATCCATTAATGGTTTTGCTAGTACACATTAGATAAAATTCTCAAATTCAGCCTAGGCACAACTTGGCTATTTTAACCTACATTTTGCAATTCAGATTGTAATTCATTACAATTTGGTGTTTAGAGAATTAACCCTGTGTATTTGTACATGTATATATTGTCTATGATGCAGACAGGACTGTGAAGCAGACAACCTACTGCTGGGTCCATTGAGTAAGCACTCAGAAGGGTAATTAAAACTCCCCAAACTGCAGAACAATCGCTCTGTGCAGCAGAATCAAACTGTAAGTATTTTTTTATGATTTTACAGAGTTTCTCTAATGTCACTCCTTGTGATTTACAGGTAAGTCACTGAATGAGTTTTTCAGCAACATGGGATGGGGGGTGGGAGGGAGAGGGGCACTGCGGGAACATGCAGTGCCAGGAAAATGGATATGTTTTACTGGCACTGGAGAGTCCCTTTAATTATGCAAATTAACATGTTTTTTTTCTAATAAAGGTGGCAACCCTATTCCCAGCACATCTTCCCATATATTCTGCCAGATCTAGAAATCGTTGCAGTATTAATTATACTAATAATCTCATTGCCATTCAATAAACAAAGGAAATGTTTTCCTGAACTCAGAAAAGTGATTTTAGTTTTCTGGATCAATCACTGCACTGATGGAGATTGGTTTCAAGAGAAGCCTGAGGATAGAAATCTGACAGTTTCTAGGTGTGTCAGTAAATTCTCAGCACACTGTTGTATAGAAAAGCAGACAGGATTATTCACTAAACACCAGATGGACAGAATTCAGTGGGAATATCTACTAAAACTAATTCCAGATGGAATTCAGCAGTATTAATTTTTGCGTCATTTTAGCCATCTGAATTGTTTTAGTTTTAGTCTAGTTTTAGTCCACTGTTGGGGCTCCATGGGGCCAAGAAACACACAAATGTAAAAAAAAAGTGATTATAGGAGGTGATAGTAATTGTCTATAAGATCCCATATTAACTTTTTCTGCATCTGTTATAGACAATAATTTTAGCCAGAGTAATAATTCCATTAAACCATTAATTGAATTGCTTCTATATTATGACTAGATCCATGGAGAGCCCTCCATTCTACTATTAGGGATAATACATACCATTCTATGGTAACACTTATTCACGTATAGATAGTTTTTTTTATTTACTCTATTCATACTATTTTTTCTAAAGTGATATCTTTTGACATTAATCAAATCATGTGGTGCCTCTAAAGTTTTAGGAACACAGAGATTGAATGATAGCCTATTGCAAGATCCCACTTTGTTACTATTACTATTATTATTATTGGTATTTATAAAGCACTAACAAATTCTGTAGCACTTTACAATATTATAAGAGGGGCAGATTTAACAATAAATGAGACTATTACAACAATTTACAGGAACAATATGTTGAATAGGACTATGTTCAAATGAGTTTACAGTCTAGAGAAAGTGGCGGTATAAAACACAATAGGACAGTATTTATTAACATAATTAGAAGCTGAACTGAAATTGTATTTTCTACTACATTACACTTCTGAGGTATCTCTCGCCTAATATGGTTGACTCATAAAGCCTATAAGATAGGTGCCTTTATTTGACATTTTAGTTTTTCACCAAAAACAACACCACCAAAATTATGTTTCCTTAACAGAAAAAAATACATTATTTAAATAAAATAAGATTTAAAAAAAAGCTAAAGCTGAATATCAGGAATTAGAGTTAAGACTACATTTCTTCTTTATTGGTTAAAACAAAATATATTGCTCATGGTGTAAGGGCAGGTGCAGTTTTGGCATCTAGATTTAAAAGGAAATCTGTTGAACAGAGATATCAAATTATATGCTAAGATATCATGATGATTAGCAAACATCTTGCCTACTCTCATACATTATGACCAAACTGGTTTTATTTGCACAAGACAAGAAGCAGACAACACCTTCAAACTTCTAGATCTGGTTCATCAGCTCAATTATCAAACTACACAAGGGCTATTATTGACCTTAGATGCTGAAAATAGCATTTGACAGTTTGAATTGGCTTTATATGAAACTGATGCTGATAAAGTTTGGTTTTCCACAGGATATTATACAAAGTATTATGTCACTGTACTCTGCCCTATAGCCATGGTCTATTCTGCTGGTTTCTCTTCTGACCCATTTCCAATTTCAAATGGCACAGACCAGGGATTCTCCTCTTTTGTTTATACTATCTATGGAACTCCAGGGCTGGTACATTGGGTATATGAGGAAAGGGAGCAATTTGGTATAGGCTATCTCAACAATAGGTTATGGACACCAAAACATTTCCAGTGAGGAGTTACTCTACATCACACAATCTGTATTTGGGAGTCCTTTTCGTCTAAATTAGGAGATCCTGCTAAATATTTTACTTTCACCCCATTATTTGCTCTAGCTGTTTTCTATATTACAAATTAAATAGCAACTGTCTTCCAAAAATATATTCTTTTGTATTTACAATTAAAAAAACATTTTTACTAAGCATGTACAATTGTAGTGGGACTATTTCCCACCACAGATGCCTACCATTGTAATCAAACGTTTTCGACCCCTATTGAAAATGAGGTGTATTGCCAAAATATACAAACTTTTAGCTGTTTCCAATGAACAAATAAAACATTGTATTTAGCTATTTCAATTTGTTTAAAGTGGGTTCCTCAAATTCAACTAAAAATGCAACTTATAATGACTTGTCTAGTCTCAAAATTATTCAATCCCTTTATGGCAAGCATATTTAGTAGAGCACATTTTTGCTGTTATGACCTGCTGCAAATGAGGTGCATAGCCAGACACCAGCTTCTGGTAGCGTTGCTGAGGAATCTTGGCCAAGTTCAGTAATATTCTTGAGTTTGCATGCTGCAGCTGCCTTCTTCAGATCTCACCAGAGATTTTCTATGAGGTTCAAGTCAGGTGACTGTGATGGCCACTGTAGAATATTTCAGGACTTTTTCTGCAAGAATGCCTTGCTGGAATTTAAAGTATACTTAGGATCATTGTCTTGTTGGAAGGTTCAATGACGCTGAAGCTTCAGCTTCCTCACAGATATCATGACATTTGTTCCTAGGATTTCCTAATACTTCAATGAATCTATCTTGTCTTCCACATGCTACAGGTTTCCAGTGCCAGAGGATGCAAAGCAGCCCAAGAGCATCACTGAACCACCACCATGCTTAACTGCAGGCAAAGTTCTCTTTTCAGTGTACGATTCATTCTTCTTCCTCCAGACATATTGCTTATCCATTGAGTGAAAAAGTTGGAGCTGACTTTTTCTTGTGCTTTTGGGTCAGTAGTGGTGTACGTCTAGGAGTTCTGGCATAGAAATCTTTTGCATTTAGTACATGTTTTACTGTGCTCACTGAAACCTTGGTGCCTCTTGCCATCAAGTCTTGCTGCAGGTCTTTTGCAGTCACTCGATGGTTTTTCTCTATCTGCCTTCTAAGAAATCTGGTTGCAGCCATTGATAGCTTCTGTTTTCTGTCCCCGTCCAGGTACAATAACCAATGTTCTGTCAACTTCCTTCAACTTTGAAATTGCAAACTATTCTTCCTAAGGGTGCCTAGGAATATTCAGTGCCTTTGCTATTTTTTTTATCCTGTTCCTTGTTTGTGAAGGGCGATGATCTCTAACTTTGGATCATTTTTTTACTTAGCTATATTTCCGACATGCCGTCAAACATGACACTCAACAAACCCCTAGTGAGTACAGGTATTTCAAGTGTTCCAGCTCAATCTTACCTACTGCAACTAATAAAGCCCTGGATTAGTTGCATCAGGGGTGCTTGAGACAACACCTATTTTGCATATTTGTGCTGTTGTAAGGGATTCTATTAAGGGGGTTGAATAATTTTATGACTGGACATTATTATTATTATTATTAGTCATTATAAATTGCATTTTCTGTTGAATTTGGGGAAACCACTTGTGTTGTGTTGAGCTATTTCAATTGCTTTTGTTTGATTTGTTCATTGCAAACAGCTGAACGTCTGTAAATTTTGATTCACCACAACTTGCTCTTTCGGTGTGTCGATTTTCCAGTGAACACAACTGTTTTTTGCAGGATTTTAACAAATGTTTAATGTTGAATTCACAGATTCCTGTCCCTGGTTACCTCTTTACTCTGCAAAATAATTGGCAAGTACGTCCAGATTCAAAGGAAAACCTAGGTGAGTCTGTACAATATTCAGTAAATTTGTGATATTTTATGAATAGTCATGTTCTGACAAGATTCAAATGAGATGTAGCTCATTAATTTTAATTATTTACAGAGGAGGGGTAAATAACAGAAAACCCTGACATCATATAAAGTTCATGAACTAAGGTAACCATTCCATGAAAAAAGCGTTAACATTTTCTTTTAATACTGTCATACAAGCCTTACATTTTGTGTACTGGTATATTGCAAAATTCTAGAAAAAAAAATATTTGTGATTCTGAACCTTCTCAAAAAAGTTGATAGGTTTAGAGACCATTCGGGCGTAGAAACACAGTTTAATAGTGCTTGGGGTCAATATATTCCATGAATATCACATTTGTGGGATTCGTGTTTACATACTACCTTCTAAAAGATGGCAAACTGTTTTTGATCTCTCACTATGTTTAACATTTGTCAGCAAATGAACAAGAGGGGGTTGCTCATGTCAACTGTAGCGGAGCTCCTATACCCTGGCTGGGTATCTCCGCTGGAATATCCCACGAGGTGGAAAAAAGCGCTGTTTAATGTTACAGCCCTTATTCCCCCTACAAATCAGATGACACTTGATGTTGGGACAATGGCAAAGTTTAATGGGACAAGCTGGTCTCTCTCACTGGCATTTATGTGTCTGGGAGATAATTGAATCACCTCTTGCTAAATCAATTTTCTCCCAGATACAGAACCTCTTACATTAAAAAAACAAACAAAAAAAAACCAACATTAATAAAACAAGCCTGAACCCCCACAAGCATATACCATTGGAACGGTCTGATCTGTGTGTCCATTCTGGCAAAAGAGCTCTCAGATCTATGAGGAATTGGGGAAACGCCACCAGGTTCTGAGCAGCCATTCGCTGAATCCTGGCCTGAATGAGCTCAGGAGAATTACAGCTAGGTCCTGCTGAAGTGCTAATGACTTATTCTGGCCCCCTGGTTCCTGAGTGATATAATCTTTAGAGAATTATTTAGGCATACAAGGTACATCAACCAACCTCTACACTTGGTGCTCTACGGACAGAAGTTATGTATCTTCAAAGCATAGATAATTTTGTGAAAGCTATGTAATTCAGTAAATTTTTCTTAGAAACAAACAAAGAGACAACATTTGGACTCCATTTTGGAGTCTTTGTCAAGTCAATATTCACATACTTGTGATTTAAAAAAAAAAAAAAGAATGTTAAAAAAAAAAAAAATGCCTGCACCCCATACATATTCTGCATCCTGAGCTTCTTCGACTATGCTCAATGCTATATCTCATGGTATAATAATGTGCATGCTAGCACATAATGCATTATAACATATACACACAATATTATGTATATGTTCATAAAAATAACACAGTTAAAGGACTTATGAAAGAGGACATTCACAGTCATATAATGTTATTTGATCAGTATCTTTCACTGCCAGATTTATTAAATGTGAGGATTTGAAGGAAACTTAATTTCAAATTCAAAAATACAAAGATATATAAAGAACAGCATATGTCCATCTTTTAAAATTCTTTATATGTTTTACGTTACATATGAATAGATACATCATGATCTAACTAATGTTAAAGTGCCCGTACAAAATGTCAGCACTGTACAATGGCCAGTCAGAGATTGATCAACAACAAATTAATCTTTTAGATTTAAATATATATATACTGAAGACTCTGAGATTAAAACTTAAATGTCTTTTAAACCTGTTGACACCAACAGTTTCATCAATGTCAAAAGTGGTCACCATCCTAGATGGTCAGTGGGGGTACCAAGAGGCCAGTTTATTAGGCTCAGACGTAATTGAACTTATCATGAAAAATATTTAGAGCAAGCACAAATTTTTATTAATAAATTCTTGAAAAAGGTTACCCCCTAAAGGAATTGGAAACGGAGCTGAAGAGAGTAGGAGGAATGAGAAGAGGTTATCTCCTTTTTGATAAAAAGTATAAAAGAAGAAATGACAAACAGAAAATTAATCTTGACTTTTCTTTTAACACTTTAATATTAAACAAAATTTAAATAAATATTGGCCTATTTTGTTGCAGGATGATATATTGGGTCCGAAATTACCAACCAAACTAAATTTTTTAAAAAGGAAGGAATTTAAAAGATTGTCTAGCACTTTTAATAGAAAAAAAAACTTAAAAAGGATGCTATCGAAAAAATCTACCTAGAGTGACCACTTTATTTCAGTCATTTTACAAAATAAATTTTTAAAATTAAGGACCATACTTCCTGTTCTTCCACACATAGTGTATTTGCTTACTTGTAAATGCGGAGCACAGTATGTGGGAAGAATGGGAAGACAAGCAATAGTCCGTTTTTTTTCAGAACATTTGAATAACATTAGGAAACAATTAACGTCACATTCAGTTGCTTTATATTGTAACCGGTGTCCAGTTTTTGACCCATGTTGTTTGTCGTTTACCATCATAGAACAAGTCAAACTAGATGAGAGAAGGGGAAATTTAATGATGAAGCTCAGGGGGAGAGAAGGTTTTTGAATCCACAGGCTCAAAATATTACAGCTTTAAGGACTGAATGTGGATTTTGGTTTGGTTTTTATAGAATGTTTTGATTTTTTTAAACCAATTGTTGTACCATCTCATTCTAAGGTTTCCTGTTCATCAGTTACTAATAATATGTTCTACATATTTTAGGATACATTTTTAGTGGTCTTTTTGGACCTTTTAATATAATAACTGTTGTTGTAATTAACTCTCATATACACATTTGTGTATTTTAGATCTACAATATAACATAATATTTGAGGCTTTTTAGATTATTTTTATTTTCATTTCTACTCTCTATTATAGTTACATTTGGATACTTTCTCATTTTTGGCACTTATGTGTGATTTCTCTCCCTTTGTGTACTATATATGGTATGATACCAGCAATGTTTTTCCTTTGTTTTCTATGTTTCCTGGAGCCCCATTTGGATTTACTGTCATGATTCTGAGCAGGTCAGAGAGGAGAATTATGCCAGGGTTGACTTCAGGTAGTTTATTGGAGTTAGTAGACATGGTTTAGACAAAGGTAACAAAAAGAATAACAGGATAAAAAGAGAAAAAGAATAATAAAGATAAAGGGAGAAAGCAGAACATAGAAACAGAATTACAGGTAAGTATGAAGGAGTAGTAGTAGAAGAATTAGAAGTTTAGGCAATATGCCCCAAAGCAGGTTTACAGGAGACAGGGAACCCCATCAGTGAAATAATAGGTAACAAATAAACATAATATTATCAGACAATAAAAAACAGCATAATAAAGGATAGTGGAATTAGGGTTGGTTCTAAGTTAAGGTGAACAGTCTCTTTAGTTTGGAGGATTTGTACAGAAGTTACCAGATAAGTGGATCAGGGTTTTCCAGGAGAGCTGCAATTAATCAGATGGTTAGTAAAGTCCAGGTAGGTTAGATCCAAAGCAAATAAGGAATAGTTAAAAAACAAAGTCCAGTTTGAATTAAAGCAGGATGTTTGGATGAATCAGGATGGATCGAAGGAAATCAGAGTTGAGCAGGTTATGAGGAATCAGTTTG
This sequence comes from Pelobates cultripes, assembly GCA_933207985.1. NCBI lineage: Eukaryota > Metazoa > Chordata > Amphibia > Anura > Pelobatidae > Pelobates > Pelobates cultripes. Next base: position 249,214,923 of record OW240913.1, on the reverse strand, counting down.
AGCCAGGAACAGATGTCTTGTCTGTATCAGACCATAAACAAGTATCAGAAAGAGCCAGGTGCAAAACACAACTTCACTCAATGTAAAGGCACCCCCTTTTAGTTGGGTGTGACCTTATATAACAGACTTTGAAGATCATTTGAGGCAGGTGAGAGCAACTGAGGATTGACTAGTGCTTTCCATGAGACAAAACACATCTGGGAGAGGGACGCACCAAGGAGATGATATCAGTGGAACGTATGTGCGTTCCACGAGACTTAACATGTCCGGGAAAGGGACGCACCATATTCAGGGAAATCAGACACAGGAAGTGACGTCAGTGGAAAGTGTTCCACAGGGGAAGCCGAGTTCCGGACAGAATTATAGCGCAAATCCTGTACTCTTTGGGTTATACATACTGTTAGGCTATCTAGAGCTCCGTGAAGCCTTCCCAGAAGAAGCAGAGGTTGAGGAAAGTCGCGATGTTTTAGTCATCCAGGCAGAGGCCGCCAGAAAGCCAAGATGAAGCCTTGAGGAGCACGAGAAAGGAGTGGGAGTAGCAGTACAATGGGACAATGAGGCGTCGGTCTCCTCTTTCTCATGTTTGGATGATTTCACCCACATGATTAAGGCTGATCTGGAATTCCAGATGAAACAGGGGAGAGCCAGTTGGTTGTTAAGGTTCTCAAAATATTCAAACCACTCCTGCCAGAGATCTCTGAGGAGAGACGGGAGATAGATATGGCTCACCACACTCTTTGTACAACCCACAGAAAGAGGGGACAGCCAAGAGATATTATTGTTAGAGGTCATTATTAAAGAACTAAAGATGCTGTTATTTGCATGTGCCTAGGATCAGAGGCCTCTTACAAGGTACATACCCTGCAGATCTTTCAGGACCTTTCTCCCACCACTTTATCCAAAAGGTGATCCTGGAGACAAATCACTCAAGTCTTGCGCTCTCACATCATCCAGTTTGCCTGGGGCCTACCCAGAGGCAGCTCTAGACTTTGAGGCCTTAGGTGAAACTCAAACATGAGGCCCCACTAACACCCATAGTGAAAAAATAATAGCGTTGCATTTTGTGCGTATAAGGAGCAGTCGAAGCTTGCAGTGTCACGGCTTCCTGTGCGCCTGCATTGTGAGCTCTCTGGCTGTAGTTGTAGCATAATTTGCAAACAAAATTAATTTGCAATAAATAAATTTAATATGCAAGTATGCTAATCGTTTATACACAATTGTGGGGTATGGTTGCATAGCCTGATAGTCGTGTATACATAAGTACTGTTGTAAATGGGTTATTGTAAACTAAAATGTAAATTTTATTTGAGCAAAAAAGCTAAAATAATTGACCAAATAATAAAGTGTGTATGATGTATGTTATTATGTTATTTATATAGCGCCAACAAATTCTGCATCGATTTACAATGGGTGGACAAACAAACATGTAGTTGTAACCAGACAAGTTGGATACACAGGAACAGAGGTGTTGAGGGCCCAGCTTACATGCTAGAGGGAGTGGGGTAAAGTGACACAAAAGGTAAGGATAGCATTAGACTAATGACAGTTGCAAGAGAGGAATCAGTCGGGAGCTAACAGTTTAATTGACATGCTTTTATGAAGAAGTGGGTTTTTAATGATTTTTTTGAAGGAGTGGAGACTGGGTGAGCATCTAACGGAGGAGGGAATGGTGTAGCCATCGAGAAGTCTTGGAGGCGAGCATCAGAGGTGGGAGTAAGGAAAGAAGATAGACGTAAGTCTTCAGCAGAGCGTAAGGGCCTAGACGGGACATACTTGTGTATTAGGGAGGATAGATAGGTGGGAGCAGCATTGAGATTTATGTCTATGTAGAGATTTGAAAGCAAGAACCAGAATTTTAAATTAAGCCCTATATCTTACAGGAAGCCAATGTAGGGACTGACAGAAGGGTGAGGCGCGGGAGGTGCGGGCGGACAGGAAGATGAGCCTCGTCGCCGCATTCATTATGGGCTGTAACGGCGCAAGTTGGGAGCATGTAAGACCACTGAGAAGCAGATTACAGAAGTCAAGGCAAGAAAGGACAGTGGAATGGACCAGCACCATAGTCGCATCTGGCGTTAAGTAGGGTCGGATGCGCGCAATGCTTTTGAGATGGAAGCGGTAGGATTTGGCAATAGACTGAACATGAGGCGTAAAGGAGAGTTTGGAGTCAAAGAGAACACTTAGGCAGCGAGCCTGCATGGTGGAGCTGATGGTAGCACCATTGACTTGGAGTGTATGTCTTCAGCTGGTGACTGTGACAGGGTGAGTAATGGGGTACCAGTGGCAAGGAGAGTGTGACAGGAGGAAGTAGGTAAATGGGATAGGGCGGGGGGAGTTATGAGAGAGAATGAGGGAGGGTGAGTATGACATGGTTTGATGATGGAGTGTGACAGGGCGAGTGGAGGTAAGTTTGCCAGGGCAATAGTGGCATGGTAGGAGGGACGAGTGTAACAGGATTGGAGAGGTTAATGTAACAGGGTAAGTGTGGCATAGTTGGGGGAGTGTGAGTAACACAGGGTTGGTGTAAAGGGTGAATGCGGATGCGAATGTTGGATGAGGGAGTGTGACAGGATTAAGTGGGGGTGAGTGTGGCAGAGTGTGACGGGGGAATACTGGGAGGGAGGGGGTAATACTGTGAGGGGGTAATAGTATGAAAGAGGGGGGATACTGGGAGGGGGTGATAGAGTGAAAGAGTGGGGTGTACTGGAAGGGGGATAATGGGAGGGAGGGGCTAATGGTGTGGAAGGGGGATACTGGGAGGGAAGGGGGTGATTAGACAAATATTTAAAATTATATTTAGATAGCATATAACCACGGTATTCTTGCAAAGGGATAATCTCTGTTGGTGTTTATGTGAAGAAGACTGTGCCTTTATATTGGTTATGCTTTTGCATGCTGTAGGAAGACAACTGTATATTTCATAAAGTTATATTATAAAGTTATGCAACCTCTACACGGCCCTAACACTAATCCTTAATCCCTTACACTTCCTTAACACTTGACTAACTATAACCAAGCAATATAATTACTATTAGCATTTATATAGTGCCAACATATTGGTGCTTACAATCATTAAATGGGGATATTTGACAAGTAATTTATATACAGAATACAAAAAGAGACAAGAGGTGAAGAAGGCCCTGCTCCAATCTATGAGATGTAATATACAAGATACATAACAGCAAAACATCTATCATCGGGAAATTTTACCATGAATGAGTTCTGGAGACATTTACAAACCACTCAACCATTGGTCTTGTGGTTAATTGTAGACTTGGAGATTTGTTTCAGACCTAAGTGCAATTCAAATTTGGGTGTTTGCCAGAAGTATACCCGAATTACGGACAAACCAAAATGCCTAATGTTGTACATATTTGAGGAAGGGTGGTGTCAACACTCTAAATTCTGCTTGTGAAATCAAAGAAATTGATGTTTCATGGGAAAAAGTGGTTGATGGATAAGGGACATTCACTGAATATTAACCTGTGGTGACAGCCACTAGAGGAGGAGTTAACCCTGCAATGTAAATATTGCAGTTTATGAAAACTGCAATATTTACAGTTGCAGGGTTAAGGGTAGTGGGAGTTAGCACCCAGACCACTCCAATGGGCAGAAGTGGTCTGGGTGACTGGAGTGTCCCTTTAACATTTGAGCATTTTTGCAATGTAAGATAATATAAGAAAGGTGTTATATCTCCCTTAAGGGCATGTACACACTTCCTTAGTGGTCTAACTTTTTACTGGAATATAAAGGCATTATGTACTATCTGACAATTGTATAATAGTATTATAATATTGAACAATTAATTAATTCATTAATTCTGAGTTCATTACCAGCAGGAGATTGCTGATTTGGGCTGATACATTGCAATATGTGTCCTGAAACAATTGCCTGTATTTTCAAGTGGAGATATTACTTACTCTTTTAGACTGATTTGAATGGACAATAGTTTACAATATGTGAACCTATTTATACTTTCTGCAATATTTTTGGTGCCAGACCAATTGGTTATTGCACATTGTTATTTACACAATTGTTGATTTGTTTATATATATTATTTTTATATATTATATATACTTTTTTTTAAAATGTATATTATGTTAGCTCCTGCTAAACCTCAAACTGTTGTCTGTGTGAATTATCTGTATATGCTATTGTAGGGCCTTGAGTAGTGGCTCTTTCTAACCAGTTGTATTTAATTGATAATTCTCTATTTTTCCTCAATATGTTTTCACAAAAGATAAACAATTAAAGCTTTTTCTTTTTGTTTTACTGAGCTGGAAAATCTGACTGATGTGTTAGATTGACAGAATTTAGTTTTGGTATTGTATATATATATATATTTTTAAATTGCTTTTAGCAAAGATGCTAAACGAATTTCAGATGAGAAACAAATTGTATTGAGAGAAGTAACACTTGCATTTTGCAATGTAAAAGTAATAAGAATTAATAATTTAAGGTGACAAATTCAAATACTAAAATGAATACAATTACAAGTTAGCAAAGACTCACAGTTAAGATGTATCAAACCAAAAAATGATTACCTTGGAAATAATTCTTGATATAAATAGATTATGAAGAAGCATTACTTAAAGGGATACTATAGTCACCCAGGCAACTGGGTGCAGTGTTCCAGTCCCACTTAGTCTGGCAATGTAAAACATTGCAATTTTTAAGAAACTGTAACAATTACATTACAGGGCTAAGACCGCCTTGGCTTTCAATCCTACCAGGCCCGGACTGGCCATCGGGGAAACCAGGCGAATGCCTGGTGGGCCGTGATGGCCATGGGTTAAAGCCGACAGGGAATATCAAGGGGTCTTCCTGGCCGGCCCCTTTAGGGCTAGTGCTACCTGACCTCCAGCCCATAGAGGGAGATCTGTGGCTGGTAAGGAGATTAAATATCTCTCTTATCAGCCTGCATACTCATTCTCCAGCACAGCAGCAGGCTCAGTGCACATAGTCTACACCTGGAGGGGTTTAGACCAGACACTTTATGCATTGGATAACCAGAGAAAATGATTAATTCCCGGCTTCCCTTCCTGCCAAGGCTCAAGGTAAGGAAGAGGGATGGGGGAGTTAACTTCAGAGTTTTTAAAAAAAATAAATAAAAACAATTTAATTAAAAACGTACGTCCCCCCCCCAGCCAGCAGCCCTCCTGCCTATTCTCAGTCAGCAGCCCCTTGCCCCACTCTCATTTAGCAACCCCTGTCCCACTCACAGCCAGCAACCCCCTGCCCAACTCACAGCCAGCAGCCCCTACCCCATCCCACAGCAGCCCCTGCTCTCCCTCTGTCAGCAGCCCCTGCCCTCCTCTCAGCCAGCAGCCCCCTGCCCTACTCACAGCCAGCAGCCCCCACCCAACTACAATAAAGACCATTTTTAAGCAAAGTTTGTAAAACTTGTTTGACATGATCATGATGAGTTTGGATGTCAGGGGAATAAATAAGAATATCATTCAGGTAAACAAGCACAAAAGTGTAAATATAGTCTCTGTGTACATCATTAATGAAGTCTTGAAATACAGCCTTAGCATTACATAACCCGAAGATATTCGTAGTGCCCACGCCTAGTGTTAAACGCCGTCTTCCATTCATGATCCTCCCTAATTCTCACCAAATTGTACGCACTCCTAAGGTCATAGGTATTTTTGATAGTAATCTTGTTTAATGCCCTGTAATCTATGCAAGGTTGTAATTCTCCATCTTTCTTAGCTACAAAAAAGAACCCTGCACCAGCAGGAGAGGATGATTTACATATATGGCCTTTACTTAAAGATTCCTTGATGTTCTCATCCGTGATTTTACTTTCTTGTGGGGATAGGGCATATACCGCTCCTTTATGAGGCATAGCCCCGGGCAACAGATCAATGGAACAATCATAAGATCTGTGTGGAGGTAGAGCATTAGTCTGGGTTTTACTAAACGCCTCTTTAACCTCCCAATACTGTATGGGAATTTCGGGTCTCAGAGTCTTAGGTGTAAGTTGGGGTTTGAGAACCAGGCAGAAAGCCTTTATTTAAATATATCCATGTTTATTTGTCTTAAATGTATGGGGAGTGTAAAGGATACCTCTCAAGAGTACCTATTTAGAAGGAGCAGATCCTATTTTGTTCACAAATCCTTTTCTCTGTCTTAATGTCCCTCTTTTGTAGGAACTCAATATTCTTGGTTGATCTGAATTTATACCAGAACTCCACAGTAATACTCTAAAGTACACATATTAATGTGTCTTTAAACTACAATAAATGTGTTTACACATCAGTATATAAAAATAACATGCATAGGGGGCAGGGAGATCACTGGGGAAGCATGGGAGAAGAGAGACCAATAAGTTATGGGGTGGGGGAGAAGAGACCAATAACGGACAGGGGAGAGCTCTAAGGGATGGGAGGGGAGAGCTTTAAGGGGCAGGGGAGAGCTCTAAGAGATTGGGGGTAGGGGAGAGCTCTAATGGACAGTGGGGCAGGGGAGAGCAATAAGGGACAGCGGGGCAGGATACAGCAGTAAGGGACAGAAGGGGAGAGCACTAAGGTAAATGGGGCAGGGAGATCACTAGGAGACAGGGGAGATCACTAAGAGACAGTGGTGCCCGGGGAGAGCACTAAAGGACAGGAGGGGAGAACTTTAAGGGACAAGAGGGAAGAGAGGCTGAGGAAGGAGGGAAAGAGAAGCACAAAGGGGCTGGTAGTACTACCCTCAAACTCTCTATTTCACACTACACACACACAAAATGCACCCCCATACATACACAGAAACACACAATGCATCCCTACACACACAGAAACACACCATGCTTCCCTCACACACAGAGAAACACACAATGCATCCCTTACACATCCAGAAACACACAATACATCCCTTACACACAAACACACACTGCTCTCTATCCCTTACACAAAAACACACTGAATCCACTACACACACACACTGCATCACCTACACATACTGGTATCCCTATACATTACATTCCATAAGCAGACACTTTAGATCCTGTACA
>OW240913.1:249163796-249207823 GCA_933207985.1 Pelobates cultripes | reverse complement strand
GTATTAAACTGATAAAAATAGTACTAAACACACCACTCCTATCTGGTGTCACATTAGCTTGACCGCGCAGTGCCCCAAATTTGCAGTAAGAGGACCGACCAAGCCTCTTCTTCCATCTCACTGTTACAAAAATCAATGCCGTGTACACGACCACTGATAGGAGACGTGGAAGGTATTAAACTGATCAGAACAATACTAAACACACCACTCCTATCTGGTAGCACATTAAGCTTGACAGCGCAGTGCCACAAATTTAATTAAGAGGACCGACCAAGCATCTTCTTCCATCTCCTGTTACAGAAGTACTGCCATATCCATACGCATTGTACAGGATGTCCAGGATAGTTTCCCAGGGGCAAATGTTGTCGCCTGTTGAACGAGGTGACCTTGCTCGGGTCCCAGGTGTACGGTTCCTAAAATGGCTGCCATATACACGTCCACTGATAGGAGACGCGGAAGGTATTAAACTGATCAGAACAATACTAAACACACCACTAATAAGGTTTCTCTCCTGTATGACTCCTCAAATGATGCTTAAGATTAGAAGCGGCTGAAAAGCATTTCTCACACTCCGAACAAAAATATATTTTTTTAACACTCTCTCCACTTTGAACGAAATGACGTTTGGAAAGAGATTAACATAATTAAACACAGGCAGTAAAAATACAGTTTTTAGCCATACACTGTAACTTTAAAACTACATCCATCTTCATAATTTACATTTGGAATCAGCACACTTAAAACATAAGGCATAACCAAAAATCAATGGAAATCCATCCAGGGGTTAAAAGTTAGCTGGAGGTCCCTTTATGACCCGACTGCAAAAGCCATTTTCCTGCCCAAAACAGTTCCATAGATTTGGGCTGTGAGGTCGGTCTATTTCAGGCTGAAAAACGACTAAGTCCCATCGCCGAATGGGACTTAGTCTCTGCAGCTGAAACAAGGCTGAAAAAAACGGCTGAAAAAAAGACTAAGTCCCATCGCCGAATGGGACTTAGTCTCTGCAGCTGAAATAATTTCCCATTTACTGAACCAAGTGGGAAATAGCAAGGCAGGCACAAAGGGTTTTCACCAGGTCTGGGGACACAGGGGACACCGTCTTAAAGGGGCCGTGTCCCCAACAAGTCTGGGGACACGGCCTTAAAGGGGCAGTGTCCCAATCTTCCTGATGTCCCAAAAAAGGTGTTTTAAGGGCCAGCACCAGTCACATAAAGAGTCCATAAGCCCCAATATGCCCACCGACAGTCTTAAAGGGCCATACACACCAAATAAAAGTGCATACATTTTCACAATCTCCCAGGGGCCATAGTCATGCGGGAGGAGGCTGGCAAATAGGCTTCTCCACAACCCAGGGAAGCAGGGCAATTTGCCATTTAAAGGGCCCGTTACAAATAGCAGTTTGTAACAAGGTGTCAATCCATATCTGCCAAGTGACCCGATGTAGGGGGACCAGTCCCTATTCTGCTCTGTGTCAGTGTGTATCAGGGAACCTTAGGACAGGTGTCAATCCATATCTGCCAAGTGACCCTATGTAGGGGAACAGTCCCTATTCTGCTCTGTGTCAGTGTGTATCAGGGATCCTTAGGACAGGTGTCAATCCATATCTGCCAAGTGACCCTATGTAGGGGGAACAGTCCCTATTCTGCTCTGTGTCGTGTGCATCAGGGGCTCTGAGGACAGGTGTCAATCCATATGTCAAGGTGTCAATATGTCATATGTCAGGTGTCAATCCATATTCATTGTGATTTAGGAATGTTAGGTGATTTCTGCCCTTTATGGATTAAAACCAGACTCTGTATCAACTGTGTAATTTTCCATGGGAGTTTTGCCATGGATCCCCCTCCGGCATGCCACATTCCAGGTGTTAGTCCCCTTGAAACAACTTTTCCATCCCTATTGTGGCCAGAAAGAGTCCCTGTGTGTTTTAAAATTAGCCTCCCCATTGAAGTCAATGGCGTTTCGGGCGGTTCGCCGGTTCGCGAACATTTGCGGAAGTTTGCGTTCGCCGTTCGCGAACCGAAAATTTCGGGTTCGCGACATCACTATCAATCACTAGTTAAAGGTAATTTCAATTTATGTTATTGTTTTCTCATTAAACTTTATAAAGTTAAAAGCATTATAAACATGCATAAAGAAGAAATAAAAAGATAAATATACGTAAATTTTTTTAAAAAAAATTTAAACACCCTCCTTTCTAAAAAATATTCTGCACTTGCTCGAAAACTGGTGGGCGGTAAGGAAATGTTTTCATCACGAAAGATGCATTAGTGGGCGGTAGGTAGAAAAATGTTGACTACTCCTGAACTAGATAATACCACAATAACATTTAAATCAACTATGTGTTTCCCAGCTAAGGTTTCCACCTGGTCGGCATTTGAGGCTTCCTGGAAAGTGAATGGAGACACTGGGGACACTGACACACTAGAGGACACTGAGCGACAATGGGACACTGGGAGAGATGGGGATACTGGGAGACATGTGGACACTGGGAGACATGGGGATACTGGGAGAGATGGGGAAACACAAACTGGGCGACACTGGAAGATAGGGACACTGGGAAACACTAGGGGATACTGGGAGATACTGAGAGACTAAGAGACATGGGGATATTGGAAGAGATGTGGACACAGAAATAGAGAGACTTGGAGACACTGTAGAGATTGGGAGACAATGGGAGATACTGAGAGACTGGGAGACACTAAGAGACACTGGTAGAGATTGGGGTACACTGGGGGAGATACTGAGAAACTGGGGGAGATGGGGATACTGGGAGACTGGGAGACACTAGGGATCACTGGGGGATACTGGGAGACATTGAGACACTGGGGGGGCACTGAGAGACAGGAAGATATGGAGACATGGAAACCCTGGGAGAGGCAGAGAGACACTGAGAGAGACTTGGAGACAGTGGGGGACAGGGAGACACTGAGAGAGACAGGTAAAAACATGGAGAGACACAGATGGAGGTAACAGGATGAGAGACAGATTAGGATTTGCACAGGAGGAGAGACACAGATATTTAGTAGATATACCTTCACAAACAAAAAAATGCTTGCATTTTTTCTGCAGAGCTGCAGACTTGCTGTCTGTAGCCTTTGCAAGCCATCCCCTATTACCATGGGGCAGACTTTCAGACTGTGCTGAGGAATACTCCAATCAGAGACATCTCACTAAGAAGCCTCTGTGCTGGAGCCACACATGCAGTCGCACATGATTGCATCTTTCCAGTGCTTCTCAATGAGCTGTAGTACTTCTTATTGAGAAGGGCGAAGGCAAGTGTGCTCTATTTAAGTCAGAAGTTTGGCATTTCAGGTGGGTGGTGGTGGGTTCTGCAGAAAATGCACAGTGTGCTTTGATGTCCGTGGGCCAAGGCCGGCAGGGGAGATTCTTTCATCTCCCCTGCTGACCCATGCAGAGCCAGCTTTGCTGTAAGTCCTCGCGGTCTGTTGAGGAGATCAAAGATCTCCTTCACTGGCCCACTGACATTTAGTTCAAACAGAGTGAGGGAAGGGCCTGGGAGGCTCTGTGTTCCTCCCACGAGCAGGCTGATCAGAGCATTGCCGCGTGTTACCATGGCAATGCTCTGATAAAGTGCTGTGCTCACAGGAGGACAGGAGAGTCAGGCTAATGTGAGCATGCCACCACTGGACCACCAGGGCTTGCAACATTATGTCTTCCTTCCCTGGTAAAGCGAAGAAGAAGAGAGGGGGAGACATTAGAATAGATTTTCACATCTCACCCACCTACACACAGCATATACCCTATGCACCCTTCACACAAAAACACACCCTAGACCCCTCACAAACACTGCCCCCCTCACACACACACAGACTGCCCCTCACACACAATACAACCCTCACACACACGCTGCCTGCTTCACACACACACACACACACATACTGCTCCCTCACACACTGCCCCAGACACACACTGCAACCTTGACACACATTGCTCCCCTCACACACACAGCACCTCTCACACACAAATTACCTCTAACACACACACTGCACCCCTTACACACACTGAACACACACACACACTGCACCCCTTACACACACTGAACACACACTGCCCTCTCACAGACACTGCCCCCTCTCACACACACACTGCCACCCTCACAAACACTGCCCTCTCAAACACACAGCCCCTTCATACACATAGCACCATTCACACAAACTCTGCCCCCCTTACACACGCACCCACTGCCCCCTCCTTCACACACACACAGCAACCTTCATACACACACAGCACCCCTCATACACACATCACCCCTCACACACACAGAACCATTTAAACACACAGAACCCTACACACACACACATACACACATCACCCTTCACACACACTGCACCTTTCACACACACAGCACCCTTCACACACACAGCATCCCTCACACACACACAGCACCACTCTGACACACTGCCCCCTCACACACACTGCACCTTTCACACACACTACACCCTTCACACACAAACACACACACACAAAAACTCACAGTCACACATAGAAAAAAGTAGAATAGAAAATAGAAAAAAGGAAAATAAATAGATTTAAGTACATATTTTTTTTTTTTAAACTTGTTTCTATAAACATTTTTTACAAAATCACACTTGCACTATACAATTAGTTACTGTTGCACTGGTGGGCGGTAAGGACATTTTACCATCAACAAAGATACAAAAGTGGGTGGTAGGTATTGACAGGTTGACTAGAAATCTTGCTGGCTGTATGAGTATGCACTTTTATAAACTTATGTTTTCTTAAATGACAAACTACAAAGACATAAAGCACTTCAGCAAGCTGAATTACTTCATGAATCTGGTGTGTGCCTTTAACAATTAATAAAATTCACCCCTACATTCTTAAATACACAAATGCATTTACACAAAGCAACATCAAAAGCAAACTGCAAAATACAAGCCATAAATATCCATACTGGGACTATAACAGAACTGGCTCATATTTCCAAATCCGTTACTTTGGTCTTAATTTTGTAGTTTGGTTTTCAATTCTCTACACTACATTATTTAGTTTAGTGAATAAACTACAAAGGTTTAACAATTAAACTGTGTAATTAATCTTTCAATTCACTACATTTCAAATTATAGACAAAAACAATTGATTAGAAACATAGAAACATAGAATGTGACGGCAGAATGTGACGGCAGCCCACCTAGTTTGTCCAATTTTCTAAATACTTTAATTAGTCCCTGGCCTTATCTTATAGTTAGGATAGCCTTATGCATATCCCACGCATGCTTAAACTCCTTTACTGTGTTAACCTCTACCACTTCATGCTATTCCATGCATCCACTACCCTCTCAGTAAAGTAATACTTCCTGATATAATTTTTAAACCTTTGTCCCTCTAATTTAAGACTATGTCCTCTTGTTGTGGTAGTTTTTCTTCTTTTAAATATAGTCTCCTCCTTTACTGTATTGATTCCCTTTATATATTTAAATGTTTCTATCATATCCCCCCTGTCTCGTCTTTCCTCCAAGCTATACATGTTAAGATCCTTTAACCTTTCCTGGTAAGTTTTATCCTGCAATCCATGAACCAGTTTAGTAGCCCTTCTCTGAATTCTCTCTAAAGTATCAATATCCTTCTGGAGATACGGTCTCCAGTACTGCGTACAATACTCCAAGTGAGGTCTCACCAGTGTTCTGTACAGTGGCATGAGCACTTCCCTCTTTCTACTGCTAATACCTCTCCCTATACAACCAAGCATTCTGCTAGCATTAACTGCTGCTCTATTACATTATCTGCCTACCTTTAAGTCATCAGAAATAATCACCCCTAGAACCCTTTCCTCAGATGTTGCGGTTAGGACTCTATAAAATATTCTGTACTCTGCCCTTGGGTTTTTACGTCCAAGATGCATAATCTTGCACTTATCCACATTAAATCTCAGTTGCCACAACTCTGACCATTTTTCTAGTTTACCTAAATCATTTGCCATTTGGCTTATCCCTCCTGGAACATCAACCCTGTTACATATCTAAGTATCATCAGCAAAAAGACATACTTTACCATCAAGACTTTCTGCAATATCACTAATAAAAATATTAAAGAGAATGGGTCCCTGAGGTACCCCACTGGTGACAAGCCCATGCTTCGAATATACTCCATTGACTACAACCCTCTGTTGCCTGTCACTCAGCCACTGCATTATCCATTCAACAATATTGGAATCCAAACTTAAAGATTGCAGTTTATTGATAAGCCTTCTATGTGCAACAGTGTCAAAAGCTTTACTGAAATCTAGGTAAGCAATGTCTACTGCACCACCCTGATCTATTATTTTTGTTACCCAATCAAAAAAATCAATAAGATTAGTTTGGCATGATCTCCCTGAAGTAAACCCATGTTCCTGAAATCCATGTGGTTTTAGATGTTCAATAATCCTATACTTTAACGTGGTTTCTATTACTTTCCCCACTACTGAAGTAAGGCTTTACTGGACTATAGTTGCCCGACTCCTCCCTACTGCCTTTCTTGTGAATGGGCACAACGTTCGCTAACTTTCAATCTTCTGGGACTACTCCTGTTAACAATGATTGGTTAAATAAATCCATTAATGGTTTTGCTAGTACACATTAGATAAAATTCTCAAATTCAGCCTAGGCACAACTTGGCTATTTTAACCTACATTTTGCAATTCAGATTGTAATTCATTACAATTTGGTGTTTAGAGAATTAACCCTGTGTATTTGTACATGTATATATTGTCTATGATGCAGACAGGACTGTGAAGCAGACAACCTACTGCTGGGTCCATTGAGTAAGCACTCAGAAGGGTAATTAAAACTCCCCAAACTGCAGAACAATCGCTCTGTGCAGCAGAAACAAACTGTAAGTATTTTTTTTATGATTTTACAGAGTTTCTCTAATGTCACTCCTTGTGATTTACAGGTAAGTCACTGAATGAGTTTTTCAGCAACATGGGATGGGGGGTGGGAGGGAGAGGGGCACTGCGGGAACATGCAGTGCCAGGAAAATGGATATGTTTTACTGGCACTGGAGAGTCCCTTTAATTATGCAAATTAACATGTTTTTTTTCTAATAAAGGTGGCAACCCTATTCCCAGCACATCTTCCCATATATTCTGCCAGATCTAGAAATCGTTGCAGTATTAATTATACTAATAATCTCATTGCCATTCAATAAACAAAGGAAATGTTTTCCTGAACTCAGAAAAGTGATTTTAGTTTTCTGGATCAATCACTGCACTGATGGAGATTGGTTTCAAGAGAAGCCTGAGGATAGAACTTTGACAGTTTCTAGGTGTGTCAGTAAATTCTCAGCACACTGTTGTATAGAAAAGCAGACAGGATTATTCACTAAACACCAGATGGACAGAATTCAGTGGGAATATCTACTAAAACTAATTCCAGATGGAATTCAGCAGTATTAATTTTGGCGTTATTTTAGCCATCTGAATTGTTTTAGTTTTAGTCTAGTTTTAGTCCACTGTTGGGGCTCCATGGGGCCAAGAAACACACAAATGTAAAAAAAAAGTGATTATAGGAGGTGATAGTAATTGTCTATAAGATCCCATATTAACTTTTTCTGCATCTGTTATAGACAATAATTTTAGCCAGAGTAATAATTCCATTAAACCATTAATTGAATTGCTTCTATATTATGACTAGATCCATGGAGAGCCCTCCATTCTACTATTAGGGATAATACATACCATTCTATGGTAACACTTATTCACGTATAGATAGTTTTTTTTATTTACTCTATTCATACTATTTTTTCTAAAGTGATATCTTTTGACATTAATCAAATCATGTGGTGCCTCTAAAGTTTTAGGAACACAGAGATTGAATGATAGCCTATTGCAAGATCCCACTTTGTTACTATTACTATTATTATTATTGGTATTTATAAAGCACTAACAAATTCTGTAGCACTTTACAATATTATAAGAGGGGCAGATTTAACAATAAATGAGACTATTACAACAATTTACAGGAACAATATGTTGAATAGGACTATGTTCAAATGAGCTTACAGTCTAGAGAAAGTGGCGGTATAAAACACAATAGGACAGTATTTATTAACATAATTAGAAGCTGAACTGAAATTGTATTTTCTACTACATTACACTTCTGAGGTATCTCTCGCCTAATATGGTTGACTCATAAAGCCTATAAGATAGGTGCCTTTATTTGACATTTTAGTTTTTCACCAAAAACAACACCACCAAAATTATGTTTCCTTAACAGAAAAAAATACATTATTTAAATAAAATAAGATTTAAAAAAAAGCTAAAGCTGAATATCAGGAATTAGAGTTAAGACTACATTTCTTCTTTATTGGTTAAAACAAAATATATTGCTCATGGTGTAAGGGTAGGTGCAGTTTTGGCATCTAGATTTAAAAGGAAATCTGTTGAACAGAGATATCAAATTATATGCTAAGATATCATGATGATTAGCAAACATCTTGCCTACTCTCATACATTATGACCAAACTGGTTTTATTTGCACAAGACAAGAAGCAGACAACACCTTCAAACTTCTAGATCTGGTTCATCAGCTCAATTATCAAACTACACAAGGGCTATTATTGACCTTACATGCTGAAAATAGCATTTGACAGTTTGAATTGGCTTTATATGAAACTGATGCTGATAAAGTTTGGTTTTCCACAGGATATTATACAAAGTATTATGTCACTGTACTCTGCCCTATAGCCATGGTCTATTCTGCTGGTTTCTCTTCTGACCCATTTCCAATTTCAAATGGCACAGACCAGGGATTCTCCTCTTTTGTTTATACTATCTATGGAACTCCAGGGCTGGTACATTGGGTATATGAGGAAAGGGAGCAATTTGGTATAGGCTATCTCAACAATAGGTTATGGACACCAAAACATTTCCAGTGAGGAGTTACTCTACATCACACAATCTGTATTTGGGAGTCCTTTTCGTCTAAATTAGGAGATCCTGCTAAATATTTTACTTTCACCCCATTATTTGCTCTAGCTGTTTTCTATATTACAAATTAAATACCAACTGTCTTCCAAAAATATATTCTTTTGTATTTACAATTAAAAAAACATTTTTACTAAGCATGTACAATTGTAGTGGGACTATTTCCCACCACAGATGCCTACAGTTGTAATCAAACGTATTCGGCCCCTATTGAAAATGAGGTGTATTGCCAAAATATACAAACTTTTAGCTGTTTCCAATGAACAAATAAAACATTGTATTTAGCTATTTCAATTTGTTTAAAGTGGGTTCCTCAAATTCAACTAAAAATGCAACTTATAATGACTTGTCTAGTCTCAAAATTATTCAATCCCTTTATGGCAAGCATATTTAGTAGAGCACATTTTTGCTGTTATGACCTGCTGCAAATGAGATGCATAGCCAGACACCAGCTTCTGGTAGCGTTGCTGAGGAATCTTGGCCAAGTTCAGTAATATTCTTGAGTTTGCATGCTGCAGCTGCCTTCTTCAGATCTCACCAGAGATTTTCTATGAGGTTCAAGTCAGGTGACTGTGATGGCCACTGTAGAATATTTCAGGACTTTTTCTGCAAGAATGCCTTGCTGGAATTGAAAGTATACTTGGGATCATTGTCTTGTTGGAAGGTTCAATGACGCTGAAGCTTCAGCTTCCTCACAGATATCATGACATTTGTTCCTAGGATTTCCTAATACTTCAATGAATCTATCTTGTCTTCCACATGCTACAGGTTTCCAGTGCCAGAGGATGCAAAGCAGCCCAAGAGCATCACTGAACCACCACCATGCTTAACTGCAGGCAAAGTTCTCTTTTCAGTGTACGATTCATTCTTCTTCCTCCAGACATATTGCTTATCCATTGAGTGAAAAAGTTGGAGCTGACTTTTTCTTGTGCTTTTGGGTCAGTAGTGGTGTACGTCTAGGAGTTCTGGCATAGAAATCTTTTGCATTTAGTACATGTTTTACTGTGCTCACTGAAACCTTGGTGCCTCTTGCCATCAAGTCTTGCTGCAGGTCTTTTGCAGTCACTCGATGGTTTTTCACTATCTGCCTTCTAAGAAATCTGGTTGCAGCCATTGATAGCTTCTGTTTTCTGTCCCCGTCCAGGTACAATAACCAATGTTCTGTCAACTTCCTTCAACTTTGAAATTGCAAACTATTCTTCCTAAGGGTGCCTAGGAATATTCAGTGCCTTTGCTATTTTTTTTATCCTGTTCCTTGTTTGTGAAGGGCGATGATCTCTAACTTTGGATCATTTTTTTACTTAGCTATATTTCCGACATGCCGTCAAACATGACACTCAACAAACCCCTAGTGAGTACAGGTATTTCAAGTGTTCCAGCTCAATCTTACCTACTGCAACTAATAAAGCCCTGGATTAGTTGCATCAGGTGTGCTTGAGACAACACCTATTTTGCATATTTGTGCTGTTGTAAGGGATTCTATTAAGGGGGTTGAATAATTTTATGACTGGACATTATTATTATTATTATTAGTCATTATAAATTGCATTTTCTGTTGAATTTGGGGAAACCACTTGTGTTGTGTTGAGCTATTTCAATTGCTTTTGTTTGATTTGTTCATTGCAAACAGCTGAACGTCTGTAAATTTTGATTCACCACAACTTGCTCTTTCGGTGTGTCGATTTTCCAGTGAACACAACTGTTTTTTGCAGGATTTTAACAAATGTTTAATGTTGAATTCACAGATTCCTGTCCCTGGTTACCTCTTTACTCTGCAAAATAATTGACAAGTACGTCCAGATTCAAAGGAAAACCTAGGTGAGTCTGTACAAAATTCAGTAAATTTGTGATATTTTATGAATAGTCATGTTCTGACAAGATTCAAATGAGATGTAGCTCATTAATTTTAATTATTTACAGAGGAGGGGTAAATAACAGAAAACCCTGACATCATATAAAGTTCATGAACTAAGGTAACCATTCCACGAAAAAAGCGTTAACATTTTCTTTTAATACTGTCATACAAGCCTTACATTTTGTGTACTGGTATATTGCAAAATTCTAGAAAAAAAAAGATTTGTGATTCTGAACCTTCTCAAAAAAGTTGATAGGTTTAGAGACCATTCGGGCGCAGAAACACAGTTTAATAGTGCTTGGGGTCAATATATTCCATGAATATCACATTTGTGGGATTCGTGTTTACATACTACCTTCTAAAAGATGGCAAACTGTTTTTGATCTCTCACTATGTTTAACATTTGTCAGCAAATGAACAAGAGGGGGTTGCTCATGTCAACTGTAGCGGAGCTCCTATACCCTGGCTGGGTATCTCCGCTGGAATATCCCACGAGGTGGAAAAAAGCGCTGTTTAATGTTACAGCCCTTATTCCCCCTACAAATCAGATGACACTTGATGTTGGGACAATGGCAAAGTTTAATGGGACAAGCTGGTCTCTCTCACTGGCATTTATGTGTCTGGGAGATAATTGAATCACCTCTTGCTAAATCAATTTTCTCCCAGATACAGAACCTCTTACATTAAAAAAACAAACAAAAAAAAACCAACATTAATAAAACAAGCCTGAACCCCCACAAGCATATACCATTGGAACGGTCTGATCTGTGTGTCCATTCTGGCAAAAGAGCTCTCAGATCTATGAGGAATTGGGGAAACGCCACCAGGTTCTGAGCAGCCATTCGCTGAATCCTGGCCTGAATGAGCTCAGGAGAATTACAGCTAGGTCCTGTTGAAGTGCTAATGACTTATTCCGGCCCCCTGGTTCCTGAGTGATATAATCTTTAGAGAATTATTTAGGCATACAAGGTACATCAACCAACCTCTACACTTGGTGCTCTACGGACAGAAGTTATGTATCTTCAAAGCATAGATAATTTTGTGAAAGCTATGTAATTCAGTAAATTTTTCTTAGAAACAAACAAAGAGACAACATTTGGACTCCATTTTGGAGTCTTTGTCAAGTCAATATTCACATACTTGTGATTTAAAAAAAAAAAAAAGAATGTTAAAAAAAAAAAAAATGCCTGCACCCCATACATATTCTGCATCCTGAGCTTCTTCGACTATGCTCAATGCTATATCTCATGGTATAATAATGTGCATGCTAGCACATAATGCATTATAACATATACACACAATATTATGTATGTGTTCATAAAAATAACACAGTTAAAGGACTTATGTGTCAGGAAACTGACAGGGATCCAATACGCAGAGTGCGCACAGAAGGAGGTACGTATACCGGACCTTAGAATGGCCGGACTAACGTAAGGACAAAGCAAGAATAGTCAAAAGGTAAGCCGAGGTCAAGGGAGCCGGAGGACAGGTAAGCGAGATACAAGCCGAGTCAAAGGAGAGGAGAGGACAACAGGACAAAAGACAAGCAAGGGTCAAAACCGGAAACACAAGATAAAGAACGCGCTGAGTGACTAGCAAGCTAGAACCACGACAGGGCAATGAGCAGTAGTAAAGGTTTCCTTTAAATACCCTGTAACCTAAATAGAGACCACGCCCCCAAAAGGTCCGGAATAGCGGTTCCCGGCACTTTATGCAAATGCCGACGTCATGACGTCGACGCTAGCCGTCGCGTCATAAAAGGGGGAGGAGCTAGCGCGGCCGGCGCGAAAACGGCCGGAATATGCCGAAATGCTAGGGGAAGGGAGCCCCTAAGCAGAGAGGATGTCCTCCCTGGATACATCACCAACAGGTACCCTGACATTATGAAAGAGGACATTCACAGTCATATAATGTTATTTGATCAGTATCTTTCACTGCCAGATTTATTAAATGTGAGGATTTGAAGGAAACTTAATTTCAAATTCAAAAATACAAAGATATATAAAGAACAGCATATGTCCATCTTTTAAAATTCTTTATATGTTTTACGTTACATATGAATAGATACATCATGATCTAACTAATGTTAAAGTGCCCGTACAAAATGTCAGCACTGTACAATGGCCAGTCAGAGATTGATCAACAACAAATTAATCTTTTAGATTTAAATATATATATACTGAAGACTCTGAGATTAAAACTTAAATGTCTTTTAAACCTGTTGACACCAACAGTTTCATCAATGTCAAAAGTGGTCACCATCCTAGATGGTCAGTGGGGGTACCAAGAGGCCAGTTTATTAGGCTCAGACGTAATTGAACTTATCATGAAAAATATTTAGAGCAAGCACAAATTTTTATTAATAAATTCTTGAAAAAGGTTACCCCCTAAAGGAATTGGAAACGGAGCTGAAGAGAGTAGGAGGAATGAGAAGAGGTTATCTCCTTTTTGATAAAAAGTATAAAAGAAGAAATGACAAACAGAAAATTAATCTTGACTTTTCTTTTAACACTTTAATATTAAACGAAATTTAAATAAATATTGGCCTATTTTGTTGCAGGATGATATATTGGGTCCGAAATTACCAACCAAACTAAATTTTTTAAAAAGGAAGGAATTTAAAAGATTGTCTAGCACTTTTAATAGAAAAAAAAACTTAAAAAGGATGCTATCGAAAAAATCTACCTAGAGTGACCACTTTATTTCAGTCATTTTACAAAATAAATTTTTAAAATTAAGGACCATACTTCCTGTTCTTCCACACATAGTGTATTTGCTTACTTGTAAATGCGGAGCACAGTATGTGGGAAGAATGGGAAGACAAGCAATAGTCCGTTTTTTTTCAGAACATTTGAATAACATTAGGAAACAATTAACGTCACATTCAGTTGCTTTATATTGTAACCGGTGTCCAGTTTTTGACCCATGTTGTTTGTCGTTTACCATCATAGAACAAGTCAAACTAGATGAGAGAAGGGGAAATTTAATGATGAAGCTCAGGGGGAGAGAAGGTTTTTGAATCCACAGGCTCAAAATATTACAGCTTTAAGGACTGAATGTGGATTTTGGTTTGGTTTTTATAGAATGTTTTGATTTTTTTAAACCAATTGTTGTACCATCTCATTCTAAGGTTTCCTGTTCATCAGTTACTAATAATATGTTCTACATATTTTAGGATACATTTTTAGTGGTCTTTTTGGACCTTTTAATATAATAACTGTTGTTGTAATTAACTCTCATATACACATTTGTGTATTTTAGATCTACAATATAACATAATATTTGAGGCTTTTTAGATTATTTTTATTTTCATTTCTACTCTCTATTATAGTTACATTTGGATACTTTCTCATTTTTGGCACTTATGTGTGATTTCTCTCCCTTTGTGTACTATATATGGTATGATACCAGCAATGTTTTTCCTTTGTTTTCTATGTTTCCTGGAGCCCCATTTGGATTTACTGTCATGATTCTGAGCAGGTCAGAGAGGAGAATTATGCCAGGGTTGACTTCAGGTAGTTTATTGGAGTTAGTAGACATGGTTTAGACAAAGGTAACAAAAAGAATAACAGGATAAAAAGAGAAAAAGAATAATAAAGATAAAGGGAGAAAGCAGAACATAGAAACAGAATTACAGGTAAGTATGAAGGAGTAGTAGTAGAAGAATTAGAAGTTTAGGCAATATGCCCCAAAGCAGGTTTACAGGAGACAGGGAACCCCATCAGTGAAATAATAGGTAACAAATAAACATAATATTATCAGACAATAATAAACAGCATAATAAAGGATAGTGGAATTCGGGTTGGTTCTAAGTTAAGGCGAACAGTCTCTTTAGTTTGGAGGATTTGTACAGAAGTTACCAGATAAGTGGATCAGGGTTTTCCAGGAGAGTTGCAATTAATCAGATGGTTAGTAAAGTCCAGGTAGGTTAGATCCAAAGCAAATAAGGAATAGTTAAAAAACAAAGTCCAGTTTGAATTAAAGCAGGATGTTTGGATGAATCAGGATGGATCGAAGGAAATCAGAGTTGAGCAGGTTATGAGGAATCAGTTTGAGCCAGGAACAGATGTCTTGTCTGTATCAGACCATAAACAAGTATCAGAAAGAGCCAGGTGCAAAACACAACTTCACTCAATGTAAAGGCACCCCCTTTTAGTTGGGTGTGACCTTATATAGCAGACTTTGAAGATCATTTGAGGCAGGTGAGAGCAACTGAGGATTGACTAGTGCTTTCCATGAGACAAAACACATCTGGGAGAGGGACGCACCAAGGAGATGATATCAGTGGAACGTATGTGCGTTCCACGAGACTTAACATGTCCGGGAAAGGGACGCACCATATTCAGGGAAATCAGACACAGGAAGTGACGTCAGTGGAAAGTGTTCCACAGGGGAAGCCGAGTTCCGGACAGAATTATAGCGCAAATCCTGTACTCTTTGGGTTATACATACTGTTAGGCTATCTAGAGCTCCGTGAAGCCTTCCCAGAAGAAGCAGAGGTTGAGGAAAGTCGCGATGTTTTAGTCATCCAGGCAGAGGCCACCAGAAAGCCAAGATGAAGCCTTGAGGAGCACGAGAAAGGAGTGGGAGTAGCAGTACAATGGGACAATGAGGCGTCGGTCTCCTCTTTCTCATGTTTGGATGATTTCACCCACATGATTAAGGCTGATCTGGAATTCCAGATGAAACAGGGGAGATCCAGTTGGTTGTTAAGGTTCTCAAAATATTCAAACCACTCCTGCCAGAGATCTCTGAGGAGAGACGGGAGATAGATATGGCTCACCACACTCTTTGTACAACCCACAGAAAGAGGGGACAGCCCAGAGATATTATTGTTAGAGGTCATTATTAAAGAACTAAAGATGCTGTTATTTGCATGTGCCTAGGATCAGAGGCCTCTTACAAGGTACATACCCTGCAGATCTTTCAGGACCTTTCTCCCACCACTTTATCCAAAAGGTGATCCTGGAGACAAATCACTCAAGTCTTGCGCTCTCACATCATCCAGTTTGCCTGGGGCCTACCCAGAGGCAGCTCTAGACTTTGAGGCCTTAGGTGAAACTCAAACATGAGGCCCCACTAACACCCATAGTGAAAAAATAATAGCGTTGCATTTTGTGCGTATAAGGAGCAGTCGAAGCTTGCAGTGTCACGGCTTCCTGTGCGCCTGCATTGTGAGCTCTTTGGCTGTAGTTGTAGCATAATTTTCAAACAAAATTAATTTGCAATAAATAAATTTAATATGCAAGTATGCTAATGGTTTATACACAATTGTGGGGTATGGTTGCATAGCCTGATAGTCGTGTATACATAAGTACTGTTGTAAATGGGTTATTGTAAACTAAAATGTAAATTTTATTTGAGCAAAAAAGCTAAAATAATTGACCAAATAATAAAGTGTGTATGATGTATGTTATTATGTTATTTATATAGCGCCAACAAATTCTGCATCGATTTACAATGGGTGGACAAACAAACATGTAGTTGTAACCAGACAAGTTGGATACACAGGAACAGAGGTGTTGAGGGCCCAGCTTACATGCTAGAGGGAGTGGGGTAAAGTGACACAAAAGGTAAGGATAGCATTAGACTAATGACAGTTGCAAGAGAGGAATCAGTCGGGAGCTAACAGTTTAATTGACATGCTTTTATGAAGAAGTGGGTTTTTAATGATTTTTTTGAAGGAGTGGAGACTGGGTGAGCATCTAACGGAGGAGGGAACGGTGTAGCCATCGAGAAGTCTTGGAGGCGAGCATCAGAGGTGGGAGTAAGGAAAGAAGATAGACGTAAGTCTTCAGCAGAGCGTAAGGGCCTAGACAGGACATACTTGTGTATTAGGGAGGATAGATAGGTGGGAGCAGCATTGAGATTTATGTCTATGTAGAGATTTGAAAGCAAGAACCAGAATTTTAAATTAAGCCCTATATCTTACAGGAAGCCAATGTAGGGACTGACAGAAGGGTGAGGCGCGGGAGGTGCGGGCGGACAGGAAGATGAGCCTCGTCGCCGCATTCATTATGGGCTGTAACGGCGCAAGTTGGGAGCATGTAAGACCACTGAGAAGCAGATTACAGAAGTCAAGGCAAGAAAGGACAGTGGAATGGACCAGCACCATAGTCGCATCTGGCGTTAAGTAGGGTCGGATGCGCGCAATGCTTTTGAGATGGAAGCGGTAGGATTTGGCAATAGACTGAACATGAGGTGTAAAGGAGAGTTTGGAGTCAAAGAGAACACTTAGGCAGCGAGCCTGCATGGTGGAGCTGATGGTAGCACCATTGACTTGGAGTGTATGTCTTCAGCTGGTGACTGTGACAGGGTGAGTAATGGGGTACCAGTGGCAAGGAGAGTGTGACAGGAGGAAGTAGGTAAATGGGATAGGGCGGGGGGAGTTATGAGAGAGAATGAGGGAGGGTGAGTATGACATGGTTTGATGATGGAGTGTGACAGGGCGAGTGGAGGTAAGTTTGCCAGGGCAATAGTGGCATGGTAGGAGGGACGAGTGTAACAGGATTGGAGAGGTTAATGTAACAGGGTAAGTGTGGCATAGTTGGGGGAGTGTGAGTAACACAGGGTTGGTGTAAAGGGTGAATGCGGATGCGAATGTTGGATGAGGGAGTGTGACAGGATTAAGTGGGGGTGAGTGTGGCAGAGTGTGACGGGGGAATACTGGGAGGGAGGGGGTAATACTGTGAGGGGGTTATAGTATGAAAGAGGGGGGATACTGGGAGGGGGTGATAGAGTGAAAGAGTGGGGTGTACTGGAAGGGGGATAATGGGAGGGAGGGGCTAATGGTGTGGAAGGGGGATACTGGGAGGGAAGGGGGTGATTAGACAAATATTTAAAATTATATTTAGATAGCATATAACCACGGTATTCTTGCAAAGGGATAATCTCTGTTGGTGTTTATGTGAAGAAGACTGTGCCTTTATATTGGTTATGCTTTTGCATGCTGTAGGAAGACAACTGTATATTTCATAAAGTTATATTATAAAGTTATGCAACCTCTACACGGCCCTAACACTAATCCTTAATCCCTTACACTTCCTTAACACTTGACTAACTATAACCAAGCAATATAATTATTATTAGCATTTATATAGTGCCAACATATTGGTGCTTACAATCATTAAATGGGGATATTTGACAAGTAATTTATATACAGAATACAAAAAGAGACAAGAGGTGAAGAAGGCCCTGCTCCAATCTATGAGATGTAATATACAAGATACATAACAGCAAAACATCTATCATCGGGAAATTTTACCATGAATGAGTTCTGGAGACATTTACAAACCACTCAACCATTGGTCTTGTGGTTAATTGTAGACTTGGAGATTTGTTTCAGACCTAAGTGCAATTCAAATTTGGGTGTTTGCCAGAAGTATACCCGAATTACAGACAAACCAAAATGCCTAATGTTGTACATATTTGAGGAAGGGTGGTGTCAACACTCTAAATTCTGCTTGTGAAATCAAAGAAATTGATGTTTCATGGGAAAAAGTGGTTGATGGATAAGGGACATTCACTGAATATTAACTGTGGTGACAGCCACTAGAGGAGGAGTTAACCCTGCAATGTAAATATTGCAGTTTATGAAAACTGCAATATTTACAGTTGCAGGGTTAAGGGTAGTGGGAGTTAGCACCCAGACCACTCCAATGGGCAGAAGTGGTCTGGGTGACTGGAGTGTCCCTTTAACATTTGAGCATTTTTGCAATGTAAGATAATATAAGAAAGGTGTTATATCTCCCTTAAGGGCATGTACACACTTCCTTAGTGGTCTAACTTTTTACTGGAATATAAAGGCATTATGTACTATCTGACAATTGTATAATAGTATTATAATATTGAACAATTAATTAATTCATTAATTCTGAGTTCATTACCAGCAGGAGATTGCTGATTTGGGCTGATACATTGCAATATGTGTCCTGAAACAATTGCCTGTATTTTCAAGTGGAGATATTACTTACTCTTTTGGACTGATTTGAATGGACAATAGTTTACAATATGTGAACCTATTTATACTTTCTGCAATATTTTTGGTGCCAGACCAATTGGTTATTGCACATTGTTATTTACACAATTGTTGATTTGTTTATATATATTATTTTTATATATTATATATACTTTTTTTTTTTAATGTATATTATGTTAGCTCCTGCTAAACCTCAAACTGTTGTCTGTGTGAATTATCTGTATATGCTATTGTAGGGCCTTGAGTAGTGGCTCTTTCTAACCAGTTGTATTTAATTGATAATTCTCTATTTTTCCTCAATATGTTTTCACAAAAGATAAACAATTAAAGCTTTTTCTTTTTGTTTTACTGAGCTGGAAAATCTGACTGATGTGTTAGATTGACAGAATTTAGTTTTGGTATTGTATATATATATATTTTTAAATTGCTTTTAGCAAAGATGCTAAACGAATTTCAGATGAGAAACAAATTGTATTGAGAGAAGTAACACTTGCATTTTGCAATGTAAAAGTAATAAGAATCAATAATTTAAGGTGACAAATTCAAATACTAAAATGAATACAATTACAAGTTAGCAAAGACTCACAGTTAAGATGTATCAAACCAAAAAATGATTACCTTGGAAATAATTCTTGATATAAATAGATTATGAAGAAGCATTACTTAAAGGGATACTATAGTCACCCAGGCAACTGGGTGCAGTGTTCCAGTCCCACTTAGTCTGGCAATGTAAAACATTGCAATTTTTAAGAAACTGTAACAATTACATTACAGGGCTAAGACCGCCTTGGCTTTCAATCCTACCAGGCCCGGACTTGCCATCGGGGAAACCAGGCGAATGCCTGGTGGGCCGTGATGGCCATGGGTTAAAGCCGACAGGAGGGGAGAACTTTAAGGAACAAGAGGGAAGAGAGGCTGAGGAAGGAGGGAAAGAGAAGCACAAAGGGGCTGGTCGTACTACCCTCAAACTCTCTATTTCACACTACACACACACAAAATGCACCCCCATACATACACAGAAACACACAATGCATTCCTACACACACAGAAACACACCATGCTTCCCTCACACACAGAGAAACACACAATGCATCCCTTACACATCCAGAAACACACAATACATCCCTTACACACAAACACACACTGCTCTCTATCCCTTACACAAAAACACACTGAATCCACTACACACACACACTGCATCACCTACACATACTGGTATCCCTATACACTACATTCCATAAGCAGACACTTTAGATCCTGTACAATAACACATAACACATCCCCTACACACTCCACCCCCTGTGAGCAAACTCATGGGTGGAACATGTAGGTATACTTATGGGCATACTCACCATTAGGCCCAGGGGCCAAGACCTTGAGCTGTGTAAAAAAAAATGGAGCTGCTTCCCGTTCTCCCAGAACATTGATTTTTGTGACCACAGTTACAAACAGCCTCCAGAGAGCCTGTTCTACACCAGACCAGTGGAGCCAGACTGCAGCCAGAGCCCACCATCATCCTCATCTGGTTGTAAGTAGGCAATCTAGTATATTATTAGTGGTACTAATCTTTAATTTACCTCTCATTAAAAATACACAATGGTCCTCAGAACCACTGCAGCTTAATGAAGTGGTTCTGGTGTCTATAGCCTGTCCCTGTAGGCTTTTTAATGTAAACACACACTGTGTGCAGCACTGGCGTTAGTTCATATGGCAGATCATATGGGTGGGGCATTGTGATGTCACATGGGGGAGGCGGCAAAGTTTTCTTTTGTCTAGGGCGGCAAAAGTCTTGCACAGGCCCTGATGCTAATGCATTATCTATAATAATAATAATAATAATAATAATAATAATAACTAGTATTTATATAGCGCCTTTCTCCCACTGGGACTCAAAGCGATTTTCAGCACACGCTCTCAGAATTAACCATAATCATAAAAGATGTTATTATTTATTTATTTATTTATGAACTCATGGCTGAAAATTTCACTATCTACCTATATAAGCAGATATATTTCTAGATAAAGAACTATTTTTTGGGGTGTTCTAGACATATTTCATTATTTGATGATTGAAACATATGTTTTGATTTTTTTTCCTTAGTAGATTAGATGCTAATGCATGATTTATGGACTCCTGGCTGAACATTTCACTATCTAGCTATATAAGCAGATATATTTCTAGATAAAGAGCTATTTTTTTGCATATGCAGCAGTAACATTGTAAGGTGACATTCATTCTGTATGTGCATTCTTCCCTCTGGCTGACTCTATCTATATATAAACAAACATGTAACTACACAACAACAAATATAACAGAGCAATATGTGTTAGATACACAATATTACTGAACAGAGGACTATAGAAGGTCCTGCAAGACTGCTGAATTCTCCATAGACCAACTCTCTCAGAATCTCATTGTCTGCAAGTCTCTCCATCTAGTGAAAGCTGTGGGAAATGAAAATGAAAGCTGACCGCGGAAACTCCTCTTTTTGTCAACCTGAACTTATCCTAATTTTATTTTATAATATATTTTGATTGCATCAGAGGCTCAAAGAAATTCCAATAAAGTCATTTTTTCAAATACTGAAAATTACAGAGCTACTTTAATGATTGATATTTGCAACTTTTTTTGATTTTGGAAAATAAATGAATTCCCTATTTACATCTGGTTCTTATCTGACCATATTATGGACACACAACCTACGTCCTTGAAGCGAAATTCTGTGCACCCTAAATTGATAGTTATGTGTTTCCCATGTGGAGTGATTTCATGGAGATAAAATCCCCACAAAAAGAATTATTGTATCTATTGTTTTTTTTTTTTTTTTTTTTATAAGATGAGTTGGCAGGATATCTGATTAGGATGTTTGCTCCCATCACACTGATCATTTAATGTGAAATAAATTTCTATTTGAAAATCTAGTAACATGTGCCAAACTAATTATGCCAATTTAGTGAAAGTGACATCTTATCATTATTCAGTGTTAAATAAATAAATAAAACACATTTTCTGGAAATGTAATAATATTATAATTTTACTCCTATTATTGTTAGTGTAGAGATGTTTTTATTTTTCTCCACATTTGCTTGATTTTTTTTTGTGTAATTTAAACATTTTCTATAAATAATTGTTCATAACATTGGTTTATTTCTAAATCACTTTATGATTGAAAGTTCACAGCTGTCTATGAAATTTGCAATTATTTGAAGAATACCAGACAATGCAATAATGGTTCAAGATTTTGTTTCTGATTGCTAAACTGAGGAGACTCATTAAATTTTCATAGCTATTTCAAAGTGACAGTGTCTAGTTCCATAATGACTGCCCATCTCACCGTAGCACTGAATGAGACATGGAAAAGTGCTGATGACAAGAAATTCCTATGCAAAGTGCAGTGTGTCAAGTGTTTCCCATGCTACAAAACAAAAATGTTTTCTGAAG
This sequence comes from Pelobates cultripes, assembly GCA_933207985.1. Taxonomy (NCBI): domain Eukaryota; kingdom Metazoa; phylum Chordata; class Amphibia; order Anura; family Pelobatidae; genus Pelobates; species Pelobates cultripes. The sequence goes on along the minus strand of OW240913.1, from coordinate 249,185,601 downwards.
TGTTTTCAGTATTTCATTGTTGCATTGTCCTTGAGAATCAGTGCTTTTGCTTAATCTCACTGGCATGGGGACAAGTGGTTTAGTTATTTCTGTTCCTAAATGAATACAGGGTAGGGTTTTTGCTGCAGTTCAAATTTTACATAGTAAATAGATTTAGGATTCTGTTTTGTTTGTCAGGAATGTCAAGGTAGGACAATGGTTACAGATTTTATTAAGAATAATTAAATTAAAATGAATGTATTAAAAAAAAATCACAACAGGGACATTATTAATATATAATTATAGTTCATGGTTACATATATGCACGTATAGTTTTATTTATATTATGGTTGTTTTTGTATACATTTATTTCCATTATGGTTGTTTTTAGTATTTTTTAGTTGAATGAATCCAATCCCCCACACAAACATGCACATTAGGGTTCCTTTCTCCAGAAAATTATAATCTAATGTGGATTTAGGAAACATGTGCTTGTTCATAAACATATAAAATGTTCACACACAAAAACAACTTAATATTGCATCCTTCTTAGTAAAGTTCGCTGTGCATCACCATAAATAAACAAACAATAAAATATAGTGCACACTATCTGTACACAAGATATCTACCAGACAACATACAAGCAAAAGATAAGTGGATTGTGTGCCACTCTCATCTAACAGCCCTGGAGGGATCAATCTTGTGAACCTTGTGAACTGTGGATCACCTGGTGGTGATAAATCCACAAATTGCCGGCACAATTTGATACAACAACTTGTATTATCTTATATTAAAATACCAATAAAAGGAGCAGGCATACTGCCTACTTAAGATCCTTCTGAAGTATTTAACTTGTAAAGATTTTAAGAGTGGCTCCAGACTGATCATCATGTATTCGATGTACTCTCCTTTCACTCGGCCTCGTTCTTAGTCTTAGGCGTTTTACTCCGCACCACCTGATATTTTTCAACTGCAAGATAGAATCAGTTCGATTTACCAGTATTATATACAGTTTCAAATTGAGTATGTTGTAACTAATGAAACTGCAACTGAAGAAAATGATAATTAAAATACATGAAATCTATTTGAAATAGAAATTACTTTGAAGTAAATGCAGATATCAATAAAATAAAATAAAGCAAAAAAGAAATAAAGAAGAAATAGTAAATAGAAACCATAATCAAGTTATAAAAAATGATAAAAAGGGAATTTAGTAAAATGGGACCCATATTTAGAATATAAAGAAAGGAGGGTGAAATTAAACACAATACAAAAAAACTAAAATAAAGGGAGAAAAAGAGATAATTAAAAAATGTCACAACTGGATGATATAAATGAGACACTTAAAGAGATAGACACTAAGGGAATATGGATAAGTCACAAATGATACAAACCTTAAAAATTGCACGGACATGCTAATAAATAAATTACATTGATTAGGTGGCAAGTTATTTGCTCCTTAGTCTCATATTCTGTACCATTTACATTAGATTTACAATTCTCAACTCCCTCTACACTTGTATTACCTTCATTTTTATATCCTTTGCAATTATTGCATTATTTAAAACATGTTTACGCTTATCTTATTTAATAAACTATCAACTAAATTACTCTTAAAACTAGGAGCCCCTCTAAAAACCTATTCTATGTTTATCTGGTAGAAAAAAAAATATATATATGCTCAAATTTTCTCCATATATTTTCTCTTTTTCTTCTAATATTGTGTCTTCAGGGATTCATTTTTCTTCTTCCATAGTTAGTTAGAATTGTTTCTGAATATTCAAGAATTGTTTCTGGATATTCTTATCCCTAAATCTATTAAGGTGAATGTATGCTTGGGTTAAGAATTCTTTATTCTCTGTACAGTTTATTTTTTTATTTTTTGTGTCTTGACTCACAGTCAATGAATTGGACAAAAGACAATAAACGGTATAGGTATGCACAATGTAGAAAGAATCATCAACATTTCATCAATAAAAAGCTATCAGTTATGCACCTATTGAGCAGAAAGGCTATGAATTGAGATTTTTAATTGATAAGATATATTTGTATTAGTCTCCATTCCCCTTACCTGTTATGTCTAATTACCCAAATTAGTCTCGTTAGGGAACTAGGGTATGGGTAGAGTGTTTTGCTTGTGTGGTCAAGAATAAAATATAATGTAGTTGGTGACTTTCAATTGGCTAAGTTCAGTCAATAGACGAGCTGCTCAAGTGTTAAACAAAGATTACCCTTTGTATGCTTTATGGATAGTTGTGATAGCGCTGAGTGCATCTGTCTGATGCTGTTTGCCTGTCCCCTGGGCCTCACTTTTAAATTAATGAAAAACAGAGTAACAGTGGTTAAACTGAAAACTTAACTCAAAGCAGTGTGCTGCGTTGTATTGAGAGGGCTTGTGGATTATACATAATCTAGAGTAGGGAAGGAAGGATACAGCAAGAGTTTGAAGCCTGGCCTCTGCAGCCACTAAGATAGCGGTTTGTATTTTGCAGCTTTGTGATGCTTCTCTCCCTGCTTAGAGGGGGATAGAGGTAACTACGAAAGATCATATGGACACTAAATCCACTAAAAGTGATCAAGAAACTGCAACCAAACACATAAAACTTTATCAGACTAAAATTGTGAAATTAAATTCATAACATTTTAACAGTTATCATGAAATAATCTCCTTTTGCTGCAGGCTGTCGGAGGTCAATTAGGTAGTGACAGCTGCCTAGGCATGCTGCGTGAGTCTCCAGGGAACAAATGGGATCACTGTAGCCGGGTTCCATTTGTGGGATGAAGTAGCTGCAGCCAGTGGTCCAGCTTTGGGCAAAGGGTCCAATGGGAGACCCAACGCAGCCAAGAGTTTCCCAGCATCCTGTAGGTTGTGGATCGGGTGAGCGGTTTCATCGTGATGGACCATCAGTATGCGGGGCATCTTTCCCCTGGTATTTGATGTTGTGTGTTTGTAGGAGAGATGTAAAGGGCTAGATCGTCGCCATGCCAAGGTGTTTCCAGACAAGTTAGCATAGAAGGTGAGTGACATGCCTTCGATCGAATATGATGAATGATTCTGACTGCGTTCAAGGTGGCCATTTTATCTTAATTGCTCTGGAAGTGGTCTATGAAATCTCTTGACACCGAGGATGGAGCCTTGGCTGGCTTTGGGAGATGGAACATCCATTCTATGTCCAATGCTCTAGCATGTAACGCCATCAAGGGTTGACATATCAGGTGCGGAAGCTCCGTGGCTGGCATTTCCCCTTATATCCCTCTAATCTTGAGGTTGAATCTTTGCCATTGGTCTTCAAGTGCTGCAAACCTCTGATGCATTTTAGCTTGCTGCTTTTGCTTCTCGTGTACTGCTTGTTTCAGGAGCTTAGCTTGCTGAGCGTTTTGGCGGGAATGATGTTCCAGGCCTGTCAGGCCTAGCAAATCCCTGCGGATGTGGACCATATCGGCCTGTATGGTATGTTGGAGGCTCGCCAGGAGTTCATTCATTACTGCCGTAATCACCAGAGATGAGTCCAACTGAGTGGGAGTTGATTTGGGAGCCTGTAGAGCAGTTGAGTTTTCCTCTTCTGTGCCCAGTGAGAAATTATTAGAGAAGTCTGAGCCATCATTGGCAAGGGCAGTCATCTTGGGATCCATGGCGCTGTGTGCTTACCCCCATATTTTGCTGATGTTCATGCTTATTCTTGGCTTTTCTGGTCTCAGCTTTTTGGTTTCTCGACCCATGCTGCAAGTAGCGGTCTGGGAAGCCTTTTGGGATCTTTAGGTATGCGATAACAGCCACAAAAATGGGATATAAATGCCTTGTCTGCACGGAGCGCACAAAACATGAAGCCATCCAGTTCAACAGCTTGGCTCTGCCCCCTGTACAGTTTATATTTATCCTAAATAATTACTCCTTTGGTATATTACTGAGCCATGGAGAAACATATCCACTGTTAAACAAAATATATCTATTTGCATCAACCTTTTTAAAATGCTTTCTTGTATTTGTATATCCATTTTTATATAGATTTCTAAATCTAAAAATGATTTTTTTCACTACCAATACTACTCATTTTATTTTATACCCCAGTCATTTTGATTTAGAAAAGAGATCAAATTATTACAACCATATAATGTGCCTCCCCAGATCATAAACATGTCATCTATGAAACAGCCATAGTAATACAGGTATGCACTCCAGATATACAAACTAACAATAGTCATACACCAATGTGTGAACACACACAATAAAAATACTTATTATAAAACAGGAACTGGGTAGTCTCCACTTTTTCATAGTACAATGGTAACTGCATAAAATCCAAAACAATTAAAACACAACAGATGTGTAATCTGTACAAATATGCAGTTGTAATAAGTAAAAAAGAGTAGAACACACAAATTGTAGAGCTGTATCAGGCTTTGTAGTATGTTCCCACTTGCTGCCTATTGGGGCCTGAGGATCCAAGGAAGAAAGAATGAAGGAACATTTATTAAAGTGTTAATAAATAGTAGTCAGAGGGTGCATGGAATGTGCCAAAAATAACCCCCAACAAGGACCAGGTCAGCTATGGGAAATTAAAACTGTTGGAGCACTACCTATGTCTGATCTACTCATTGACTTCACTGTCATGCCAAAGTCTGATGGTTTTTACTACATTCTTGTTATTGTGTGCTCCTACTCTGGCTGGGTAGAAGCCCAGCCTAGCAGGACAGAAAAAAACAAAGAAGTGGTCCGATTCTTGCTCTCTGAAATTATCCCTAGGTATGGGATACCCACATTAGTGGGATCTGATAATGGCCCGGCCTTCGTGAATAAGTGCCTGCAAGAATTAACCAGACCTCAAAGCTCAGGGAAAGCTGGGCGAATGAACCGAACACTGAAGCTACACCTGGCTAAAATGTGCCAGGAAACCAACCTGAAGTGGGATGCCTTGCTCCCCATTGCCCTGCTCTGGATCAGGAGCGCCCCCACAAGGGACATAGTGCCTTTCCCATGTTAAAATCCCCTGTATGGCCACCACCACCGATTGTCTTAGGTCTTAAAGGGGTCCTCCACCAACTAAGAGGAGATCACATGCTAACAAGTAATACACCCTGAAAGTCACTGAGATCACCCTGTGGATCCACCACTCCAGAAATAAGCCTGCCTCTGCTCCATGGAAAGTAACTTCTGCTGACCCTGAAAACCCTCTGAAACTCTGCTTTAAGAGAGTGAAAGTACCGGCTGGAGAAAATTCCAACAAATAGGTGTTTTGATGGCCAAAATAATGCCATCGATGGAAAGAAGTTGTGAGGAGGGAGGTTTATTACCATGTCTCAAATCTGAATGGTTGCTAAAAACCTCCATAATTGGGAATGTGTGCATAGGCAGATCTGGCCCAGAATGTAAGACTTTTTTTTTTTTTAGGTACTCTCACATGTTTAGGGCAACAAGCATACAATTCCTCTGATGGGACCACCTCCTGGTGGTCCGCAGCCAATGTCCCTTCAGGAACTACTCCCATCTGAAGGATGTATGGACCAATCTATCTGCAGGGTCCACCTGTATTGGATCTGTGGCCTTAAGGCCTACTCTGAACTCCCCAGGGATTGGTCGGGAGCCTGTGTACTGGGAACACTGAAACCTTCCTGTCACAAGCGTGGGCTATAGGCCCAGTTGAGACAGTGGGGAGAGTGTGGAAGTGACAGGGTTAATGACACCAGACCCCTGGTTACCTGTTGCTAGTTCCAGCAACCACTCAATTAACCCCTGCAATCCCTTCTACACTAACCCCATAGTACACACTTTACTGCCACCACCAAGACTTTAAACCCGGGCGTCTTAGGTTACCCCACACACAGGAGAATTATAAAATCACAGTTCTACTTTTACTGATCAAACACATATAATTAACTCTTTTTGGTAACGTGTTTACCTGAGCTTTCCTCTGGAGAGTGAAGCTCATAGAGAACAGAGAGACAAGATGATTAAGTAAACATTTAATCTGACAAAAAAGATTCACAGTGCGGAGTACAAAATACAGAAATAAATGACATACAGATAACAAATTGCAAAACAGTACATAAAATAAAATAGGAGAAAACACAAGAAATTCCTTACATGTATTTACCCCATATAGAATTCTCGTGGGAGTCTTAGATGGTATAGGTCTCCTAGGAGTTGCTGACCAAAGAAAAAATGAATCACTCCACTGGATAGTGCAGCACCCTCATTATATAGCTCAACTAGTTGGTGGGCAGACCCCTGGGGGAGAAATCAGATGGGGTTGGTCTGGCAGTTTATTGCCCACTCTATGCAATTCCTTGTGTCTAGCTCTGGTGATGGCTATCTAGATGTTTTATGGTGTAGGCCTGGTGCAAGATCAAAGACCACAATAAATATCATCCCAAGGTTTACAAAAAAACAACTCTTAACATATATCAACACACAACAAACACCAACTCATGCTTTTGGCATGACACTTCCTTTTTCCTAATCCCCCTCAGGGAGGGCGAGAAACTAGGATCCTATATGAACAGGTCCTAAGGGAACAAAGGACACTTATGATAGGTCGATGGAAGGATGATGAGTGGCCCCCTGAACTTACCCCTGAACTAATCAACTATTATAACCCAGCCACTTGGGCTGAGGATGGCACCTCTATATACATGCTGAATAGAATAATCAGGTTACAAGTCATAGTCAAAATAGTTACCAATGAAACTGTGAAAGCCCTCAATCTTCTGGCCAAACAAAATACTAGGATGTGGTCCACCATTTATCAGGCTACCTGCTGGGTACTGAAGGGGGTGTATGTGGAAAATTCAACCTGTCTAACCTTTGCCTTCAAATTAATGATGAAGGAAAGGCCATTAGTGAGATCACCGATAAGATGAGAACCCTAGCCTACGTCCCAGTACAGACCATGATTGGGCTTAACCCAGGTGGTTGGTTTATAGAATGCTTGATTCTTTGATTCTTGCTTTATGTTAGATATTTATTTATTATTGCTAGCCCAGTGCGGCTCCGATCCCTAAACAGCTTCATTGATGCCATGATAGAACGTAAAACAGTAGCCCATGAACTGGCCTCGTGGAAATATAAACCACTCAACTAAGAAGACACTGTATAGCCAAATCTCTTCTAGCCTGGTAGCATCAAAGGGGGGAATGTGGCAGATGATCTCGGAAATGCCTTGGAGCCATATGACCATATATGGGACAAGAGCTGTACATGATCAGGGCCAGGACGCATGTACAGGAATGCTAAGAATGTTCATACGCAGTAAAGAAGGAAATTAATAAAGTAATAGTTAAATGCTTGCTAATTGGTTATTAATTGCCGCAGTAAGGGAATAACTCTTGCATACTATAAGCTGCATCATCTGTCATATATAAGCACTGTTAACCCAAGAGGGGGGTCTCTCAGCCTTTTTTGCAGACATGAGTCTGTGCTGATGACACAGGTAGCCGGCTACAAAATAAACCATTGTTTGCTTCCTGAGAAATTGTGTCCAGTCTCTTAAGTGCTTCTTGGCCTTGCATTCCTGCAACAATAGTTTGTTATGATCTTTAGTACCTGCACATGATTTTAGCTGTTGAATATTTCTGACTTCCTCATCCAGTTTTGATAGAGGCATTCAAACGAAAACTTCTCTGGGACATCTCAAGAAATATGAACATATTTATTACTATCTATTTCAAAATTAGGTTTCTAAAAAACCACAGACCCCGGGGGGCTATCATTTCTTCTCAGTATTTCTCAATTATAGCCATTTCCCATTTAAACTTTGTTTCTTTAACCCCTTAAGGACACATGACGTCATGATTCCCTTTTATTCCAGAAGTTGTGTCCTTAAGGGTTTAATGACGCGTTTTTCCAAATTCTTAACGATCAATTCAATATCGTCCTCTAATTTTTATTTTTATGTGTGTCCTCCTCCCTATCAACACCAAACTTTACTTATCTTCTTTAGTCAAACAGACAAAATCCTATCTTTCAGATACAGGGGATGTATAAAAATGTTAGAGAAAATAGAATGGAAACCACATTTTATTCTTGGTATCCTGTGACCTCTTTATATACATCTATCCCACAACAAGGGTGATATGAAGCTGTAAAATATTTTTTAGATAAATTATTAGGTCTTATAAAAAAGCACAACTTGTTTTTAATGGAGTGTTTAAAATGGACCTGAGATAATTATTTCTGGTATGAATCAAAATATTATGTTTATGATATGGGAATGCACTTGATGATTTTAATAATTTGATCACTCTTCCAAATCAAATCTCTCTTCTAACGAATAGTATAAGTAGTGATTTTTTTAAAATAGACTTAGAAATATATATAAAAAATGGATACATAAATGCAAGAACACTTTTTAAAAAGGTTGAATCAAATGAATATATTTTATTTAGCAGTGGACTTTTTTTTCCTCATGGCTTAGTAATGTTTTAAAGGGGCAACAACTGCATGACAAATTCTTAACCCAAGCATACATTCTCCTAAATAGATTTAGGGATAAAGAATATCCAGAAACAATTCCAACCAAGACTATGGAAGAAGTTAAATTACTCCTCAAAGATTCACTATAAAAAGAGAAAATAAATGGAGAACAAATGTTCTAATCCAACTATTTTCTATTTTTATAGTTGAATATAGGAGAATAAAAAGTGTTTTTAATAAATGTTAGCCCATTTTATTATTGGATGAAGATTTAAAATCAAATTTTACCAGATAAAGAATAGTTTTAAGGGGGCTCCTAGTTTGAAGAGTACTTTAGTTCAAAGTTTTATTAAGGAAGATAAGCATAAACATTATTTAACTAATTCACAAGACTTTTAATTGCATACAATGTAAAAATTAAGGTATTTAAAGTGTAAAGGTAATTTAAACATTTAAATCTAATGTGAATGAAACATAGTATGAGATTCAGGAGCAAATAACTTGCCACTCCATTAATGTCATTTCTTTATTGTTCATGTAACCTTAGGACATACCTGCAATCCTCTATATAAACGCATCAGGGGACACATTTATAATAATAAAATAGGTTTTGTTCCCATGGTGTGTCTGGTCACTTTAGAAAACATAACAAAGATCCTAGTGTTAGATTTTTAGGAATCAAGAGTGTGACGAAAGCACCTTCGTCACTGGGGTTTGGAGAGGCCTGCTTGCCAACCTCTTTCACTTTGACTATGGCCCCTGGAAAAATTCCTATTTGGGCTTATGGGGTTTTAATACACTATTTCTGCCCCAAGACTATGGGCCCTGCAAAAAGACACGCTAAAAAGTCACTTCCATGGGAAAATGTGCCTCTTCCCCTCCCCCTTTTTCCTGTCCTATTGTTTCTCCAGCAGGGCATTGTCCCATGGACACTGCCAGACCAGTTTAAACTGGCTGCCTTGTCCCTACTCAATCTCCCATTGCTATTGTTTAATCCCGTGAGATCTGAGCGCTTTTCGGACATATTGAGTGCTCAGATCCAAGCTATCTGGGGATATGTTGGACATATAGGTTAAACATTGTATTATAAGAGTTATGTAGTTTTATGTGGTTTTTGTAACAGTTTTGACTTAGAGATATTTCCTGTACCTGGAGATAATTAAGTTACCACAGCCACTCAAGCCAATTATCTCCAGGATAGAGGTGAGGATAGACTGGCCGCACTGTCTAAATCTGTGGAACTATTTTGGGCATGAAAGCCATGCTTGCGGTTGGTCAAATGTGACTGTCATAAAACTTTTGATTTGTGGGGATATGTGGTGTTTTGGGTGTTTCTGGACTTTGGGTAAAAGTGGATATTTTCTTCCTGTGGATAATTAGGTTATTCCATTAGCTAGCTTAATTATATCACAGGCAGAGGGGATGGCTTGCTGACTGTATGTGGGAGTGTTACTGTGTTAATTATTGTTCCTATTGGTTTGGTAACTTTGTGTCCTGTGCTCCACAAGGTTCACCTTGTGGGGAAAATGTGTATAAAAGAAATGCCTTTGTGCTCAATAAACAGATCATCTTTTACCTTCATGAAGTTTCAGCTCATGTTTGGGGGATTGGAGAATTAGCTACTCTCTGGGGATTGCTATGATCACTATACTCCCCAGAGTAAGCTCTTGTAAGAGCTTGTTCCTGTTCCTGTTCCTGCTCTCTGGATTTAGGAGAGGTCTACCTACTGGAAGCTGGTCCCTGGTCTTGGGCCCAGAGTAGGAGGAAGATGGCGAGACGCCCAACAAAGGTGCGGCGGTTCGTGGGGTCTGCGGTGGTTATGGTGTCTAGTGGAGTACTTGGAGCCCTCGGGAAGCACTAAGAGCATCCGTCAGAGGTACCCAGTCGGGGTGCCAGGCGATCCGTTACAAAGGGAATACTGAAAATCTGGAGAGATGGAAATTTTATTAAATTACTTGGATGTGGGTGTTTATTGTTTTTTTTAGATGAATAATTATGTATGTTTTCATACAGATTTTTTTTTATTTTTTTCTTCACCTCGGGCTTTATCTTTTGATATTTTTCCCAAGGGTTTATGCTTTTAAGAGTTCCATTTGCATGCAGAGAAGCCTTTTAGGTTTTTTACTGAGTCATTAATATATAATGTTTTTTAATTGTGACCTATCCATATGCTCTTAGCGTCTTTCTCTTTAAGAGCCGCACTTATATCATGAAATTGTACATTTTTATATTGTCACTTTATTTTAGTTGATATTTTTAAATTGTGTTAATCCCCCTTCTCCTTTCTAAATATGGATCCCATTTTACCATCTTCCCTTTTTTATCCTTTTTAATAACTTGATTATGTTTTTTATTTCCCTATTTGTCTTTTACCTTTTTTTTTTTTTGCTTTATGTTAGATATTTATTTGATATCTGCATTGTCCACATTAGACAAAGAAATCCATCTTAACAGCACCCATCCTTAGAGTTAAATGGAAGGAGGGAATTTGGGAGTAGCGCTTTGGTACATCCTCCAATGGCATGTGCAACAAAAACAGAAAGGCAGGGGAGTTAGGAGTAATATAGTGTAGTATGTAACTCAACCAGAAGTGAAGTAGAAAAAGAGATGCACTTACAGGAAATGGAGCTAAAGAGTGCCTGAGCTGAGGATATTCTGGTACGTCTCTTTGATCTCAATATATGGCCCAGGCATATGGAAGGGAATGCAGAGATGGACAGTATATGGTGTAGTAATTTTCGGTGCTGTTAATATTATAAAACTGAGTAAAATAGTAATAAAAAAGTACACTAACATTTATTGGAGCCTAGTATGTGTCTCCTTTAAACAGCGTAGAGTGGTATGACACCCACTCTAAGGATATGTAGTTGCTGTGGTGTCCTCTCCGTGGTATATATAAAAACAGAAAAACAGCAACATAGTGCACTCTGTTTACTTTGATAAATGAAATAAATGACAAAGCTGTCACAATGATCTTTGGAACAGTACTTAAATAACACAATTCCCATCTATCCATCTAAACAAACTCAAATAGCACACTGACCGCAGTCCACTCTTTCAAATACTTGGGTATGTTGTTAGACCCCAATCTATCTTTTGGCCTCCAAACTTTATCCAAAGCTAGGTGCCCTGTACAGAAACAAATCCTGCCTAAGCCCTTCAGTAAAGGAAAAGATTGTACAGCAAATGCTGATGCCAATCATTGATTATGGAGATGTAGTATATGCACCTGCAGCGTAATCCCACATTAATTAACTCAATACATTGTATTACTCGTTCTGCCGATTTCTGCTACAATGTAATTACAGGACCCACTATTGTGACATGCTAAAAGAACTAAACTGGCTGTCGCTGGAATCCAGACGCACCCTTCATCTTTCCAGCCTTGTTTTTAAGAGATTCTCTGGGAAGCTCCCACCCTACCTGAGCAGAATGCTCTCCTCGGCTGTTCCCATCTGCTATAACTTCCGATCCAGTACCAGCACTTTATTTAGTGTACCTCAATACAAAAAGAAAGCGGCCTGATCCTCCTTTTCCTACAGAGCACCGCAATTATGGAACGACCTCCCACACACTTTCAAATCTTCCCTAAGCCTAAAGTCCTTTAAGAAATCCCTCTCCACATATCTCAAAACAGAATGCACGTGTTATGGTTGATTATATATTTCCTACCTGTTCTATGTTAAATTTTGTATATATTGTCTATTAATATTGTTTTTTTATTTTATTGTACCCTAATGTATCAAGGCAATGTTTTGTGGACCCAGGACATATTTGAAAATGAGATAAATCTCAATGTATCTTTCCTGGTAAAATATTTTATAAATAAATAAATAAAAATTAACTTTCTAGTTTAGAAGCAAAGTAAGATTTTGTTCACTCCATAAGGCTATGGTGGTGGTTTTCTTTTGTTGAGGCATTTTATGCTTTTCTATGATGGTTTGTTGCATGTTTCATATATGTCACAAATGTTTCCACTTTATACAATTTATGAATTTTGCACGTTCTGCACCTTAAAGGGCTATTTTAAAAAGTTTTAGAATTCACTTATTTTAGGCACTGGCCTAAAATTTTAATTTAGTGCCACTTTTTTCACGGTTTTGTATTTTCTTTGGTTTGAAATGTTCATGCTTATGCTTTACTAAGAATTCTGGGCCACAGGTAGATGATCATTGTCATCACCTTAACACCACCCATACTTAACTCTAGTATCAAACTTTTCTACCATTAAGGCAATTTATTATTTTCAAAACACAACTTGTCATCAAAATCAAAAATACTTTTAAATCAGTTTCCTCAAGTAAAATGATTCTTTACCAGACAATGGCGGAACGTAATAAGTAAATTCTTAAGAACAAAAATAGTCACAATGCATACATAGAAAATAGATGGTAAACAAATGATATACACCAACACATAGGTAAAAATAAAAAGGAGAAATGAATAGAAAATCCTACTCATTTTGCTAGTACAGTGATTGCATCTTCTGATTTTAGATTCTCTTGCAAGGTAAATAGCAACTTACTAAAAACTGGGTTAGCCCCTAATTAGCACATTGCTCCACTGGCATACATATAGGGGTTGCCGCCCAGACCGGGCCCGTCACTCCAGGGGGCACGGCCACCCTACAGACCCCTTGCGACCGGTTACCAGGCGCCATGTTTTGCGTCCCAGGCCATCTCGGCAAACTGCCGGGGCCGCCATTCAAAGGGTTTATAGGGGGCCCATCCTGTTAGGGCCACCCGATGGAGATGGATTTTCAGGGGGCCCGGTCAGCGCTGGGCACTTTAACAGTGTGACTGGGCCCCCTGTGATGAGAACAAATGCTGGGAGGAAGTGACTGACAGTCACTCCTCCCAGCAATCACACAGAGCCCACGCGGGAGAAAGCAGAGGGAGTCAGAGTGGGAACTCTGACTCCCACCAGCCTGAGCCACCACTGCACCTAAAAGGTAGGAAACAGGAGGGTGACTAAAATATCTTGTATATGTGTGTGTTTGTTTGTATGTATGTGTGTCTGTATATATGTGTGTGTCTATCTGTCTGTATGTGTGCCTGTCTATATGTATGTTGTGTGTGTGTGTATGTCTGTATGTATGTGCCTGTGTATGTATGTATGTATGTATGTATGCATGCGTCTTTGTATGTGTGTGTGTCTGTATGTATGAGTCTGTATGTGTGTATGTGTCTGTGTGAATGTGTGTCTGTATGTGTTTGTATGTATCTGTCTGTCTATATGTGTCTATGTGTGTGTGTGTGTCTGTATGTTTGTACGTGTCTGTGTCTGTGTATGTATGTCTGCTGTATGTATGTGTCTGTGTGTATGTGTGTCTGTCTGTGTATGCGTCTGTGTGTGTCTGTGTATGTGTCTGTATGTATGTGTGTATGTATGTATGTTAATGGATTTATCAAGGTTCTGATGAGGTACTGGGGTGGTCCTCGTTCAGGAGTCAAACCAACAGGGTTCGGGTACAATTACTCCTGAACAGACAAAAGTTTTTAAACAAGTGATGGGTTCTGTCACAGAGGGAATACCCATAACATTCTAAATATGTATAACAGGAGTCATGATTATTCATCTCTTTCTATTATAGTTTTTTGGGTTATGACTCTTGGCAGGGGCATTGTTCCTGAATGCTAATAGTTGATTATAGTATATAAAAAGGTGAGAGGCTTGTGTTGTAGCAGGACACCAACAGGCCTGTGGCCATCAAGTATGGGAAAGATTTTTTTATTTATTATTTATGTCTGTATTAAATATTTGACATAATACAAACAGACAAAAAAAAATTCATTTTTACGTAAATGTGAACATATAAATCACTTGTAAGTAGTCTTTAAGATGATTACTACAAAAAAATACACCACATGGGCAGCTACTGTTTATGCAGATGTCAAACACTCAAAATTAGACACTCATACTTAGACATTCAATCGCTTTATAAAATTTAAAGTTAGGGGGTTTATTTGATAAATAATCAAAGTGCCAGGAAACAGGGCAGTTGTATGATCTTCATATTTAAAAACAATTTATGCTCTAGGAAAATAGAATGTTGATAGATTTTTATTTATTTTTTTCGGTTATCCCTTGATTTTATACCCATTATATGATTGGTTTGTGAGATATATATTTACCTTTTTTACCTACAGGGAGTGCATAATTATTAGGCAAGTTGTATTTTTGAGGATTAATTTTATTATTGAACAACAACCATGTTCTCAATGAACCCAAAAAACTCATTAATATCAAAGCTGAATATTTTGGAAGTAGTTTTTAGTTTGTTTTTAGTTTTAGCTATGTTAGGGGGATATCTGTGTGTGCAGGTGACTATTACTGTGCATAATTATTAGGCAACTTAACAAAAAACAAATATATACCCATTTCAATTATTTATTATTACCAGTGAAACCAATATAACATCTCAACATTCACAAATATACATTTCTGACATTCAAAAACAAAACAACAAATCAGTGACCAATATAGCCACCTTTCTTTGCAAGGACACTCAAAAGCCTGCCATCCATGGATTCTGTCAGTGTTTTGATCTGTTCACCATCAACATTGCGTGCAGCAGCAACCACAGCCTCCCAGACACTGTTCAGAGAGGTGTACTGTTTTCCCTCCTTGTAAATCTCACATTTGATGATGGACCACAGGTTCTCAATGGGGTTCAGATCAGGTGAACAAGGAGGCCATGTCATTAGATTTTCTTCTTTTATACCCTTTCTTGCCAGCCACGCTGTGGAGTACTTGGACGCGTGTGATGGAGCATTGTCCTGCATGAAAATCATGTTTTTCTTGAAGGATGCAGACTTCTTCCTGTACCACTGCTTGAAGAAGGTGTCTTCCAGGAACTGGCAGTAGGACTGGGAGTTGAGCTTGACTCCATCCTCAACCCGAAAAGGCCCCACAAGCTCATCTTTGATGATACCAGCCCAAACCAGTACTCCACCTCCACCTTGCTGGCGTCTGAGTCGGACTGGAGCTCTCTGCCCTTTACCAATCCAGCCACGGGCCCATCCATCTGGCCCATCAAGACTCACTCTCATTTCAT
Source organism: Pelobates cultripes (assembly GCA_933207985.1). Classification (NCBI taxonomy): domain Eukaryota; kingdom Metazoa; phylum Chordata; class Amphibia; order Anura; family Pelobatidae; genus Pelobates; species Pelobates cultripes. The sequence goes on along the minus strand of OW240913.1, from coordinate 249,170,155 downwards.
CAGTCCATAAAACCTTAGAAAAATCAGTCTTGAGATATTTCTTGGCCCAGTCTTGACGTTTCAGCTTGTGTGTCTTGTTCAGTGGTGGTCGTCTTTCAGCCTTTCTTACCTTGGCCATGTCTCTGAGTATTGCACACCTTGTGCTTTTGGGCACTCCAGTGATGTTGCAGCTCTGAAATATGGCCAAACTGGTGGCAAGTGGCATCGTGGCAGCTGCACGCTTGACTTTTCTCAGTTCATGGGCAGTTATTTTGCACCTTGGTTTTTCCACACGCTTCTTGCGACCCTGTTGACTATTTTGAATGAAACGCTTGATTGTTCGATGATCACGCTTCAGAAGCTTTGCAATTTTAAGAGTGCTGCATCCCTCTGCAAGATATCTCACTATTTTTGACTTTTCTGAGCCTGTCAAGTCCTTCTTTTGACCCATTTTGCCAAAGGAAAGGAAGTTGCCTAATAATTATGCACACCTGATATAGGGTGTTGATGTCATTAGACCACACCCCTTCTCATTACAGAGATGCACATCACCTAATATGCTTAATTGGTAGTAGGCTTTCGAGCCTATACAGCTTGGAGTAAGACAACATGCATAAAGAGGATGATGTGGTCAAAATACTCATTTGCCTAATAATTCTGCACTCCCTGTAGTGTGCCTGTACCATAGTTCTGTTATACATACTATTAATTTGCCCAAGATTATTTATGAGTACACATTGTTAGGTTGAGTACTCATTGTCACGTGCGTGGGCTTTAGGCCCAGCCGAGACAGTGGGGAGAGTGTGGAAGTGACAGGGTTAATGACACCAGACCCCTGGTTACCTGTTGCTAGTCCCAGCAACCACTCAATTAACCCCTGCAATCCCTTCTACACTAACACCCTTAGTACATACTCTACTGCCACCACCAAGACTTTTAAACCCGGGCGTCTTAGGTTACCCCACACACAGGAGAATTATAGTATCACAGTTCTACTTTTACTGATAAAACATATATAGTTAACCCTTTTTGGTAACGTGTTTACCTGAGCTTTCCTCTGGAGAGTGAAGCTCATAGAGAACAGAGACACAAACTGATTAAGTAAACATTTAATCTGACAAAAAGGATTCACAGTGCTGAGTACAAAATACAGAAATAAATGACATACAGATAACAAATTGCAAAACAGTACATAAAATAAAATAGGAGAAAACACAAGAAATTCCTTACATATATTTACCCCATATAGAATTCTTGTGGGAGTCTTAGATGGTATAGGTCTCCTAGAAGTTACTGACAAAAGAAAAATGAATAACTGACTTCCCTGGATAGTCCAACACCCTCATATATCTAAACTAGTTGTTTCTCAGTGGGCAGACCCCTGGGGGGGGATCAGAGGGGGCTGGTCTGGCAGTCTATCGCCCACTCTATGAAATTCCTTGTGTCCAGCTCTGGTGATGGCTATCTAGATGTTTTATGGTCTAGGCCTGGTGAAAGATCAAAGACCACAATAAATGTTTACAAGGTTTACAAAAAAACAACTCTTAACATATATAAACACACATCAAACATCAACTCATGCTTTTGGCATGACACTCATATACAGGTGTACTGGCAACATTATGTACCGAATTTTCGATACATCATAGTGGTAACTTAGTATTCTGTTTAGTTGTTCCTTTGATGCATATTGTCAAGCTGACTATGTAATCATTGATTTAAGTCTAGGAATTTGTATTAATTGCCAGCTTGGAGCACTAAGGGTTAACTTAATTTTTCTTAACCCGGTTATATTATATTAGATAATTCTGGTCACTTACGATTATGCATGAATAATTTTGCATGAATAGCCAGTTTGGAACACTAAGGGTTAATAATTCTTTGAAACTGGTTATATCAGATAATTCGGTCTGCTCATGACTTTTCTCTATGGGCAGGAATTGTGGTGTTTAAACCACGCCCCCACAATACTATTGGTGTGGCGACAGGAATAGCTGAATGCACCTATTGGCTGACACACAGGTGATGGTTGTTATACCACGCCTCTACAATACTATTGGTGAGGCGACCTGAATAACCGAACGCACCTATTGGCTGACACACAGGTGATTGTAATTCACAGCGGGTATATATTATACCGCCGGGATAGCCTCTTTTGCGATACCCCTGAGGACGGTGTGCGGTTATGCCGAAACGCGCGTCGGGTTTATTTATTGTGTTTGTTAGCACTTATGAGCACTCTGCACTAATGATATTTTTGTATCATTCACCTGGGGCTACAGTTATCTAGGTCGAGTTACTAGATCAGAACACCCATGAAGGTTTTATATAGGAGATAGAGGGTTATCTCAGAGAGATGGTTGTACTTTGGGATTTTTTTGGCTTTGGAAAGGGTTTATGCTTATGGGTTTAGTATTGCTATTTGCATCCCTTTACGTAATTTGGGGTTTTATGACCCCTTTTTGGGTTACTGCATATTCTGGACCTACTCAATTAACCCTCCCTCCTTTCCCTCCTTCCATGTCTTCTTTGCTCTTATCCCCTGAGGTTTGCACTGTTTAGTCTATTGTCCCCCTTTTTTAGGACCTTTACCATGTTAGGCTTATTATTAGCCTTTTAGTATGCTACACCTCTCTCCATATAAGATTCTAGATACGTTCGTCAAGTCCCAGGTTTTTACTAGATTCTAATAAAGTTTAGTTTTTTTTGTTATTTTTACACTTACTGTTGAGATTGGACTGGGTCTTTCTCCTATTGGCTATCTTCTAGTAAGGTAGCTTTTTGGGTATTATTTTCTAATTTATAATTTTTTGGGTTATCCCCTATTACCCAGTCTAGGTGACCTTATTTACTCGAGAGACGGGAGGTGGGTAGGTTCTTTTTTCCCTACCTTCCGGTCTCTTCTGTTTTCCATATATATTTTTATTAATGTTGATAGATTAATGCTTAGGCATTCATTTCAATTCATAAATAGTGATGTCCCGAACGGTTCGCCGAACGGTTCGCCACAGACGGCGAACATAAACATAAACTTTGACCCTGTACCTCACAGTCAGCAGACACATTCCAGCCAATCAGCAGCAGACCCTCCCTCCCACCTCCTGGACAGCTCACTAAGAATGCAGCTTCACAATGAATGTAAAATGGATGCTGTCCAGGAGGTGGCAGGGTCTGGGATGGAGGGTCTGCTGCTGATTGGCTGGAATGTGTCTGCTGACTGTGAGGTACAGGGTCAAAGTTTATGTTTATGTTTGCCGTTCGCAGCGAACCGTTCGGTTCGGCGAACCGTTCGGGACATCACTATTCATAAATAATTTAGTCCATTCAGACCATATAGAATTGTATTGAAAACTTTTACCTAAAATTCCAGAGCAACTTTGTATCTGATATCTAATATTTCCTTTTGTTATAATCTCATACCATGAGGGTGGCGATGTAAGCTCCCAATTTCTAGCTATAATTAATTTGGTAGCCAATAATAAATTAATTAATATACTTTTTTTTATTTGAAATTACAACTTGAAAAATCAAGATGAAAAATAAAAAGTTGGGGGTAAGCCCTATTTCATATTTGCACACGTGTGTAGAGACTTTAGAGATTTTCTCTGTAATCTCATTCCAACATCCTTTGAACATCTCCACCAACAATCAGAGTAATTACAATTACATTTTCTGTATGGAGTAATATACCATCTATGCGTGATTTTGAAATGGATCTCCTGTAAACTGAGACTATGGGTAAGATTTCTAATTTGTAAGTATGCTCCTTCCCAATTAGTCAGTGGGGAAGTTTTGCCCAAGTCTTTTGCCCATTTACCTATAGATGTTGGTTTGCTTGTTACCACAATGTCCTTTCTTAATTGTGTTGTTCTTAAACTTTTTTTTATTCTTTCAATGTTTATTTACAAAGTTTTAAAAGTCTGAATGGTCCTCAATCCCAACCTGGTTTACAAGTTGTATAATTCTATATAAATAGTTCGTAATGTAATGCCAAGATATTCAATTGATTCTCTTGACAAATTCCTATCTATTAAATAATTTGAAAAGCTTATAAAAAATTATAAAATTAAGGCCTAAATCTGGGCCTTGATACTGGACCAGTTTAATAAAACACATCTAAATTTTAAGAATAAAAAAGTCAGCTCCATAACTTTAATCACTAATGATTAGTAAAATTACATTTGTGTTTGTCTTGAGTGTTTGCATCACTCTAAACATTGTAAATGAATAGAAAATCTTTGAACCACATGCATTTTCAAACAGGTTTGTTCTAGGGGGTAAGCACAGACATCTCATAGCATTATATAAGGTTTTACTATGATTTTTTTTAAAAATAAAGCCTTAATAATTATAATTAGAGACCGTTACAGACAGCAAAAATTGCTAGGGATGTATATGGGCAAAAAACTTTGGTTCGGAAATTCGGGTAAGAAAAAAAACAAAAACAAAAAAAAAATCGGCACTACGACAATTTATCACTTCAGCACTTCGGTTTGGCACTTTCAAAATTTGGGACTTCGGCAATTCAGCACTTTGGTTTGGTTCGACACTTCGTCAATTCGGGACTTCGGCAATTCTCACATTAGTAAGCATCCCTCTCTTGCCACCACAACCACTTACACATATGAAGGGCTCCCTAACCCTAACCCTACCCCTGCCCTTACCCTAACCCCTAACCTTACATCTAGATGTAGGGTTAGGGTCAGGGGTAGGGTTAGATGCCCAGATTGCCACCACAACCACTTACACATCTATAGGTCTCCCAGTGCCATAAATTAGCTTATTGGTCTAGATTCTTGTCATCATTCACATAATTTTCCATCCCTTTTTTTTGTTTTGCCACTTTTCAGAATCTCAGAGCACTTCGGAAATTCGGTTAAGTTTGGCACTTCCGAAATTCGGTAATTCAGCCCTTCAGAAATTCAGTCATTCGGAAGTATCACTGCATTAAATAATAAACAGGCTAGGAGAGTGATACACAACCTATGATTTGTAGGCAACACACTAAAATATCTATAGGATTGCATGCTATAAGGTTTGGTAAGATAAGTATTGCAGAATAGGACATAGGTGGAAATTCACAGTTCTTGTATTGCATAATGACTTGATAATTAAACTAATTTAAGGATCGAAACATTGTCTGGCACGTAGACATAATAAAGGTAGTGGTTGTTCCAGGGTGGAGTAGTAGGGCAAATGATTTAAGCAAAAAGTCAGTGGCATTTTAAGTGGCTGGTAACAGAGGCTGATTGGAAGACCACCCCACTAAATTCCTGTAGTCATATTGTATACATGATTATGTGTATCTATCACATTTGTAGATGTAGATAATTGTTACTGCATCTCTGTGTGTAAGTGTGTATATCTGTGTTTGTCTCTGAAACCAGAGACAATAACCGTTTATTAGACATGTGCAATCCGTTTCTGTCCGAATTCGGACGAACTTCAGGCAATTCGGATATTCGGGTACTTCCTATTGTTGGAATAGCTGAATTGCTGAAGTGCCGAATTCCTGAAGCCCCGAAATTGCCGAATTTCCAAAGTGTCGAAGTTTCGAAGCACAGTATTGCCTAAGTACTAATATACTTACCCAGTGGAAGAATTAAGAATGTTACACGGTATACAATTTTAAATAAAAAGTATACAAATATAGCCAGGATTCAGCTGTAAGCATTTGCAACACTTACATTTTATATGAATGTGTGTTACTTGATTGTTATAAGTTACTTAGCCTGTCAATGTAATGACAGAAATGAATAAGTAGATAACTCTCTAATTCCCACGGTATTAGGGAGCTATCTACTAAAAGGCTGAAAGACCTAAATTGGTCTTTCAGCCAAATTTACTAATACTAAGTAAAGATTATTTAGGATTAGTAAATTATGCCCCTACTCGCTATACCGCGAGTAGGGGCATGTCTAGTAATTAGTTATCTACTTAGCGGCTACAAGAAAAGTCCCGAAGTGCCGAAGTCCCGAAATGCTGAAGTTGCTGAAGTGGTGAAATTGTGAAGTTCCGAAGTGCTGAAGTCCCAAATTTCGGAATGCCGAACTGAACCAAAATTTTTCTCCATGCACATCCTTGCGTTTATACATTTGAAATAAATGTGGAAATTAAAAACTATTGATGGGTCAGGAAAGGTGACTTGTATCCTTCACAAAAACATTTAGTTTGTGCTGCTCATTTATATCTTATATAAACATAATAAGAACTCTATGTATATTTTACCAATTAAAGAATCTAATATCCACATATTTCGTTCCATGTATGCCTTCCTATAAGTGTAGATCCAAATGAACAGTGCCATTTTCCCCAGGATAAGAACTAATACTATATAAAACTGTGCTAATTTTAGTGCAGAGTATATGGCATTAAATTAC
>OW240913.1:249146364-249160267 GCA_933207985.1 Pelobates cultripes | reverse complement strand
TTTAAAAAATAAGGATGAGAACTCATATATATATCTTCTGCATTTGGTAGCCAATGTTTAGATTTCATACAAGCCAGATAAAGATAAATCCCTCCCATCACATGTCAATAAATTCTCAGCTCAGAGAAATGTGGTTTTCCTGCTCGCTGTCATAACAACCACATGCACTTTAGTTGATGTGAAATCCTCTGACAAGCATGAATGAAAATGGTCCCAACAAAACCACAATAAACTTCTCTGTAGAAACATTTTCAGCATCCCTCCAGTATCACACCTAAGGAGATTATTGCAATAATACATGTAAATGTAAGAACGGTCCTGAAATATACAAATTAGGTATATAACCTCTTTGAAGGGTCATCATTGTACTAACATGGGGTTCTATGAAGCCAGTAAACAAAACCCTGGTTGAGAATGTTTACCAAAAAAAGCATGCTAAACTGATGGCAAAAGATCTGCAGATACAAAAACACAGAGAATAGTGCAGACTATAGGGACCATAAAATATATATATATAGTGGGAATGGGGGAAAAGACTTCACATTTACCAGAGCCCTATCACCCCTGGCTCTTGGTTTGTAGCCCATGGATCAGCACAGCTAAGAGGAATAGGCCTTGACAGAGCCAGGAGGTAGGCATAGCAGCCACAGGAATTTAGTGACAACTAGCATGCTGGGTAGGGCAGAGCCATAAGGGGAGTATTTATACCAGCCATTATATGAAGTCGCCATTTTAACTGAACCTAAACTTACCTGTCAGTTGTGAAAGCTGCCTGTCCGGGAGGGAGAAGGCAGCAGCATGGAGGCAGCATAGAAGAACAGGCAGCATGAAGTACAGAGCAGTATTGAGACAGGAGGCAGCATGGAGATACAGGAGAGGCTGGAGTGAGCTGCTACTACATGATCACTCCCATCAGCAGCATGGAGAACAGGCAGAACTGAGACAGGAGACAGCATGGAGGTACAGGAGAGGCTGGAGTGAGCTGCTACTACATGATCACTCCCATCAGCAGTATGGAGGCAGCATAGAAGAACAGAGGCAGCATGGAGGTACAGGAGACAGCATGGAGGTACAGGAGAGGCTGGAGTGAGCTGCTGCTGTGCTGCATGCTCACTCCCATAAGCCTCAGACAGAACTCCAAGCAAGCCACCATCCTGGTCACAAAGGTTGTGGCAGAATCGTGGCTGGTGGCTGCAGGAGCAGCTGGGGGGCCCGAGCACGTCTGCTATCCCCCCCCCATGCGGCGGTGGAACAGAGGCCAGCAAGGAGAGCGAGGACGCCCCAGCGGCAGCCTGTTAGTGACATCGTTAGTTCGGCAGCCCGTGAGCCTGTCAAGAGGCGGCAAGGGGAAGGCTGAGAATGAGGTCGGAAAGCAGGCAGGAGTTGGAGGGCGGCTGGCGCCGTATGTTCGATGCGGCGCCGGTCAGGCAAGACGGCAGGTCAGGATGAGGCCGCACAGGAAGAGCGCCCCCTGCAATAAGGCGGGGGGAGGGAAAGCACAAAGGACAGCGGAATCCAGCATGACATGATGGCCGCCAGGCAGGGAGAGCGGCAAGAGGTGTCCTGGTGAGTCTGCCCCTGGTGGCATACCTGAGTGACGAGGGGAATGATGCAAGGGCCCAGCAGTGTAAAAGGGGTCCCCCCACCCCCAATGGGCAGGCGGGGGGGGGGTCCAGGTCGGCGGGACACAAACGGAGGCGGCCCTGGATGGGGCCAGGGTCAGGTCAGAGGTGAAGGAAGGGGATAGTGAAAGCAGCAGGCGGAGTCTTCACAGGCACAGCAGAGCAGCTATGGAGGGGAAGGCCAGCAACCAGGATTAATTAAAGGGGCCACAAGTGGATGAGGCGGCTTGGGAGAGGCCAGGTACTGCAAGCAGAGGGCAGAATAGAGGACATGGACGGGTGGAAATGGACGTAAGGCACAGAGGCAAGCGGGAGCCCCCTGGGGGGCGTTCTCAGGAGCAGGAACACAGGAGGAGCATCAGCAGGTGTGAGTACGGCAGAGAGCAGCGCAACGACAATGACAGGCACAGCAGCAGCGGGAGGTCGGATGAGGGATGGAGAAGCAGGTCGAGGAGTGTTACTTCTACGGGCTTGAGGCTGGACCAGCGCAGACAGGAGTCGGCATCCACCGGATACTCCAGAGCCTGGCAAGGTGGATGGAAGGACTGCGCAGACGGGGGTTCGGGCGGTGAGTCAATAAACACACCACACTTTTTTAAATGGCATAAATCATTATAGAGTCATGATCAATGAAAAAAGGGGCCGTCCCCGCGGTGCCGAAGGGTGGGGTCACCAGAGCGCAGTCGGGAGGCCGAAGTAAGGGTGGTGGTGACGGCGTGCCGGGAAAGGGAAGGGGAATACGGTGTACCGGTACCGGGGACATCTGACGGGGCAGGAGAACAGTTAGATGTGTGGCAATATTCCAGACGTGGCGCAACAAAATGGGCACGTTTCCTTCTTCCTAATGATAGTGCAGGAAATGCGCTCTTTCCGGGGGCTGACGGCGCACCCCCAGGAGGTGCTGTGCTGGCTGGACAGAAGAAAGGTCAGTGCAACTGGGGACCGTCGGGTAGGCTTAGATACGGGTGTTCCGGAGGCGGTGGGAGTCACGGTGTCAACTGACGCGTCAAAAAAGGAAAACCTAAGGCAGGAAGGGTACTCGGCAGGGCTTCAGCCCCGCGGTTGCGGCTCGGAGCGGCACCAGTGATGATCAGTGCATTGCTGCTGTGGCTAAGGCAGTAAGCCTCCCATGAATGCGCTAGTTTTATGGCTGAGATTGTTGAGGGGGTTTACACTATTCCATTCAAAGTCGAGGGACCAAGAAAAGTGGTGGGCGAATATCAAGTCCATGGGGGAACTTCCGCGCCATTAGCGGACCTGTGGGTGTCTCCATGGGGGGTGGTCCCCTAGAAATGGGCGGGCAAATTCTGTCCAATACAAAACTTATCGCGCCCAAAAGGGGCATCGGTAAATGAGGACATCGCCGCGGAACTGTTCTGTATCGTTGGCATCATTCGGCCTTGCCGTCGAGTTGGTTTGGGGGAACAGGACGCATTCGATTATTGGCGACCCTTCCATCTTTTGGTAAACACAAAAAGAATTCAGCGCTAGTAATCACAAAATTAGTCAAGGTAGGCAGCAACCCAAATGAAGGAAAACCCCTCGGGTTCTTCGGTGGATAGATACAAAACGATATGGAAGGGCTGCGCCAAATAAGGGTAGATAGTCCAGTAAAGTATTGCTAGGGTGCCAATAGATGGTCTAGGATACTTGATAGAGTTCCTCTGTGGATGCGTCTGGTGTAGACCGTTCCGTATATGTAAATACAAGAGAGGTAGAGGCGACTAATGGTATAGTATGAAAGTTCAGGGTGTGATAGGTAACAAAAAGTAAAGAACTCACATTCAAGAGAGCTATGGCCAGCTCTGGTGTGGATTGCGTACAGCGGTATAATCCCCGCTTATGGGATATGTAGGGAGGGGTCTCCGTCAGCACCGTCTGGTAGTCCAGAGCTCGAAAAAGAAAGACAGAAAGCAACAATAGTGCTCTCAATTTTGATGTGGTTCAATGTGCAGATAAGAAGAGGTAAAAAACTCACATTTGAGGGAGCTATGGCCAGCTCTGGTGTGGATAGCGTACAGCGGTATAATTCCCGCTTATAGGATATGTAGCGGCGATACGTCCGTCAGCACCGTCTGGTGATCCAAGGCTCCAATATAGAAGAATAAAAAGCAGCAATAGTGCTCTCAATTGTGATAGGTTAAGAGAGTAGTAGAGAAAATAAAATAATACTCACAAAGATAGAGCAGAGGTACTGCTCTATGGATAGGCGCCGGTGGTATGATCCCCACCTAGGATTTCTTGGAGTACTGGAACTTTAAAATTGCCAATGGAAGTAAAAGTAACCAGGAAAGGTTAAAATGCCAGGAATAGGTAAAAACAAAAGTTGTTTAAAGTGCATAAAGAGTGCAATAAAAAGAGGATTGGTACAATAAAGTAGCCAAACACTTATAGAACTAACCACTACCACCACCAACCTACCTCCAAGCCATCCTACTCTCACCCTCCCCAACACTTACCAGCACCCCAAAGATATCGCAAAACTTCATATAAACCACCACGATCACCCCACTATTACAATGTACCTGAACACTCACCCAAACCCCAAAGACCCCAATCCGCAAATAGTCACCAACAATATTCCAATTTCACCCAATCACCTACTATTCCCAATCACCCAAATCGTTTCCAATTACTGTCACTTGACTCAGAAATAGAAAACAAAGATCATTTTTTAGAGATTCGCACCCACCCAAATTTAACAGCCAATACACCTTACCCTCCACGAACAAAAAAAAGAATTTTAAGCCCAGAGGTAAATGCAGCGGCGGAAGAGCACAAAAGAGAAAGGCTAGACAGACCGTAAACCCTTCAAACACTTCCTACAACGGTATTTTTAATCTGTCCAACAAAATCTTATCCGCCACCCAAATATCCGTCCTTAATAAAGGTATGAAATTTGCACCGACTAACCCTTTTAAATCTTTCGAAGCCTTTTTAGACATCAACAAATTTGTTCTCAAAGCTACACTAAAGAGATTTTTTAATGACAAATTACCCACCACAACCAATTCTCCACCCCCCATGCCTAGTATCAATAACCCCAATAACATCAACACTCATTTGAAAGAAAAATCCAAATTTTACCCTTCCTACTGCAAATCTGCACCCCTCATCATGTTCGAAAAACTTGTGTTAAAAGACTTTGAAAAAATTAAATATAACAAATATGACTCACACAACCTCACCCATGCCGAGCGCAACACACTGAAACAACTACAAGAAGACAAAGATATTGTCATAAAGCCGGCAGATAAAGGAGGTGGGATCGTTATCCTATCTAGCAAGATGTACATAGATGAGGCACATAGACAACTACATGATACAGAAACATATAACAAACTACCCTCTGACCCCACCCCTACCATCCAAATCACCCTATCCACTTTTTTACAAAAAGGCTTGGATTCTGGCATCCTAACCAAAAACGAATATAACTATCTTAACATCAAATACCCTAAACTCCCTGTCATATACTTTTTACCAAAGATACATAAAAATATTAATAACCCCCCTGGCAGACCCATCGTGTCAGGGATAAATTCCCTACTCTGCAATCTGTCAGAATACATTGACATACTCCTCCAACCATCCGTTAAATTAATGCGCTCTTACCTAAAAGACTCTATGTCACTACTACGTTTTTTAGACAAATTCAAATGGCAAACTAATTACATTTTAGCTACTTGTGATGTCCAATCCCTATACACTATTATACCCCACCATATAGGATGCCAGGCAATCAGAGAAATTTTAACTAAAGAAACCAGAATCCCCCCTACCCAAATAGATTTTATTTTAGAAGGTATTAATATCATTTTAACCAACAACTATTTTTGGTTTTTTGACTCCTTTTACCTACAAAAACAAGGCACAGCGATGGGTACAAGGTTCGCGCCAAGCTATGCCAACCTCTTTATGGCCGACTGGGAATCCACGGCCATATGGGGAAGGCACGCTTGGTGTACGAACCTTGTAACATATTTTAGATATATAGATGATTTGTTTTTTATCTGGGATGGCACAGAAGCTCTTTTTAACTCTTTTATCCACCACCTCAACATCAACAATAGAGGCATTACCCTAACCCATGAAACAAGTAAGGAATCTATTAATTTTTTAGACCTCAACATCTTCATTACAGACAACACCATCCACACCAAAACATTTTTTTAAAAAGTCTGCGTCAACACAGCTATCGAAAGATCTAGCTGCCATTACAAACCTTGGTTGGAAAGTGCCCCTCAAAGCCAATTCCTTCGTCTCAGAAGGAATTGCTCCCAAATAGAAGATTTTAACAAACAATCAAATTATCTAAAAGAAAAATTTATTGAGAAAAATTACTCACCAACCCGCCTCAACACCATTATAAATACCATCACCAAAAAAGATAGAGCAGACCTCCTAACTTACAATACCCAACCCACCACCAACACCATGCCCCTTCCTGTTATTTTCAATTTTAATAACAAAAGTGGCCATGTCAAAAAAATTATCAAAAAACATTGGCACCTCTTAAAAGAAGACGAAATACTTAAAAATATTATACCTGACAAGCCTAATGTTGTCTTTAGAGGTGCCCCAAACTTCAAATCCATTTTAACCACCAATTTTACAAAAGAAACCAAACCTACTTTTAATTCTTTTATGCCCAATGCCAGTGGCTTTTATAAATGTAAAAGATGCATTGTATGCAAAAACACAGACCCCTCCGTCCCTTCCAAAACCACCAGTTTTAAATCTAATATCACCAACAAAACCTATAAAATTAAAGATTTTATCAGTTGCGATACCAAAAATGTCATCTACTTGTTGGAGTGCCCTTGTGGTCTCCAGTATGTAGGGATGACCACAAGAAGTCTTAAAGTGAGACTGAGTGAACACTGTAGAAATATCAAAAAAGGCTACCTGAATCACTCAGTCTCCAAACACTTTTGTACACATAACAACGACATAAGACACCTTAAATGCATCGGCATAAAAAAATGTATAATACCATGGAGAGGTGGTAACATTAAGAACATATTAGGTAAAGCTGAGATGGAATGGGTTTTTAATCTCAAAACTCTTACCCCATCTGGTTTAAATGTTGATTTTGACCTGTTTAATTTTATTTAAATTCCTATATACAACCCTTATCTACATGCTTTTATTCTTTATGTCTGGACCTAACCAACCCTCATAATAATAATAATCTTTTAAGTTTTATTTTTTCATCTATGCCTTTCCATTTATGTATCTTGTATTCTGTGTAATCTTTTATTTAATTTTATTTTTATTTTATCTATTATTTTCATTTAACATCTGTATTATTACTCTGGGGTATAATATAACCCCTATTTAAATCATTATGTTTGGAATTATATTACCCCCTTTTCATGCATACTCCATTTACATATATCTCTGTATCTCTGTACCTTTAAACCATCTATTTTTTTTTTGTTCTTTTAATGAACTTTAATCAAACCCTTTTTTTTTTGTTCTTTTAATGAACTTTAATCAAACCCTTTTTTTTTGTTCTTTTAATGAACTTTAATCAAACCCTTTTTTTTTGTTCTTTTAATGAACTTTAATCAAACTTTTTTTTTTTTTTTAACTTTAATCAAACAACTTTTTTTTTTCTTCCTTTCTTTCTCTTTAAAAACAACTTTCTCACTCTAGTTTTCACATTTAAATAATTTAAATGGACTCATCACCTTTATAACATCACTCCCATACTCTTGAATCCTAATTTTGAAAAGTGATTTTAAAAATTGTCTCTGATTGGCCAATTACACTTTTGGCGCAATTTTCAAATTAACATAGCCCTATTTAAACAACCCCTGCCAGGTTACTACTTTTATCCCATTCTGAAGAAGCCACTTATGGTGAAACGCGTTTATGGTTATTAATTCTGTATTTTACTGTGTATTTTAGATCAATAAAAGTTTTTTGGCTACTTTATTGTACCAATCCTCTTTTTATTGCACTCTTTATGCACTTTAAACAACTTTTGTTTTTACCTATTCCTGGCATTTTAACCTTTCCTGGTTACTTTTACTTCCATTGGCAATTTTAAAGTTCCAGTACTCCAAGAAATCCTAGGTGGGGATCATACCACCGGCGCCTATCCATAGAGCAGTACCTCTGCTCTATCTTTGTGAGTATTATTTTATTTTCTCTACTACTCTCTTAACCTATCACAATTGAGAGCACTATTGCTGCTTTTTATTCTTCTATATTGGAGCCTTGGATCACCAGACGGTGCTGACGGACGTATCGCCGCTACATATCCTATAAGCGGGGATTATACCGCTGTACGCTATCCACACCAGAGCTGGCCATAGCTCCCTCAAATGTGAGTTTTTTACCTCTTCTTATCTGCACATTGAACCACATCAAAATTGAGAGCACTATTGTTGCTTTCTGTCTTTCTTTTTCGAGCTCTGGACTACCAGACGGTGCTGACGGAGACCCCTCCCTACATATCCCATAAGCGGGGATTATACCGCTGTACGCAATCCACACCAGAGCTGGCCATAGCTCTCCTGAATGTGAGTTATTTACTTTTTGTTACCTATCACACCCTGAACTTTCATACTATACCATTAGTCGCCTCTACCTCTCTTGTATTTACATATACGGAACGGTCTACACCAGACGCATCCACAGAGGAACTCTATCAAGTATCCTAGACCATCTATTGGCACCCTAGCAATACTTTACTGGACTATCTACCCTTATTTGGCGCAGCCCTTCCATATCTTTTTGCTTCCATCTTTTGGGTTGCATGTTTGCAGGTTCCTATTGGTAACCTCTACTTGCCAAAGGGCAGTTCCATTCATGTTCCTACTCGGGAAGTTGGATCCGTCTGGGAGTGGGAGGTGAAAAAGGAATCAGAAAGGGGTTCCTTAGTACATTATCTGTAAGATAGCTTGATGTGTGGGCTCGGCTGGGCCGGGCCGTTGTGGACATACCTTACGGTCACGGGAATCCTACCGCACGTCTTTGCTTGGGCTGGAAATTGTTTCGGTGGTAGGAGAGTTTTGATTGCCTGGGGTTCAGTTGACTGCACTTCGGGAGTTCAGGCTGAAGGTTCGCAGGTCCAAGAAGGTCACTGAGAAATCGCAGTTGTTCATAAGGCAGTTTCAAGTTGCATGTCGGGTTAGTCGCGAGGACTGGGTCGGTAGCCATTTCATGGCGAAGGCTACTTGTGGTCCTTTGCGGGTAGTATTGAGTTGTTCACAGATACCTCTGGGAACATAGATTCCGGGGCATACCTGGAAGGCAGGTGGTGCGCAGAGCGGTGGTGGGAGGCATGAAAGGTAAGTCCTCTTATTCGAAGTTGGCATCTTTTGAGTTACTTCCATTGGGAGTGGCTGTGGCTCTAAAAGGTGAAGGATTAAGGGATGAAAAGTCATAATTCACGCACAATACGGCGGGGTTCATGTGGTTTACCATCCAGCCGGGTCCTCGGTTCAGGAGGTACCTGTTCAGGTATCGGGTGCAGGCACGCCATGTGCCTGGTTGGCGGAAGGTAGGGGCTGGTTACTTGGCTTGCGCACAAGGGGACAAGCTGCGAATGGCGGCCCCAGGGGGCGCGGGAGGAGGGACTGTCCAGTCTGGAGGAAATGTGGCAGTTCGAGACGCCATGCTTGGAGGATCGATACAGAATCCTATGGCACCGGGCACAGGGACTGCCTATGTGAACGTTTGAGATATGTGGGACAAGGCAGTTGGTTTCACTGTGGGGGCCCAGTCAACGGAGGGGCGAAGGGATACCTTGCTGTGGTTCCTAATCCGTTTGTTCGTTCAGCGTTAGCTCCATCAGCAATGGACAGGAGCATGGTGGCATTGTCATTAGGGATTAAACTGACTGATTGGGAGGAAGTGACGGAACGTTGTCACGTCCGTCAGGCATCGCGGGTCTTACGGAGAGGTATGAAATATGTCGGTGCCGGGCGGCGGGTTTCCTTGGGTAACGCAACGCCTGGTGGTGTATTACTCTACTTTTGCATTGAGTTTGCTTGCGGTGGCCTTCTCGGAGGCTTGGGGCAATTTGGATTGGGGAACTGGTTAGTGCCTTCGGGCAGGTGTTGGGGAGTTCTACATTCGGTTGTCGAACCTTAGTCGGTTAAGGTAACGATTCAGTAGGGTTGTTCAAGAACGAATGTGTCTGGTAAAGGAGGTTTGGTAAAGCTATATTCCCTGCCGGGGTCAGGGGTGCGCCCGGTGTTAAGCGCATCATGCTACTTGGAGCTTTGCCCGGACATCCCGGGTGGCTTACTGGTAAAAGGGGACAGATCGGTGCTGTCACGATTCAATTCCCGCAGGTGTTTGTTCGAAGGGGTTTGACAATGTTGGGTTTGGATCCCGGGCACTTTGGGACCCATTCTTCCCAGGTGATGGCGGTAACAGAGGCACCCCACCTGGTTTTAAGTGAGGACCTAGTGAAACATTTAGGCAGGTGGGAGTCAGTACGGTTTAAGTCATGTTTCAGGCCAGTCTATTTGGTTTAATGGCTATGGACGTATGGGTTTGTGTTTGGGGCTATGCCTTGTCGCTAATTACTTTCGTTTCAGGTTTGGTGACATGGTTGGTGGGTCATTCTTATATCTAAGGGGCACAGATGGGAGCCGCGTTTCAGTTCAAACGTAACTGGGCTTTCCTTTGAAATTGGTGGAGCAGGAGTGGTTTTGTTTTTCGGGGATTTTGGTGGCAAGACATTAGGGGAGAAATTTTTCCGGGAGGTAACAAGGGGTACTGTCCAGGACATTCTGGATATTGGCATGGTCCCGGAAAAGGAATTGATCAGGTGGAGGCAGAGGGAGGTGGACCAGCTATGGGAGCTGGCCACGGGTGTGGTGGTGGTGCGGTCCGAGATGGTTCCTTGGTTACATTGGAGACATACTACGTACCCGGCCGTGGTAGCTCGGTGTCGAGGACGACTTAATAAAAAATTGATGGCGGTATTTCTCAGATGTGGGGGCGGTGTAACAGTGAGACACAACGAATTGGGAGGAAAGCTCCCTGGGTACTCCAGGTGGGATGGGGTACATTTTCGGATTTAAGGTGTGATCTGTTTAAATTGGGCCTTCAGGAAGGCATTCAACAGGCCTTATTCCGGTGTGGTGGGGGTCGCTCAGGAGCTTTAGGTGTCAAGTCCTGAGCTGTGGCGGGGAATGGCCTGGTTAAATCGGAGGGGAGATGGAGGAGAAAGTGGGCATCCTGAGGTTTAGTGTGGATTGGGCAGTGTTGCACGTGGTTGGTAGGTTCGAGCCCGTCGGTGGCTCCGAACCTGGGGGTGTGGTGGTCTCTTGGTACACCCTACACTGGAACTGGTGGATAGCGGTGTCTTGGTACACCCCTACAATGGATATGGTGGGTAGCGGTGTCTTGGTACACCCCTACAATCGATATGGTGGGTAGCGGTGTCTCGGTACACCCCTACAATTTAACCTGGTAGAAATGTGGTCAAATTGGACGGCCAGTTTCTGTGTTAACATGTTATTTAGATTGTTATCTATTGTTATTATTGTGGGGTCATTGCTAGGGGTATGTTATGTATATGGGGGAGGTTAACATTATTAAGATTTGTTGGCAATGGCCCCATTTGTTATTCCTTAATTATTTATTAATAATTTAATAAAGCTGTGGACAAATTATTTCCAACAGTATAACCTGTGTCCGTGTTTTAATGGGGGTTTGGGTAAGGTTAGCGCATATGCCGGCAAATCCGACTGTGCGCCTGTCATGCAGTGCTCCACTTGAGAGGGAAGACTCCCACACTGTATAAAATCCAAGTGGTGTGCTCACTGGAAGCTGATGGTTCTGTGCAATATAGGACAGAGAGAGGCAGGACTTCTAATTGAATAGTATCTCATGATTCATGAACTTTATTATAAAACAAAGATTAAAAACTCTTACATAGCGAGTGGTGGGTTATGCTGGCATAGCTACCCACATAAGAGCATGAATACAGCGAACAAAATGTTTGTAAAAAGTCACTTCCGAGTTCCGTCTGTCCCGATCACGTGATCACTTCCTGGTCCGCCTCTCCAGTGACGTGTTTCGTCCACCTACCCAGGCTTCCTCGTCACGTCATGGTCATCCAGCCCCTTCTTTTAAGTGTCTCACACCTCCCCTTCTGTTCTCTCATTGGTCTGGGGGCGTGGTTTCCTCGTAGGAGATTCACTTGATTCCTTCTTTGTAGGAGTGTAAGTTAGGGGCTAATGTCCAACCTACTATTGCACATATATACTTGAACTAGCAAATAGAAACATATATTTGTTTCCTTCCATACATAAAACCCTATTGATATAAACATATTAGGGAGCTATACTCTGAAATTCAAGATAAACTCATATTATATATTGCTCTGTGCAAACATACATTATGAGTTCTTATAACTGAAAAAATGTATAATATGATAGATAAGAGATAAAAAAAACCCATCTAAAACACCCCCCCAAAAAATCATAAATTAAATATAAAAAGCCCTGGTTGAGTTGTCCAGATGGCAGAAGAAGTGATCTTACTGTGCAAGCACCTTGGGCATTATTAATAAGCTCTAATGAAATATAGGCAGGGGGGGTAATACACTTTATTATTTTTTGTTTTTTTTATCTCCCTCCTCAGCCCTATCCCCTTCCTCAACCCCTGTCCCTTTGCTCAGCCCCTGCGAACACCGGTCACCGTGGACCTACTGCCTGTTTCAGTTCACCTATATGAACGGCGTTCGGATGTTCTAGACTACCGAACACGGGGAGCATTATACACAAAACAGCTTTCATCTATCTTATGTGGTTTTCTTACAAAACCCCATGAATGGAGACAGGCTCTTGCCATAATTTCCCTGGAACTATTTTGGGCTTCAAACTCGTGGCAGACCAGTCAGAACTTCCCCAAGATGGCGATCCAAAACTACCAAACGGATCTGGGTGATTTTTGGATATATTGTTCACCCCAGGCTATCTGGGGATGTGACTTTTGTGGGGTTTCCATGTATTTTGGGGGTACTTTTGGGGTGGTTAAGACATTTATGATTTTTCTGTCCCTTAGAGATAATCTAATTAGCGATGTGTATTCCGATAATTATCTCTCAGACACAGAGGATCATGGGATGGATTTCCCTGTTTTTCTGTGTTAGAAACCCCGTGTTGGGGCTTTTGCATAAAAAGCCATGTGTGGCTCAAAAAAAAAAAAAATAAATAAATAAATAAAAATAAAAAATCCGCAGCTTCTCCCAGCATTAAGCATTGGCTCATGTGTGGGGGAGTTATGGGACTTTGGCGGTATGTTACCTTTGGGATTATTTGTGTTTGTGTATTGGGAAAATGGCATGGCGCTGATACTCTGGCAGACCACCACATTTGGTGGCAGCAGTGGGATGGTCCCTTTTTCCTGGACTTATAATCTGAGGTGGGCCCTGGTGTACAGTGGATGGAAAGCAGCTTAAACGCCGCACCTTAAAGGAGCTACTGAAGGTTTGAGGGGGCATTGCCAGCAACAAAGCCAAGCTTCTCATTATCAGTGAGCTAATGGAGCTGGACAGGGAGAACTTGTTTGCAGGGACAGGGTTCAGACAAAAGCGAACCAATGAGAGAGATAAGGGAACAGTAGGCACTGTTCGGATCAAACCCTTCCAAAATCATGAGGATTATTGATGATGCGAATGCAAACGCCCGGGAACAACGCGATTGGCAGATACGCCTAGCGAGGGCGCAACAAACTGCAGCAGTTTCATGGACCTGTTCCAGCTTTCAACGTACTGTTCAGCACTTTCAAAGCGTTTGATGAGTCGACAGGGGAGATTGATGGCTATCTAGCCGACTTCAAGAGACAATGTGCCCTCCACAAAGTAGCAGAGGGGGAATGGGTCCCTATTTTAGCCAGAACATTGTCTGGCAAGGCAGCGGATGACTTTCGGGCCATTCCAGACCATGAAGTGCACAGCTATGAGAGGGTGAAGGAAGCCCTGTTGACCAGGTACGCTGTAACCCTCGAAGTGTACCGGCGGAAATTTAGAGAAAAACTGACACAGCTCTTACACAGAGCAGCCACCCACTGGATTAATGACAGTCAGGCTACCACTTTAGAAGAGTTGCTGAAGTTGATGTTACTGGAGCAGCTCTTCCATCTACTACAACCTGAAATCAAAGACTGGGTAAGAGACTGGAGATCTCTTACCCTCCCAGATGCAACCAGACCTGCGGATGAGTATTCGGATGCTCACAAGCTTGAGCGGTCTCTCCCGAGAGTGCAACCTCCCTGAATTGATCCCCCAGCACCAATGACGACGG
>OW240913.1:249127888-249146264 GCA_933207985.1 Pelobates cultripes | reverse complement strand
CTGGTGTCACATTAGCTTGACCGCGCAGTGCCCCAAATTTGCAGTAAGAGGACCGACCAAGCCTCTTCTTCCATCTCCCTGTTACAAAAATCAATACGTGTACACGTCCACTGATAGGAGACGCGGAAGGTATTAAACTGATAAAAATAGTACTAAACACACCACTACTATCTGGTGTCACATTAGCTTGACCGCGCAGTGTCCCAAATTTGCAGTAAGAGGACCGACCAAGCCTCTTCTTCCATCTCCCTGTTACAAAAATCAATGCCGTGTACACGACCACTGATAGGAGACGCGGAAGGTATTAAACTGATAAGAACAATACTAAACACACCACTCCTATCTGGTGGCACATTAGCTTGACGGCGCAGTGCCCCAAATTTGAATTAAGAGGACCGACCAAGCATCTTCTTCCATCTCCCTGTTACAGAAATCACTGCCATATCCATACAAATTGTACAGAATGTCAAGGATAGTTTCAAGGGACAAATGTTGTAAGCCTGTTGAGCAGTGACCTTGCTTTCGAGGTCCCAGGTGTCACGGTTCCTAAAATGGCTGCCATATACCGTCCACTGATAGGAATCGCGGAGATGTATTAAAACTGATCAGAACAATACTAAACCTTACACCACAAATAAGGTTTCTCTCCTGTATATGGCTCCTCAAATGATGCTTAAGATTAGAAGCGGCTGAAAAGCATTTCTCACACTCGAACAAAAATATATTTTTTTAACATTCTCTCCACTTTGAACGAAATGACGTTTGGGAAGAGATTAACATAATTAAACACAGGCAGTAAAAATACAGTTTTTAGCCATACCCTGTAACTTTAAAACTACACATCCCATCTTCATAATTACATATTTGGAATCAGCACACTTAAAACACAAACATAACCAAAAATCAGCCAAATCCATCCAGGGGTTAAAAAGTTAGCTGGAGGTCCCTTTATGACCGACTGCAAGCACATTTTCCTGCCCAAAACAGTTCCATAGATTTGGGCTGTGTGGTCGGTCTATTTCAGGCTGAAAAAACGACTAAGTCCCATCGCGAATGGGACTTAGTCTCTGCAGCTGAAATAAGGCTGAAAAAAAGACTAAGTCCCATCGCCGAATGGGACTTGGTCTCTGCAGCTGAAATAATTTCCCATTTACTGAACCAAGTGGGAAATAGCAAGGCAGGCACAAAGGGTTTGCACCAGGTCTGGGGACACAGGGGACACCGTCTTAAAGGGGCCGTGTCCCCAACAAGTCTGGGGACACGGCCTTAAAGGGGCAGTGTCCCAATCTCCCTGATGTCCCAAAAAAGGTGTTTAAAGGGCCAGCACCAGTCACATAAAGAGTCCATAAGCCCCAATATGCCCACCGACAGTCTTAAAGGGCCATACACACCAAATAAAAGTGCATACATTTTCACAATCTCCCAGGGGCCATAGTCATGCAGGAGGAGGCTGGCAAGTAGGCTTCTCCACAACCCAGGGAAGCAGGGCAATTTGCCATTTAAAGGGCCGTTACAAATAGCAGTTTGTAACAAGGTGTCAATCCATATCTGCCAAGTGACCCGATGTAGGGGGACCAGTCCCTATTCTGCTCTGTGTCGGTGTGTACCAGGGAACCTTAGGACAGGTGTCAATCCATATCTGCCAAGTGACCCGATGTAGGGGGAACAGTCCCTATTCTGCTCTGTGTCAGTGTGTATCAGGGATCCTTAGGACAGGTGTCAATCCATATCTGCCAAGTGACCCTATGTGGGGGGACCAGTCCCTATTCTGCTCTGTGTCGGTGTGCATCAGGGGCTCTGAGGACAGGTGTCAATCCATATGTCAAGGTGTCAATATGTCATATGTCAGGTGTCAATCCATATTGATTGTGATTTAGGAATGTTAGGTGATTTCTGCCTTTATGGATTAAAACCAGACTCTGTATCAACTGTGTAATTTTCCATGGGAGTTTTGCCATGGATCCCCCTCCGGCATGCCACAGTCAGGTGTTAGTCCCCTTGAAACAACTTTTCCATCCCTATTGTGGCCCGAAAGAGTCCCTGTGTGTTTTAAAATTCGCCTCCCCATTGAAGTCAATGGCGTTTCGGGCGGTTCGCCGGTTCGCGAACATTTGCGGAAGTTCGCGTTCGCCGTTCGCGAACCGAAAATTTCGGGTTCGCGACATCACTACTTACAAGTGATTTATATGTTCACATTTACGTAAAAATGAAATTTTTTTTGTCTGTTTGTATTATGTCAAATATTTAATACAGACATAAATAATAAATAAAAAAATCTTTCCCATACTTGATGGCCACAGGCCTGTTGGTGTCCTGCTACAACACAAGCCTCTGACCTTTTTATATACTATAATCGACTATTAGCATTCAGGCACAATGCCCCTGCCAAGAGTCATAACCCAAAAAACTATAATAGAAAGAGATGAATAATCATGACTCCTGTTATACATATTTAGAATGTTATGGGTATTCCCTCTGTGACAGAACCCATCACTTGTTTAAAAACTTTTGTCTGTTCAGGAGTAATTGTACCCAAACCCTGTTGGTTTGACTCCTGAACGAGGACCACCCCAGTACCTCATCAGAACCTTGATAAATCCATTAACATTCATACATACACACATACAGACACATACACAGACACACACAGACGCATACACAGACAGACACACATACACACAGACACATACATACAGCAGACATACATACACAGACACAGACACGTACAAACATACAGACACACACACACACATAGACACATATAGACAGACAGATACATACAAACACATACAGACACACATTCACACAGACACATACACACATACAGACTCATACATACAGACACACACACACATACAAAGACGCATGCATACATACATACATACACAGGCACATACATACAGACATACACACACACACAACATACATACATATAGACAGGCACACATACAGACAGATAGACACACACATATATACAGACACACATACATACAAACAAACACACACATATACAAGATATTTTAGTCACCCTCCTGTTTCCTACCTTTTAGGTGCAGTGGTGGCTCAGGCTGGTGGGAGTCAGAGTTCCCACTCTGACTCCCTCTGCTTCCTCCCGCGTGGGCTCTGTGTGATTGCTGGGAGGAGTGACTGTCAGTCACTTCCTCCCAGCATTTGTTCTCATCACAGGGGGCCCAGTCACACTGTTAAAGTGCCCAGCGCTGACCGGGCCCCCTGAAAATCCATCTCCATCGGGTGGCCCTAACAGGATGGGCCCCCTATAAACCCTTTGAATGGCGGCCCCGGCAGTTTGCCGAGATGGCCTGGGACGCAAAACATGGCGCCTGGTAACCGGTCGCAAGGGGTCTGTAGGGTGGCCGGGCCCCCTGGAGTGACGGGCCCGGTCTGGGCGGCAACCCCTATATGTATGCCAGTGGAGCAATGTGCTAATTAGGGGCTAACCCAGTTTTTAGTAAGTTGCTATTTTCCTTGCAAGAGAATCTAAAATCAGAAGATGCAATCACTGTACTAGCAAAAAAATTTCTATTCATTTCTCCTTTTTATTTTTACCTATGTGTTGGTGTATCAGGCCGCTTTCTTTTTGTATTGAGGTACACTAAATAAAGTGCTGGTACTGGATCGGAGGTTATAGCAGATGGGAACAGCCGAGGAGAGCATTCTGCTCAGGTAGGGTGGGAGCTTCCCAGAGAATCTCTTAAAAACAAGGCTGGAAAGATGAAGGGTGCGTCTGGATTCCAGCGACAGCCAGTTTAGTTCTTTTAGCATGTCACAATAGTGGGTCCTGTAATTACATTGTAGCAGAAATCGGCAGAACGAGTAATACAATGTATTGAGTTAATTAATGTGGGATTACGCTGCAGGTGCATATACTACATCTCCATAATCAATGATTGGCATCAGCATTTGCTGTACAATCTTTTCCTTTACTGAAGGGCTTAGGCAGGATTTGTTTCTGTACAGGGCACCTAGCTTTGGATAAAGTTTGGAGGCCAAAAGATAGATTGGGGTCTAACAACATACCCAAGTATTTGAAAGAGTGGACTGCGGTCAGTGTGCTATTTGAGTTTGTTTAGATGGATAGATGGGAATTGTGTTATTTAAGTACTGTTCCAAAGATCATTGTGACAGCTTTGTCATTTATTTCATTTATCAAAGTAAACAGAGTGCACTATGTTGCTGTTTTTCTGTTTTTATATATACCACGGAGAGGACACCACAGCAACTACATATCCTTAGAGTGGGTGTCATACCACTCTACGCTGTTTAAAGGAGACACATACTAGGCTCCAATAAATGTTAGTGTACTTTTTTATTACTATTTTACTCAGTTTTATAATATTAACAGCACCGAAAATTACTACACCATATACTGTCCATCTCTGCATTCCCTTCCATATGCCTGGGCCATATATTGAGATCAAAGAGAAGTACCAGAATATCCTCAGCTCAGGCACTCTTTAGCTCCATTTCCTGTAAGTGCATCTCTTTTTCTACTTCACTT
This sequence comes from Pelobates cultripes, assembly GCA_933207985.1. Classification (NCBI taxonomy): domain Eukaryota; kingdom Metazoa; phylum Chordata; class Amphibia; order Anura; family Pelobatidae; genus Pelobates; species Pelobates cultripes. The sequence goes on along the minus strand of OW240913.1, from coordinate 249,141,745 downwards.
CTGGTTGAGTTACATACTACACTATATTACTCCTAACTCCCCTGCCTTTCTGTTTTTGTTGCACATGCCATTGGAGGATGTACCAAAGCGCTACTCCCAAATTCCCTCCTTCCATTTAACTCTAAGGATGGGTGCTGTTAAGATGGATTTCTTTGTGTAATGTGGACAATGCAGATATCAAATAAATATCTAACATAAAGCAAAAAAAAAAAAAGGTAAAAGACAAATAGGGAAATAAAAAACATAATCAAGTTATTAAAAAGGATAAAAAAGGGAAGATGGTAAAATGGGATCCATATTTAGAAAGGAGAAGGGGGATTAACACAATTTAAAAATATCAACTAAAATAAAGTGACAATATAAAAATGTACAATTTCATGATATAAGTGCGGCTCTTAAAGAGAAAGACGCTAAGAGCATATGGATAGGTCACAATTAAAAAACATTATATATTAATGACTCAGTAAAAAACCTAAAAGGCTTCTCTGCATGCAAATGGAACTCTTAAAAGCATAAACCCTTGGGAAAAATATCAAAAGATAAAGCCCGAGGTGAATAAAAAAATAAAAAAAAATCTGTATGAAAACATACATAATTATTCATCTAAAAAAAACAATAAACACCCACATCCAATTAATTTAATAAAATTTCCATCTCTCCAGATTTTCACTATTCCCTTTGTAACGGATCGCCTGGCACCCCGACTGGGTACCTCTGTTTGACGGATGCTCTTAGTGCTTCCCGAGGGCTCCAAGTACTCCACTAGACACCATAACCACCGCAGACCCCACGAACCGCCGCACCTTTGTTGGGCGTCTCGCCATCTTCCTCCTACTCTGGGCCCAAGACCAGGGACCAGCTTCCAGTAGGTAGACCTCTCCTAAATCCAGAGAGCAGGAACAGGAACAGGAACAAGCTCTTACAAGAGCTTACTCTGGGGAGTATAGTGATCATAGCAATCCCCAGAGTGTAGCTAATTCTCCAATCCCCCAAACATGAGCTGAAACTTCATGAAGGTACAAGATGATCTGTTTATTGAGCACAAAGGCATTTCTTTTATACACATTTTCCCCACAAGGTGAACCTTGTAGAGCACAGGACACAAAGTTACCAAACCAATAGGAACAATAATTAACACAGTAACACTCCCACATACAGTCAGCAAGCCATCCCCTCTGCCTGTGATATAATTAAGCTAGCTAATTGAATAACCTAATTATCCACAGGAAGAAAATATCCACTTTTACCCAAAGTCCAGAAACACCCAAAACACCACATATCCCCACAAATCAAAAGTTTTATGACAGTCACATTTGACCAACCGCAAGCATGGCTTTCATGCCCAAAATAGTTCCACAGATTTAGGCAGTGCGGCCAGTCTATCCTCACCTCTATCCTGGAGATAATTGGCTTGAGTGGCTGTGGTAACTTAATTATCTCCAGGTACAGGAAATATCTCTAAGTCAAAACTGTTACAAAAACCACATAAAACTACATAACTCTTATAATACAATGTTTAACCTATATGTCCAACATATCCCCAGATAGCTTGGATCTGAGCACTCAATATGTCCGAAAAGCGCTCAGATCTCACGGGATTAAACAATAGCAATGGGAGATTGAGTAGGGACAAGGCAGCCAGTTTAAACTGGTCTGGCAGTGTCCATGGGACAATGCCCTGCTGGAGAAACAATAGGACAGGAAAAAGGGGGAGGGGAAGAGGCACATTTTCCCATGGAAGTGACTTTTTAGCGTGTCTTTTTGCAGGGCCCATAGTCTTGGGGCAGAAATAGTGTATTAAAACCCCATAAGCCCAAATAGGAATTTTTCCAGGGGCCATAGTCAAAGTGAAAGAGGTTGGCAAGCAGGCCTCTCCAAACCCCAGTGACGAAGGTGCTTTCGTCACACTCTTGATTCCTAAAAATCTAACACTAGGATCTTTGTTATGTTTTCTAAAGTGACCAGACACACCATGGGAACAAAACCTATTTTATTATTATAAATGTGTCCCCTGATGCGTTTATATAGAGGATTGCAGGTATGTCCTAAGATTACATGAACAATAAAGAAATGACATTAATGGAGTGGCAAGTTATTTGCTCCTGAATCTCATACTATGTTTCATTCACATTAGATTTAAATGTTTAAATTACCTTTACACTTTAAATACCTTAATTTTTACATTGTATGCAATTAAAAGTCTTGTGAATTAGTTAAATAATGTTTATGCTTATCTTCCTTAATAAAACTTTGAACTAAAGTACTCTTCAAACTAGGAGCCCCCTTAAAACTATTCTTTATCTGGTAAAATTTGATTTAAAATCTTCATCCAATAATAAAATGGGCTAACATTTATTAAAAACACTTTTTATTCTCCTATATTCAACTATAAAAATAGAAAATAGTTGGATTAGAACATTTGTTCTCCATTTATTTTCTCTTTTTATAGTGAATCTTTGAGGATTAATTTAACTTCTTCCATAGTCTTGGTTGGAATTGTTTCTGGATATTCTTTATCCCTAAATCTATTTAGGAGAATGTATGCTTGGGTTAAGAATTTGTCATGCAGTTGTTGCCCCTTTAAAACATTACTAAGCCATGAGGAAAAAAAAGTCCACTGCTAAATAAAATATATTCATTTGATTCAACCTTTTTAAAAAGTGTTCTTGCATTTATGTATCCATTTTTTATATATATTTCTAAGTCTATTTTAAAAAAATCACTACTTATACTATTCGTTAGAAGAGAGATTGGATTTGGAAGAGAGATCAAATTATTAAAATCATCAAGTGCATTCCCATATCATAAACATAATATTTTGATTCATACCAGAAATAATTATCTCAGGTCCATTTTAAACACTCCATTAAAAACAAGTTGTGCTTTTTTATAAGACCTAATAATTTATCTAAAAAATATTTTACAGCTTCATATCACCCTTGTTGTGGGATAGATGTATATAAAGAGGTCACAGGATACCAAGAATAAAATGTGGTTTCCATTCTATTTTCTCTAACATTTTTATACATCCCCTGTATCTGAAAGATAGGATTTTGTCTGTTTGACTAAAGAAGATAAGTAAAGTTTGATGTTGATAGGGAGGAGGACACACATAAAAATAAAAATTAGAGGATGATATTGAATTGATCGTTAAGAATTTGGAAAAACGCGTCATTAACCCCTTAAGGACACAACTTCTGGAATAAAAGGGAATCATGACGTCATGTGTCCTTAAGGGGTTAAAGAAACAAAGTTTAAATGGGAAATGGCTATAATTGAGAAATACTGAGAAGAAATGATAGCCCCCCGGGGTCTGTGGTTTTTTAGAAACCTAATTTTGAAATAGATAGTAATAAATATGTTCATATTTCTTAAGATGTCCCGGAGAAGTTTTCTTTTGAATGCCTCTATCAAAACTGGATGAGGAAGTCAGAAATATTCAACAGCTAAAATCATGTGCAGGTACTAAAGATCATAACAAACTATTGTTGCAGGAATGCAAGGCCAAGAAGCACGTAAGAGACTGGACACAATTTCTCAGGAAGCAAACAATGGTTTATTTTGTAGCCGGCTACCTGTGTCATCAGCACAGACTCATGTCTGCAAAAAAGGCTGAGAGACCCCCCTCTTGGGTTAAAAGTGCTTATATATGACAGATGATGCAGCTTATAGTATGCAAGAGTTATTCCCATACTGCAGCAATTAATAACCAATTAGCAAGCATTTAACTATTACTTTATTAATTTCCTTCTTTACTGCGTATGAACATTCTTAGCATTCCTGTACATGCGTCCTGGCCCTGATCATGTACAGCTCTTGTCCCATAAATGGCCATATGGCTCCAAGGCATTTCCGAGATCATCTGCCACATTCCCCCCTTTGATGCTTCAGAAACTGGATACAGGTGACTGACGAGCATCATAACACAATGAGTCCTGTACCAGGCTAGAAGAGATGGGGCTATACAGTGTCTTCTTAATTGAGTGGTTTATCTTTCCACGAGGCCAGTTCATGGGCTACTGTTTTACGTTCTACCATGGCATCAATGAAGCTGCTTAGGGACCGGAGCCGCAGTGGAGATAATAATAAATAAATATCTAACATAAAGCAGAATCAAAGAATCAAGCATTCTGTAAACCAACCACCTGGGTTAAGCCCAATCATGGTCTGTACTGGGACGTAGGCTAGGGTTCTCATCTTATCGGTGATCTCACTAATGACCTTTCCTTCATCATTAATTTGAAGGCAAAGGTTAGACAGGTTGAATTTTCCACATACACCCCCTTCAGTAACCCAGCAGGTAGCCTGATAAATGGCGGACCATATCCTAGTATTTTGTTTGGCCAGAAGATTGAGGGCTTTCACAGTTTCATTGGTAACTATTTTGACTATGACTTGTAACCTGATTATTCTATTCAGCATGTATATAGAGGTGCCATCCTCAGCCCAAGTGGCTGGGTTATAATAGTTGATTAGTTCAGGGGGCCACTCATCATCCTTCCATCGACCTATCATAAGTGTCCTTTGTTCCCTTAGGACCTGTTCATATAGGATCCTAGTTTCTCGCCCTCCCTGAGGGGGATTAGGAAAAAGGAAGTGTCATGCCAAAAGCATGAGTTGGTGTTTGATGTGTGTTGATATATGTTAAGAGTTGTTTTTTTGTAAACCTTGGGATGATATTTATTGTGGTCTTTGATCTTGCACCAGGCCTACACCATAAAACATCTAGATAGCCATCACCAGAGCTGGACACAAGGAATTGCATAAAGTGGGCAATAAACTGCCAGACCAACCCCATCTGATTTCTCCCCCCAGGGAAACAACTAGTTGAGCTATATAATGAGGGTGCTGGACTATCCAGGGGAGTGATTCATTTTTTCTTTGGTTAGCAACTCCTAGGAGACCTATACCATCTAAGACTCCCACAAGAATTCTATATGGGGTAAATACATGTAAGGAATTTCTTGTGTTTTCTCCTATTTTATTTTATGTACTGTTTTGCAATTTGTTATCTGTATGTCATTTATTTCTGTATTTTGTACTCAGCACTGTGAATCTTTTTTGTCAGATTAAATGTTTACTTAATCAGCTTGTCTCTCTGTTCTCTATGAGCTTCACTCTCCAGAGGAAAGCTCAGGTAAACACGTTACCAAAAAGAGTTAATTATATGTGTTTGATCAGTAAAAGTAGAACTGTGATTTTTATAATACTCCTGTGTGTGGGGTAACCTAAGATGCCCGGGTTTAAAGTCTTGGTGGTGGCAGTAAAGTGTGTACTAGGGGGTTAGTGTAGAAGGGATTGCAGGGGTTAATTGAGTGGTTGCTGGAACTAGCAACAGGTAACCAGGGGTCTGGTGTCATTAACCCTGTCACTTCCACACTCTTCCCACTGTCTCAACTGGGCCTATAGCCCACGCTTGTGACAGGAAGGTTTCAGTGTTCCCAGTACACAGGCTCCCAACCAATCCCTGGGGAGTTCAGAGTAGGCCTTAAGGCCACAGATCCAATACAGGTGGACCCTGCAGATAGATTGGTCCATACATCCTTCAGATGGGAGTAGTTCCCGAAGGGGCTGGGGATTGGTTCAGGGACACTGGCTGCGGACCACCAGGAGGTGGTCCCATCAGAGGAATTGTATGCTTGTTGCCCTAAACATGTGAGAGTACCTAAAAAAAAAAAAAAAAGTCTTACATTCTGGGCCAGATCTGCCTATGCACACATTCCCAATTATGGAGGTTTTTAGCAACCATTCAGATTTGGGACATGGTAATAAACCTCCCTCCTCACAACTTCTTTCCATCGATGGCTTTATTTTGGCCATCAAAACACCTATTTGTTGGAATTTTCTCCAGCCGGTACTTTCACTCTCTTAAAGCAGAGTTTCAGAGGGTTGTCAGGGTCAGCAGAAGTTACTTTCCATGGAACAGAGGCAGGCTTATTTCTGGAGTGGTGGATCCACAGGGTGATCTCAGTGACTTTCAGGGTGTATTACTTGTTAGCATGTGATCTCCTATTATTTGGTGGAGGACCCCTTTAAGACCTAAGACAATCGGTGGTGGTGGCCATACAGGGGATTTTAACAAGGGAAAGGCAGGGGCGCTTGTGGGGGCGCTCCTGATCCAGAGCAGGGCAATGGGGAGCAAGGCATCCCACTTCAGGTTGGTTTCCTGGCACATTTTAGCCAGGTGTAGCTTTAGTGTTCAGTTCATTCGCCCAGCTTTCCCTGAGCTTTGAGGTTTGGTTAATTCTTGCAGGCACTTATTCACGAAGGCCGGGCCATTATCAGATCCCACTAATGTGGGTATCCCATACCTAGGGATAATTTCAGAGAGCAAGAATCGGACCACTTCTTTGTTTTTTTCTGTCCTGCTAGGCTGGGCTTCTACCCAGTCAGAGTAGGAGCACACAATAACAAGAATTTAGTAAAAACCATCAGACTTTGACATGACAGTGAAGTCAATGAGTAGATCAGACATAGGTAGTGCTCCAACAGTTTTAATTTCCCATAGCTGACTTGATCCTTGTCGGGGGTTATTTTTGGCACATTCCATGCACCCTCTGACTACTATTTATTAACACTTTAATAAATGTTCCTGTATTCTTTCTTCCTTGGATCCTCAGGCCCCAATAGGCAGCAAGTGGGAACATACTACAAAGCCTGATACAGCTCTACAATTTGTGTGTTCTATTCTTTTTTACTTATTACAACTGCATATTTGTACAGATTACACATCTGTTGTGTTTTAATTGTTTTGGATTTTATGCAGTTACCATTGTACTATGAAAAAGTGAAGACTATCCAGTTCCTGTTTTATAATAAGTATGTTTATTGTGTGTGTTCACACATTGGTGTATGACTATTGTTAGTTTGTATACCTGGAGTGCATACCTGTATTACTATGGCTGTTTCATAGATGACATGTTTATGATCTGGGGAGGCACATTATATGGTTGTAATAATTTGATCTCTTTTCTAAATCAAAATGACTGGGGTATAAAATAAAATGAGTAGTATTGGTAGTGAAAAAAATCATTTTTAGATTTAGAAATCTATATAAAAATGGATATACAAATACAAGAAAGCATTTTAAAAAGGTTGATGCAAATAGATATATTTTGTTTAACAGTGGATATGTTTCTCCATGGCTCAGTAATATACCAAAGGAGTAATTATTTAGGATAAATATAAACTGTAAAGGGGGCAGAGCCAAACTGTTGAACTGGATGGCTTCATGTTTTGTGCGCTCCGTGCAGACAAGGCATTTATATCCCATTTTTGTGGCTGTTATCGCATACCTAAAGATCCCAAAAGGCTTCCCAGACCGCTACTTGCAGCATGGGTCGAGAAACCAAAAAGCTGAGACCAGAAAGGCCAAGAATAAGCATGAACTTCAGCAAAATATGGGGGCAAGCACACAGCGCCATGGATCCCAAGATGACTGCCGTCGCCAATGATGGCTCAGACTTCTCTAATAATTTCTCTCTGGGCACAGAAGAGGAAAACTCAACTGCCTTACAGGCTCCCAAATCAACTCCCACTCAGTTGGACTCATCTCTGGTGATTACGGCAGTAATGAAGGAACTCCTGGCGAGCCTTCAACATACCATACAGGCCAATATGGTCCACATCCGCAGGGATTTGCTAGGCCTGACAGGCCTGGAACATCATTCCCGCCAAAATGCTCAGCAAGCTAAGCTCCTGAAACAAGCAGTACACGAGAAGCAAAAGCAGCAAGTTAAAATGCATCAGAGGTTTGCAGCACTTGAAGACCAATGGCAAAGATTCAACCTCAAGATTAGAGGGATATAAGGGGAAATGCCAGCCACGGAGCTTCCGCACCTGATATGTCAACCCTTGATGGAGTTACATGCTAGAGCATTGGACATAGAATGGATGTTCCATCTCCCAAAGCCAGCCAAGGCTCCGTCCTCGGTGTCAAGAGATTTCATAGACCACTTCCAGAGCAATTAAGATAAAATGGCCACCTTGAACGCAGTCAGAATCATTCATCATATTCGATCGAAGGCATGTCACTCACCTTCTATGCTAACTTGTCTGGAAACACCTTGGCATGGCGACGATCTAGCCCTTTACATCTCTCCTACAAACACACAACATCAAATACCAGGGGAAAGATGCCCCGCATACTGATGGTGTCACGATTCGGGGAACCCAACACGCTGGCACACACACACACACACACACACACACAGAAAAGGTGCCGTACCGGACCTTAGAGTGGCCGGGCTAAGCACGCTAAGAATAATCAGGAGACAAGCCAAGTAAAGGGAGCCAGAAACAAGCCGAGGTCAAAGGAGTGGAGTAGACAGGATAATCGGAATAACGAGCCAAATAAACGGTAACCAGAGAGCAAGACGAGAACACTACGCTATAGGTATCACAAGACCACAACAGGGCACTGAGGGACAGGAAAGGTAAGTATAAATACCCTTGGTTTAATTCTGATTGGATAACTTCCAATCAAAATTAACAATCACACGTGGGGGATATCTATACCTCCCACTGTGATTGTGGTACTGTTTCTTTAACGCCGAGTCACTCACGTGACCCCGGCGTTTACTTAATTCCTGGACCTCCCAGCGTGCAGCGTTATACATGCTGCCGCTGGGGGGCGTGGAGGACGCGGGCGGCGAGCGGCACAGAAGAGACGCCGCTCGCCGACAGGGAAGCAGAGGGGAGACCGCGGGCGACGATGGACTGAGGGTGAGTGCTGCAAGTGGCGTGCAGCCTCCCCTCCTAGCTGCCCGCGGATCCCTGACAGATGGTCCATCACGATGAAACCGCTCACCCGATCCACAACCTACAGGATGCTGGGAAACTCTTGGCTGCGTTGGGTCTCCCATTGGACCCTTTGCCCAAATCTGGACCACTGGCTGCAGCTACTTCATCCCACAAATGGAACCCGGCTACAGTGATCCCATTTGTTCCCTGGAGACTCACGCAGCATGCCTAGGCAGCTGGCACTACCTAATTGACCTCCGACAGCCTGCAGCAAAAGGAGATTATTTCATGATAACTGTTAAAATGTTATGAATTTAATTTCACAATTTTAGTCTGATAAAGTTTTATGTGTTTGGTTGCAGTTTCTTGATAGCTTTTAGTGGATTTAGTGTCCATATGATCTTTCGTAGTTACCTCTATCCCCCTCTAAGCAGGGAGAGAAGCATCACAAAGCTGCAAAATACAAACTGCTATCTTAGTGGCTGCAGAGGCCAGGCTTCAAACTCTTGCTGTATCCTTCCTTCCCTACTCTAGATTACGTATAATCCACAAGCCCTCTCAATACAACGCAGCACACTGCTTTGAGTTACGTTTTCAGTTTAACCATTGTTACTCTGTTTTTCATTAATTTAAAAGTGAGGCCCAGGGGACAGGCAAACAGCATCAGACAGATGCACTCAGCGCTATCACAACTATCCATAAAGCATACAAAGGGTAATCTTTGTTTAACACTTGAGCAGCTCGTCTATTGACTGAATTTAGCCAATTGAAAGTCACCAACTACATTATATTTTATTATTGACCACACAAGCAAAACACTCTACCCATACCCTAGTTCCCAAACGACTAATTTGGGTAATTAGACATAACAGGTAAGGGGAATGGAGACTAATACAAATATATCTTATCAATTAAAAATCTCAATTCAAAGCCTTTCTGCTCAATAGGTGCATAACTGATAGCTTTTTATTGATGGAATGTTGATGATTCTTTCTACATTGTGCATACCTATATCGTTTATTGTCTTTTGTCCAATTCATTGACTGAGTCAAGACACAAAAAATAAAAAAATAAACTGTACAGAGAATAAAGAATTCTTAACCCAAGCATACATTCACCTTAATAGATTTAGGGATAATAATATCCAGAAACAATTCTTGAATATTCAGAAACAATTCTAACTAACTATGGAAGAAGAAAAATGAATCCCCGAAGACACAATATTAGAAGAAAAAGAGAAAATATATGGAGAAAATTTGAGCATATATATTTTTTTTTTACCAGATAAACATAGAATAGGTTTTTAGAGGGGCTCCTAGTTTTAAGAGTAATTTAGTTGATAGTTTATTAAATAAGATAAGCGTAAACATGTTTTAAATAATGCAATAATTGCAAAGGATATAAAAATGAAGGTAATACAAGTGTAGAGGGAGTTGAGAAATGTAAATCTAATGTAAATGGTACAGAATATGAGACTAAGGAGCAAATAACTTGCCACCTAATCAATGTAATTTATTTATTAGCATGTCCGTGCAATTTTTAAGGTTTGTATTGAACCATTATTATATCATTTGTTTTAATTGTGACTTATCCATATTCCCTTAGTGTCTATCTCTTTAAGTGTCTCATTTATATCATCCAGTTGTGAAATTTTTAAATTATCTCTTTTTCTCCCTTTATTTTAGTTTTTTTGTATTATGTTTAATTTCACCCTCCTTTCTTTATATTCTAAATATGGGTCCCATTTTACTAAATTCCCTTTTTATCCTTTTTTATAACTTGATTATGGTTTCTATTTACTATTTCTTCTTTACTTCTTTTTTGCTTTATTTTATTTTATTGATATCTGCATTTACTTCAAAGTAATTTCTATTTCAAATAGATTTCATGTATTTTAATTATCATTTTCTTCAGTTGCAGTTTCATTAGTTACAACATACTCAATTTGCAACTGTATATAATACTGGTAAATCGAACTGATTCTATCTTGCAGTTGAAAAAGATCAGGTGGTGCGGAGTAAAACGCCTAAGACTAAGAACGAGGCCGAGTGAAAGGAGAGTACATCGAATACATGATGATAAGTCTGGAGCCACTCTTAAAATCTTTACAAGTTAAATACTTCAGAAGGATCTTAAGTAGGCAGTATGCCTGCTCCTTTTATTGGTATTTTAATATAAGATAATACAAGTTGTTGTATCAAATTGTGCCAGCAATTTGTGGATTTATCACCTCCAGGTGATCCACAGTTCACAAGGTTCACAAGATTGATCCCTCCAGGGCTGTTAGATGAGAGTGGCACACAATCCACTTATCTTTTGCTTGTATGTTGTCTGGTAGATATCTTGTGTACAGATAGTGTGCACTATATTTTATTGTTTGTTTATTTATGGTGATGCACAGCGAACTTTACTAAGAAGGATGCAATATTAAGTTGTTTTTGTGTGTGAACATTTTATATGTTTATGAACAAGCACATGTTTCCTAAATCCACATTAGATTATAATTTTCTGGAGAAAGGAACCCTAATGTGCATGTTTGTGTGGGGGATTGGATTCATTCAACTAAAAAATACTAAAAACAACCATAATGGAAATAAATGTATACAAAAACAACCATAATATAAATAAAACTATACGTGCATATATGTAACCATGAACTATAATTTTGAATAATGTCCCTGTTGTGATTTTTTTTTAATACATTCATTTTAATTTAATTATTCTTAATAAAATCTGTAACCATTGTCCTACCTTGACATTCCTGACAAACAAAACAGAATCCTAAATCTATTTACTATGTAAAATTTGAACTGCAGCAAAAACCCTACCCTGTATTCATTTAGGAACAGAAATAACTAAACCACTTGTCCCCATGCCAGTGAGATTAAGCAAAAGCACTGATTCTCAAGGACAATGCAACAATGAAATACTGAAAACACTTCAGAAAACATTTTTGTTTTGTAGCATGGGAAACACTTGACACACTGCACTTTGCATAGGAATTTCTTGTCATCAGCACTTTTCCATGTCTCATTCAGTGCTACGGTGAGATGGGCAGTCATTATGGAACTAGACACTGTCACTTTGAAATAGCTATGAAAATTTAATGAGTCTCCTCAGTTTAGCAATCAGAAACAAAATCTTGAACCATTATTGCATTGTCTGGTATTCTTCAAATAATTGCAAATTTCATAGACAGCTGTGAACTTTCAATCATAAAGTGATTTAGAAATAAACCAATGTTATGAACAATTATTTATAGAAAATGTTTAAATTACACAAAAAAAAATCAAGCAAATGTGGAGAAAAATAAAAACATCTCTACACTAACAATAATAGGAGTAAAATTATAATATTATTACATTTCCAAAAAATGTGTTTTATTTATTTATTTAACACTGAATAATGATAAGATGTCACTTTCACTAAATTGGCATAGTTAGTTTGGCACATGTTACTAGATTTTCAAATAGAAATTTATTTCACATTAAATGATCAGTGTGATGGGAGCAAACATCCTAATCAGATATCCTGCCAACTCATCTTATAAAAAAAAAAAAAAAAAAAACAATAGATACAATAATTCTTTTTGTGGGGATTTTATCTCCATGAAATCACTCCACATGGGAAACACATAACTATCAATTTAGGGTGCACAGAATTTCGCTTCAAGGACGTAGGTTGTGTGTCCATAATATGGTCAGATAAGAACCAGATGTAAATAGGGAATTCATTTATTTTCCAAAATCAAAAAAAGTTGCAAATATCAATCATTAAAGTAGCTCTGTAATTTTCAGTATTTGAAAAAATGACTTTATTGGAATTTCTTTGAGCCTCTGATGCAATCAAAATATATTATAAAATAAAATTAGGATAAGTTCAGGTTGACAAAAAGAGGAGTTTCCGCGGTCAGCTTTCATTTTCATTTCCCACAGCTTTCACTAGATGGAGAGACTTGCAGACAATGAGATTCTGAGAGAGTTGGTCTATGGAGAATTCAGCAGTCTTGCAGGACCTTCTATAGTCCTCTGTTCAGTAATATTGTGTATCTAACACATATTGCTCTGTTATATTTGTTGTTGTGTAGTTACATGTTTGTTTATATATAGATAGAGTCAGCCAGAGGGAAGAATGCACATACAGAATGAATGTCACCTTACAATGTTACTGCTGCATATGCAAAAAAATAGCTCTTTATCTAGAAATATATCTGCTTATATAGCTAGATAGTGAAATGTTCAGCCAGGAGTCCATAAATCATGCATTAGCATCTAATCTACTAAGGAAAAAAAATCAAAACATATGTTTCAATCATCAAATAATGAAATATGTCTAGAACACCCCAAAAAATAGTTCTTTATCTAGAAATATATCTGCTTATATAGGTAGATAGTGAAATTTTCAGCCATGAGTTCATAAATAAATAAATAAATAATAACATCTTTTATGATTCAGCTGACGATTTGGTTAATTCTGAGAGCGTGTGCTGAAAATCGCTTTGAGTCCCAGTGGGAGAAAGGCGCTAAATAAATACTAGTTATTATTATTATTATTATAGATAATGCATTAGCATCAGGGCCTGTGCAAGGACTTTTGCCGCCCTAGACAAAAGAAAACTTTGCCGCCTCCCCCGTGTGACATCACAATGCCCCACCCATATGATCTGCCATATGAACTAACGCCAGTGCTGCACACAGTGTGTGTTTACATTAAAAAGCCTACAGGGACAGGCTATAGACACCAGAACCACTTCATTAAGCTGCAGTGGTTCTGAGGACCATTGTGTCTTTTTAATGAGAGGTAAATTAAAGATTAGTACCACTAATAATATACTAGATTGCCTACTTACAACCAGATGAGGATGATGGTGGGCTCTGGCTGCAGTCTGGCTCCACTGGTCTGGTGTAGAACAGGCTCTCTGGAGGCTGTTTGTAACTGTGGTCACAAAAATCAATGTTCTGGGAGAACGGGAAGCAGCTCCATTTTTTTTTTTACACAGCTCAAGGTCTTGGCCCCTGGGCCTAATGGTGAGTATGCCCATAAGTATACCTACATGTTCCATCCATGAGTTTGCTCACAGGGGGTGGAGTGTGTAGGGGATGTGTTATGTGTTAT
>OW240913.1:249082726-249127788 GCA_933207985.1 Pelobates cultripes | reverse complement strand
CAAATTTATTAGCTTGGTTCAAATTATACAGTTCTTTTTCCAATGTTCTTAAATTATTGCTATTAATTCTCTTCAGGTAAGACGCTCTAGAAATAAAATGACCTCTTAACACAGCCTTATGCGCATTCCAAGTCACCTCGCCAGGAACCTCGGACGAGGCATTCTCCGAAAAATAATCACACAAAGCTTTCTCCGTCAGTGACTTGTTCACAACATCGTTTAACACATAATCACCTAGTTTCCAAGTTCTGTTAGGGGCTGATGAAACAATTTCATCAATATGCATTATGATTGGAGCATGGTCGGACCAGTTGATGTTTAAGATATCAGATTTCAAGATGTGTGGAATTAAAGCGCCCTGGACCATAAACCGGTCCAGCCTGGAATACATATTTTTAGAGACAGAATAATACGTAAAATCTCTTTCATTCTCATGCAACAGTCTCCAAGGATCGTATAAGCCACATTCAATCATATATCTGGAGCATTTATACGCTAATCTGTCACTGTCCTCTCTAAGCTGTCGATCACGGTCTTCCCTAGCGTTATCCAACTCTCCATCCATCACAAAATTCGTGTCACCACACATTACCAAGTTGCCTCTCACATTCTCATTCACTAAGTCCATCAATTTCCTAAAAAACTGCAACTGACCGGTGTTTGGAAAATACATGTTCACAATAGTATATTCAATAGTATTGAGTGATCCTATCCATATTAAATACCTCCCATCATCATCCGTTATAACTTTGTTTGTCAAGCATGCTACATTCCTGTGAAAAAAAATCGATGTACCTCTAGACTTGGATTTATAAGTGCAATGGTATTGAACTGGGAAAAGCTTTGACATGATTTTATGGTCTTTATCATCTTTAAAATGTGTTTCCTGTACACAAAGCACGTCTGATTCGTTGGATTTTGCTTCTTTGAATAATAATCGTCTCTTGTGGGCGGTGTTCAGGCCTCTCACATTAAATGACATATATTTTAAGACCATGGTTTATATACCTGATAAAGGGTAAAGGAACATTCAACCTTGTGAGAGTCCCAGCCACCACCCTCCAAGAGAGAAACATGCAAGTCCAACAAAGCTATTAAAGCAAACTCAAGCTGTGTACTTGTGTGTACAGGAATAATGAGTAAACAGATGTTTACAATTTGCTGATGCCACGTATTATGCATTTTTGTATGAAGCATTGCAGTGTTTCGTGGTCTAAAAACATTTCTACTGAACTTTAAATGATGAATGGACAAAAAATATAAAAGAATAAAAAAGGGGAACAAAAAACTTGGATATATACCCCTATCAGGGGTGAAACAAAAACAGTGAAAAAGGGCCATGAGGGAGAACAAAAAAAGTTTCTCCATCTCAGGGTGTTAGGCCCAGGTTGGGGGGAGAGAAGGCTACCGGGTGCAGGGGGAGCCAATATAGGTAGTAAAAAACAAAAAGCAACTTTTTAAGTATGACAATTGAAAGGGTAGAAAGCACAGAACAATAAAAAAAAAAAAAAAATTATAAAATTAAATAAATATGAAATTATATAAAAAAAATTAAAAAAATTAAAAAATATTTTGATTGTATAAGTTTAGAAAGTTTTAAATAGAAGGATCGGTTTCTAAAATAAACCAAAAAGGCACAGGACAAATAACCGTTAGTGGAAGAACTCAGAAGTCTGTCATAAAAAGGAGAAACATATCAAAATTCAAAGTAATCCCGATAAATCGCCGGACTGGAGCAGGACTCGATGATGACCATAGAAAAGGAAGACTATGTCTCTTTGGGCTGGGATCTCAGGAAGTGTCCGATTTGCTTCTCTTGCTGGCCTGAACAGGAGTAGATGGCGAGAGTCTATGAGGCGAAACCTGACGTCCATTCATAGTATTGATGAGTTCCATTCCTTCTTCAGGCGACGTGACTATAAAATTCCGACCATCCATACGGAAAAGGACTTTAACCGGGAATCCCCATCTATATCTTATCCCTCTTCGTCTTAGCTCCGCAGTGAAAAGTTGAAATTCCCTGCGTGGCTTCATTGTTTGAGCAGAAAAGTCTTGAAAGACCTTCATGCTGCTGTAATCTCCTGTGAGACCTGACGTGCGTACTGCACCTAGAAATTCCTCTTTAATGTGATAGTAGTGGAATCTCACTATCACGTCTTTGGGTGCAGCTGGAGGAGCATTGCCGGGTTTGGGCAATCTATGGATGCGATCCAGTAATAAATCCGTATTTTTAACGTTTGGTAGAGCTGACTTCACCATTGTCTGGAAATAGCTTTGTAATTCCTGGGAGTCGATATTATCAGGGATCCCCCTGATCCTTAGGTTATTACGCTTACTTCTATCTTCAGCGTCGGCAAGCTTTTCTGCTTGTTGGTGCACTTGCTTTTGGAGCTCTTTTACGGTTTCAACCAGATCCAGATGAGATTGCTCTTGAGAGTGCAATTTATTCTCTATTATTTCCGTAATGCCCTCCATGGCTCCATATAATGTGTCAAAGTCATTTTTAAAGTCATTTTTCAAATCAACTCTCAAATCTTTGATAAGTTGAATTATCATGCCAGCTGACGGTGGCAGGTCTGCTGCCAATTCAGGTGGCATATTAGGATTATAGGTCGCAGCTTTAAATGTGGTAGTAGCCATAATGGAGGTGGCAGCGGCCATCTTGGAAGTGGAAAATACAGTATCTGGACTGTCAGCCATCTTTGTTGTGGCAACATAACGTGTTCTCTGTGGTAGTGCAGAGAAGGCACTTTTTTGGAGCACTTCAGCCCCTATTTCCATAGGATTTTCATCTGGGCTTATTGTAGCCCTTGCTGCCCCTTTAAATACTTTGGGTCGGACAGCAGAGGCCCCCCCCGCCGGGACCGACAGCCTGGAATGGATTTTTCATTTTTCTTCTGCCTCTGCATGTTCAGTGCTGAATTTACTGTTAGTATTTTCAATCAAAATCGGTCCATTCAAATTAAAATTGTCGCTTTAGGAACAAAATTGTCCCCCTTGTCCAGGAGCCTCTCTATAACGTGGCCATCTAAGATGGTGGCCAAGACACGCCCCCCTATTTAGTGTATTCTTATGTGTGTGAGCACTAAATGTTATTTAAATGTTTATGACATCATTCATAAACCCAGGCAAAATAATGCTTGGACATCTGTTTGTTTTAGACTCTGGATGTGGTAATGTCTCACCTTGGGAGTATTCCAAAAATAACATTTATGCAGCTCCTGGAGTTTGTTCAAGGGCTGTGTTAATAAGTCTGTCCCTCCAGTATGTATTGGAGTGCCACTTTCCCTTAAATCACAGGGACGCAAGCATCAGTTCGGCGCAATTAGCAACTACCGCTTATGGTAGATTGGGGTACCTTTTCCATACTCTTTATCCATTTAAGCTTGTGATAAGGACAGAACTTTAATGATGATGATGGGTTTCTTAGTCTTATTACAATAAATTAGGTATACAAATTGTTACAAAAACATTATTTTGTCCTTGGTGATCACCAGAATTACCTGCCATGGTCTTACAGTTCTATCTAGACTGAACCTTCCCTTTCAGGTACTTGGAGACACTCTTAAAAGCAAATAACCAATCAATAATATAAAACTTATCTACGGGGCATTACTAGGTGGGGTCTTCTTAGAATGGGTGAGAACAAAGATGGTCATGTGCCAAGACTATGTATGTATGACTATGTATGTGTCATGGTCAGGTCCAAACAAAGCAGTGTACAAGGTTGTTAGTCTTATGAGTCAGCCGAGCAGAAATTAACCATATCAAAAATAATTTTGTATTATGCAAATTAACATTACATTATTCAGCAAAAAAAGGTGTTTGCGTTGCAAAATGGGTTGATGCTTGGTAGATTATTTATGACTGTAATGTTATTGTGTTTGATGTTAAGAAACACTGCACAGTGCTTGCACAATTGCACACTTGCACAGCAAACACTTGACTAAACACAGTTAGAAAAAAAAAAAGGATTTTCTTTCTCCAAAGAGTTAAAGGGACATTGTAGACATACAGACAACTTCAGCTCATTGAAGTGGTCTGGGTGCAAACTCCCATCACCCTTAACCCTGAACATATAATTATTGCAGTTTTTATAAACTACAATAATTACCTGCTAAGGTTAACTCCTCCTCTTGTGGCTGTCTACCAGATAGCCACTAGAGGGACATCCGGGCGCTTAGACGACTTTTGGCTGTCTAAACGACATATGCTATGCATGAAGAGTTCCAGTGTCGCCGGAATCCCCATTGGAAAGAATTGAATAAT
Source organism: Pelobates cultripes (assembly GCA_933207985.1). Lineage (NCBI taxonomy): Eukaryota > Metazoa > Chordata > Amphibia > Anura > Pelobatidae > Pelobates > Pelobates cultripes. The sequence continues at coordinate 249,123,519 of OW240913.1, read as the reverse complement.
GTTTTCCTATGGGGAGATCCATTGACGTGCATGCGCATTAGGTCGCCCCTGCTGGCAGACATCGGTGGGGAATTAGCATTGGCGGACCGGAGATTGTATTTTTGAAATCTAAGATTTGGAAATTATCTGGTAAACAAACTCAGGATGGAACTGCTGGAAAGCCACTGCAGCAGAGATGTACTAGGAATGGCAGATGGATTACTGTAGGATATGGTAGACTTAGAGTTGTGGATAAAAGGCATATTGCACAGTCTGTTGCTCTACATAATTCATTTTCTGCACTTTCAGAGTGTAATGGTGTTATGGAGACATTATCAGGCACCAGGTGTAGTGGTGTTATGGAGACAGGCACTGAGGGTAGTGTTGTTGTAGAGACAGGCTCAGGCACTGAGGGTAGTGGTGTTGTGGAGACAGGCTCAGGCACTGAGGGTAGTGGTGTTGTGGAGACAGGCTCAGGCACTGAGGGTAGTGGTGTTGTGGAGACAGGCTCAGGCACTGAGGGTAGTGGTGTTGTGGAGATGGGCTCAGGCACTGAGGGTAGTGGTGTTGTGGAGACGAGCTTAGGCACTGAGGGTAGTGGTGTTGTGGAGGCAGGCTCAGGCACTGAGGATAGTGGTGTTGTGTAGGCAGGCTTAGTCACTGAGGGTACTGGTGTTGTGGAGGCAGACTCAGGCACTGAGGGTACTGGTGCTGTGGAGACAGGCTTGGAGACTATGGTGAGACCTAATAGAAAGCAGTTGTTGTTGGGGGATTCTATCATAAGATGTGTGAAGATGGACAATGGTGGTCTTGTGAGATGTCTTCCCTGAGCTACTGCTCACAAAGACAGGAGACATATTTGTAATATTGTTAAGTGAGCAAAGCATGAAGGGGAATTAGATGTACTTGTCCATCTAGGGACAAATGACTTGGCTTGCAATGAGATTTCAGAGGTTAAGGAAGTTTTTAATGTTTTTGCCAATGATATACGGCAGGTTGCTTCCACAATGTCATTCTCTGAAGTTCTGCCTGTGCATAACACTCAGAACGACAGGCGGATGCGTATTATTAGGGACTAGCTGGACCAGGCACCCAGACCACTTCATTAAGCTGAAGTGGTCTGGGTGCCTATAGTGGTCCTTTAAGTTTGGATTCCAATATTGTTGAATGGGTAAGGCAGTGGCTGAGTGACAGGCAACAGAGGGTTGTAGTCAATGGAGTATATTCAAAGCTCGGGCTTGTCACCAGTGGGTTACCTTAGGGATCTGTACTTGGACCCATTCGCTTTAATATTTTTATTAGTGATATTGCAGAAGGTCTTAATGGTAAGGTATGTCTTTGCCGTTGATACTAAGATATGTAACAGGGTTGATGTTCCAGGAGGGATAAGCCAAATGGCAAATGATTTAGGTAAACTAGAAAAATGGTCAGAGTTGTGGCAACTGACATTTAATGTGGATAAGTGCAAGATAATGCATCTTGGACGTAAAAACCCAAAGGCAGAGTACAGAATATTTGATAGAGTCCTAACCTCAACAAAGGGATTTAGGGGCAGCAGGAAATGCTAGCAGAATGCTTGGTTGTATAGGGAGAGGTATTAGCAGTAGAAAGTGCTCATGCCATTGTACAGAACACTGGTGAGATCTCACTTGGAGTATTGCATGTAGTACTGTATCTCCAGAAGGATATTGATACTTTAGAGAGAGTTCAGAGAAGGGCTACTAAACTGGTTCATGGATTGCAGGATAAAACTTACCAAGAAAGTTTAAAGGAACTTAACATGTGTAGCTTGGAGGAAAGACAAGACAGGGGGGATATGATAGAAACATTTAAATACATAAAGGGAATCAACACAGTAAAGGAGGATATTTAAAAGAAGAAAAACTACCACAACAAGAGGACATAGTCTTAAATTAGAGAGGCAAATGTTTGAAAATAATATCAGGAAGTATTACCTTACTGAGAGGGTATTGGATGCATGGAATAGCCTTCCAGTTGATGTGGTAGAGGTTAACACAGTAAAGGAGTTTAAGCATGCGTGGGATAGATATAAGGTTATCCTAACTATAAGATAAGACTATGGACTAATGAAAGTATTTAGAAAATTGGGCAGACTAAATGGGCCGAATGGTTCTCATCTGCCGTCACATTCTATGTTTCTATGTTCTATGTTTTAATGTTTCTTTTCTTCCAGTCTAAATGCGTGACCTAGTGTCCTAGGTATAGTCCTGTTTTCTAATAGATTTTCAGACAATGGTTTGTATTGGCCCTGATTATATTTGTATAATTCTATAATGTCCCCTCTGAGGCACTGTTTTTCCAAACTAAAGAGATTTCAATTTGTTAACCTTTCTTCATAACTCAAATGCGCTATTTTATCACCAGAACAACTACAGCTTATTGAATTTGTTCTGGTGAGTAGAATCATTACCTTCAGGCTTTTTGTTGTAAAAATTGTCTTTTCAGAGAAAATGCAGTGTTTACATTACAGTCTAGTGATAACATCACTGGCCACTCATTAGATGGCTGTTAGAGTTCCTTCCTGGGTCATGGCTGCCTAAAATGCATCCAAACATTCAGTGTCTCCTCCCTCTGCATGCAGACACTGAACTTTCCTCATAGAGATTCATTGATTCGATTTATCTCTCTGAGGAGATGCTGATTGGCCAGGGCTGTGTTTGAATCATGCTTTGCCCTTGATCTGCCTCTTTGTCAGTCACAGCCAATCCTATGGGGAAGCATTGTGATTGGATCAGGCTACCACTTATGATGATGTCAGCAGACTGCTTGTTTTTTTTTTAGGCAAACAGGATGCAGAGTTTCAGCTTCTGGCTTGAATACAGTAAGATTGTACTATATTTATGGAGGCATGAGGGGCCCAGGGGGGTTAGATTGTTGTTTTAACACTATAGGGTCAGGAATACATGTTTGTGTTCCTGACCCTATAGTGATCCTTTATTTGCCATTTGAGTGCCCAGTCCCCCCAGTCTATGTAAATCCCTCTACAGCAAAGCAATTGTCTGCTCACATTGTATTTCTTTACAGAGTTTTGTGTCATCTGCAAACATTGAAACATGACTTTTAAAGCCTATTTTAAGATCATGTATAAGTATATTAAGCAGAAGCAGACCCAGAACAGAACCCTGAAAGACACTACTTAAACTTTTGTCCAGCCTGAAAATTTAGCAATAATGACAACTCTCTGTACTCTATCTTGAAGTCAAAGCTTTACCCAAGAACAAGAATTTTCATCAAGATGAATTTCTTTTAGTTTTGAACACTAACCTAAACACCTTGGCAAAATCCAAGTAGATCACATCCACTGCAAAACCCTGATCTATACTTCTACTTGCTTCTTTATAGAATGCAATTAGGTTAGCTTGACATGACCTATGTTTCCTAAAACCATGCTTATTAGTGCTAATAACAATGTACTTCACAATGAACTCCTGAATATTATCCATTAATAAACCTCCACATACTTTCTCAGGTGTTAAGCTCATAGGTCTATAATATCCAGGCAAAGATTTTGAACCATTTTTAAATATAGGAACCACATCTGCCTTGTTACAATTCTCTGGTACAATTCCTGAAAGAAAAGAATCTGGAAAGATTAAAGAAAGAGGTTCACTTATTTCCACACCTTGCTCATTAAAGGACCACTATAGTGCCAGGAAAACATACTCGTTTTCCTGGCACTATAGTGCCCTGAGGGTGCCCCCACCCTCAGGGACCCCCTCCCGCCCGGCTCTGGAAAGGGGAAAGGGTTAAAAAAACTTACCTTTTTCCAAGCGCTGGGCTGAGGCTCTGCTCCCTCTCCTCCTCGATCCTCCTCCTGGGCTGAATGCGCACGCGCGGCAAGAGCTGCGCGCGCATTCAGCCCGTCGCATAGGAAAGCATTTACAATGCTTTCCTATGGACGCTTGCGTGCTCTCACTGTGAAAATCACAGTGAGAAGCACGCAAGCGCCTCTAGTGGCTGTCAATGAGACAGCCACTAGAGGAATTGGGGGAAGGCTTAACCCATTCATAAACATAGCAGTTTCTCTGAAACTGCTATCTTTATAAAAAAAATGGGTTAACCCTAGAAGGACCTGGCACCCAGACCACTTCATTAAGCTGAAGTGGTCTGGGTGCCTAGAGTGGTCCTTTAAGTACTTGTGGGTGAATACTTCCAGGCCCTGGAGCTTTATTTACATTACCTTCCTTTAGCTGCTGTGGCACCTTGTCTTGAGTCAGTTATTCTATCACAAATCTCCGTCTACTAAATTTACATTTTACCGAAATTCTATCACACTTTTTCCTGCCAACCTGTTATACTTCCAACCCTGCTCCATACCATCCTGGATTACTTTCAAGATTAAAATGGATCCAGAATCTAGGTTATATAAAATGTCATACAAAAGTAAAGCTGCCACTCATAAAAGGCACACCCCAAAAAAGCCTACAAATAAAACATAAATGAAGAGAAAGGGGAGGGTACAAATCTCCCCTATTGAGGGCGCTAAATAATGATGACAAAAGGGACTTATAGTAAAAAAGTCCTAAATTTAATATTTGAAATATAAAATATAAAAGACAAAAACAGAGCAGTGCAATTGTAAGACTGATTATGTACACAAACACCAACCACTAGCTTGCAAGTACAGAAATGTTTCACATAGCCTTAGGTCGCGACTCATAGGGCTTGAAAATACTTGCGGCTCTCAATATAGAGGTGGAGGTGAAAGGACTGTCTCTGAACTGCTGTCTTGAAATATCAGGCTCAACGCGTTTCGTCCCGCGCTTTTCGGGACTTCCTCAGGAGCTGTGGATGCTGTTTCTTTCGCCGGCTTCCTCTCTTTATATCTTCAGCGATCTTCTGTCTTCGCGCCAAAATGACGTCATAGCGCATGCGCCCGCCGACACAACTTTCCGTTCAGCTACGGGTGCCCCAATAGACCAGTAGCTTTCGGGAAATTGTCGGTGCGCATGCGCATTCTATTCAAGCGCAATAAAACTTTATCGGCACTGAGTTCTGGACACTATGTAACATTATATTAGTTAGAAGTGACCAAAAAGCTCATCACAATTGTGCCTGCTTATAACATAGTGATCCAGTCCTTAGAATTTACCACAAATGTGTCAAATGTATAGATAAATGATATGAATTATAAAATCAAAGTTAAGCAAAGCTATAGATACAAGGTGTGTTGAATGCACATTGAATTTGTGGTAATCCTTACAATCTACATAAGATAGTATAAGAAAATATTTAAAAAATATAAAAAAAACAGTTAAATGGAACAATAATGTTCTATATATCTCATAATAATTTTATCAAAGGATTAATTAAGACCCAGTCTACTTATATGAAAATTGCTATTAATTTTGATATAGAAAGGGAAAAAAATAAAAGAATTATTATGAAAATCCAAAATGACAATCATTACATTAGCCATATATAGGTATTACATAAAGAAAATGAAAAATAAACAGATGAATGAATATATAAAAAAAATAATAAAATAAATAAATAAATAATAAAAAAAATAATAAAAAAAGTAAAAAAATCAATTTTAGCATTAAGTTGACACAATATATTACATAAAAGCCAAAATATCTAGGTCGGTGTTCAGACCTAGGGGAGTCGAAGACTTCATTTTATAGATCCATTCTGTTTCTTTTCTGGCCAAAGTTTTTATAATGTCTCTGCCTCTCCAATGTGGAACAACCAGATCGATACCTATACAAGTGAAATTATTCATAGAAAAGATGGAACAGCCATTACAATGTCGAGGTACACTATGTTTTTCACTTTTCTTTTTTATGCCATTGAAATGCTCTAGAAGTCTCTCATGTAATTTCCGGATAGTTCGACCTATGTATTGTATTCCACATACACATTCTAGTAAATATACAACATTTTTACTGCTGCATGTTATAAAATGTTTTATCATGAAACTCTCGCTTGTAACTGTGCTTTTAAAAGTTGTCGTTATTCTTTTTTGAAACTTACAAGTACTACAGTTTCCACATCTGTGGAAACCTTTAGGTTTCTCTTTAAGAAAAGTATCCTGTTTTTCTTCTAACACTACTTTTGGCAACATACTGGGTGCTAAAATATTTTTTAAACTATTAGTCTTTTTATACACAATTTTTGGCTTCTTAGGTAATATTTTATAAAGGTAGGTGTCCTGCAATAGGATCGGCCAATATTTTCTAAGAACTTTATCCATTTTATTTGCTTTGCTATTATATTTGGTAATGAATGCCATATCAAAAAAGTTTTTCTCGAAATTATTGGTTTTTGATTTTACTTTTAAGGTGTCCTCCCTTTTTTTAATAATTACTTCCTGTTGACTTCTTTCAAGTAATTCTTTAGGGTAATTTCTATCTAAAAATCTTTTATTTAAAACTTGGACCTGACTATTAAAATCTTCTTGATTTGTGCAATTCCTATATAGCCTAGTTTGTTGACTCTTAGGAATATTACGTAGCCATACAGGGTTATGGCAACTTGAAAATTCAATAAGGCTATTGCAATCCGTAGGTTTGAAGAAGGTTTTACTACAGATTACATTTCTCTCTATAAAGAAAGTTAGGTCCAAGAAATTGATCTGTGTATCTCCCATTTCTTGGGTAAAATTCAACCCATAATTATTAGAATTTACATAAACCATAAAACTGTGAAACAACTGGACATCCCCCTTCCAAATAATAAAAATATCGTCTATGTACCTTCTCCATAGCACCAGGTTTGCCCCGAAGGGATTATTATTCCAAATACAACGTTCTTCCCAATTTGCTACGAAGATATTAGCGTAGCTTGGGGCAAACCTGGTGCCCATGGCAGTACCACAGACTTGTAGGTAATAGGTACCTTCAAACCAAAAAGAATTCTTATGTAGGATAAAATTAATACATTGTAAAATAAATTCACTCTGTCTATTAGACATTTTTTTATCATTATCTAGCATCTCTTTTACCGCGGCTATCCCTTTAGTATGGTCAATGACCGTATATAGTGATGTAACGTCTATAGTGACCCATAGATAATCTTCCTTCCATTCCATTCCTTCTAGTTCTCTGATAATTTGAGTTGAATCTTTTACATATGAGGCTGCCAAAGTGACATATTTTTGTAGATAAATATCTACGTATTCAGAAATGTTACTTGTGAGGGAATCAATACCACTAATGATGGGCCTTCCAGGTGGATCTTCCAAAGATTTATGGATCTTAGGTAATTGATAAAAGACTGCCAATTTAGGGAATTCAATATAGAGGTATTCAAACTCCATTTTTGTAATTATTTCTTGTTCTAGCGCTTTCGATAATATAACCTGTAATTCTAATTTGAATGTATTAGTTGGATTTTCTTTCAAAATTTTGTAAGTCTTTGTGTCACTGAGAATTCTATTTGACTCTTTCAGATATTTGTCTCTATCCATGATTACAATCCCCCCGCCCTTGTCGGCTTGCTTGATGACAATTTCTAATTTTTCTTTTAAATTTTTTATTGCTCTTTTCTCATTTAGGGATAGGTTTTCCTTCCCTTTTTCACTTTTAAGTTTCTCAAAATCATTCAATACCATACTACAAAAAACTGGAATATAGTCCCCTTTATCCCAGTTAGGAAAGAATTTTGATTTTGTTTTTAATTTAGAATGCACTATTGCAGGTTCATTTTCAACATTCTCTAATGGTACACTTCCTGGATCTATAGTAGTGGAATTAAGTCTCGTATTATCTCCAGCTCTTCTTTCAAAAAAACGTTTTATCGTTAACTTTCTAAAAAATCTCTGGATATCCATAAATAATTCAAAATGATTGGGGGTTTTTTGGGGGGCGAATTTTAAACCTTTCCCCAATAGTTTAATTTCTTCCTTTGTCAGCTTATGTTTTGAAAGATTAAATATACCTAATTCCTTTTCATTTAAAACCTCTGTTGTTAACAAAGTGTTTCGTCCTCCTCTTGTTCCCCTATATCTATTCTTTGTTCCAATAAACGCCTTCTCTTTGTCGGAGTTGGTGTTTCTAGAGGTGTAAATCTGTTCTTGTGAATATGTTTCTGGATTTTCATAATAATTCTTTTATTTTTTTCCCTTTCTATATCAAAATTAATAGCAATTTTCATATAAGTAGACTGGGTCTTAATCCTTTGATAAAATTATTATGAGATATCTAGAACATTATTGTTCCATTTAACTGTTTTTTTTATATTTTTTAAATATTTTCTTATACTATCTTATGTAGATTGTAAGGATTACCACAAATTCAATGTGCATTCAACACACCTTGTATCTATAGCTTTGCTTAACTTTGATTTTATAATTCATATCATTTATCTATACATTTGACACATTTGTGGTAAATTCTAAGGACTGGATCACTATGTTATAAGCAGGCACAATTGTGATGAGCTTTTTGGTCACTTCTAACTAATATAATGTTACATAGTGTCCAGAACTCAGTGCCGATAAAGTTTTATTGCGCTTGAATTGAATGCGCATGCGCACCGACAATTTCCCGAAAGCTACTGGTCTATTGGGGCACCCGTAGCTGAACGGAAAGTTGTGTCGGCGGGCGCATGCGCTATGACGTCATTTTGGCGCGAAGACAGAAGATCGCTGAAGATATAAAGAGAGGAAGCCGGCGAAAGAAACAGCATCCACAGCTCCTGAGGAAGTCCCGAAAAGCGCGGGACGAAACGCGTTGAGCCTGATATTTCAAGACAGCAGTTCAGAGACAGTCCTTTCACCTCCACCTCTATATTGAGAGCCGCAAGTATTTTCAAGCCCTATGAGTCGCGACCTAAGGCTATGTGAAACATTTCTGTACTTGCAAGCTAGTGGTTGGTGTTTGTGTACATAATCAGTCTTACAATTGCACTGCTCTGTTTTTGTCTTTTATATTTTATATTTCAAATATTAAATTTAGGACTTTTTTACTATAAGTCCCTTTTGTCATCATTATTTAGCGCCCTCAATAGGGGAGATTTGTACCCTCCCCTTTCTCTTCATTTCTGGATTACTTTCAACTGTACATTATCCTACCAACCTGATTAATACAAACCTGCATAACCGCTATCTGGACATTACTGTTCACTCTGCTTTACAAGGTGTTATTTTCTTTCCCTGAAACCGTATTGTACCTTACACCTGTCTTATTATTCTATCTATACTTTTATCTCTAGTTTTCTTATTATTTGCCACCTTATTATCTATAAAGGGCATATTGCCTTAAGGTTTATTTCTCCCTTTCCTTCTCCTTATTTCATTCTACAAGTTATACTGAAATGTCAAAACCTGCAAATAAAGCCTCTTTAGGTAACTCTGGCAATCGTCTCCTACTTGACCTGATCAAGAGCATGACAGAAGTCAAGGTATGGTGCCAGGAAGTTCTACCCAGAGCAAGGGAGCAGAGAGAGAGAGAGAGAAAGTCAAGGTCTGTGTCAACTACTGTCTAAAAAGCAAGCTCCAAGGAGATGAAAGTTGTGAACTAGGCTGAAACCAGCTACAGAGCATGGTCACGTGGCAAAAGGATGGTAACTGCTTAGCAGGGCAGGAACAGCTACTGGATCCCAGGCAAGTTTAAGCATACAGATTCAATAAGCAAGCACAGAACATTCTACCAGGATAGGTTAAATAGAAGCATTTAAAGAGGCAGTGTCCAATATCCCACACAGTCCCAATTGTAACATGGTAGTCTCACTCAATAACTAAAGCCAAAGTGTGTAGGAGAATCCTGCTTGAAAGTATAGCTGTTTTATTTTTCCTCCCATTTCCACTATATTTGTCAGTTATCACTAGATCTGTGAATAAAATCATTTTGTGGCTGTTCCTAACAATTTTTTTGCAATTTTTTTTCGCTACCTCTTCATTGGATAGCAGGTCCAGTGCACATGATTGGACAGACCTCTTGCCTATCATAGGAAAATACCCAAAACAACAAAGAAACCACCTCTTCTCCATTCCATCACCATTTTACTGGTGCCAAGAATGGTACTCCAAATTGCCAACAAAAACATGTATATTGCTCAAGTTGGTTCAGTCGAGGATTTGGTACATGACTGTTTGGAAATCTGAAATTCTTCCCGTCACCAAGTTGCAGTTCAGTCCAAAATAAAATTTATATATAGAAGGCTTGGCCTGTAATTGTGGGAGGCACTTGGATCCCTATTTAAACCCAGGAAACCCCTGCTTACCTGTCATCGACTTTTTCGGAAGTGTATCTGTGTACTTCCGGTTCACTGGACCCTGACGTCATTTTTCCGCCTGCCGGCAGTCCGCTTTTCAAACACTCTCTGCTCCTGAGTTCATGAGTACAACTTAGATTAGGCATAATACGAATGGCTAATCCGTAAGTTTACTCTATGATTCAAGTAGAAAAAGAATCAGCGCTGCGTAGTTTAGTGGGGGCTAAAGACAAGTAGAGAGCTGCAACCTATAAATATGAGGTTCCCTCTAAAATCCTCAAAGAAGAAATGGTAAAACAAAAATAATAGGTCGCGCTACAAGAAGAGAAATTGCAAAAAGAAGAGGATAAATATAATGTGCTAACATACACTTAGAAACATAGATAAAAAGAAATATATAAATAGTAGTCCAAATACTTGGTATACTTCTTATGAGTTCCAATGAATGAATGGTAGTCTCAATACTTTGTGTATTTCTCTTACAAGTTCCAGTAGATATATGAAGGTGGTGTGTCCAATAGGAGACTGGATCCTCTAATATTAAGGGAGTCTTGACTCGATGATAAACATAGAAAATAGAAAAACATAGACGATCCAATAGTGTAGACTTTTTTTTTTTTTTGGCTTTTGCATGTTTGCACATTCTTAAAGGACATTTAAAGACTGACAACCACTGAAGGTACTTCCTTACTGAAGACTTGCTCATAGAGAATTACCTTGAATACTTCTCTGCAAGAAGCATCAGATTGCCGGAGCATGGTGATTATTGCAGATGCCCCCAATGCTTCTCTATGAGAACCATTGGACTGGACAAAGGATATCAGAATTGATAACTTACTAGAAAAAGCTGTTCCAATGCTAGAATAAAGTGAGCACTATATTTTGTTCTATCTCCTTTCTATACCGAGGAATTATCTACACCTATATCCTACCAGTGGGGGACAAACGCCACTGAATGCCTATCATACTAGAGCGAGTTTATGCTCTGAAATAGGTGAGTGTATTACCTCCCTATTATTCTTCCTATCCTTAGTTATTAATAGACAGTCTACACTATTGGATCATCTCTGTTTTTCTATTTTCTATGTTTATCATCGAGTCAAGACTCCCTTAATATTAGAGGATCCAGTCTCCTATTGGACACACCACCTTCATATATCTACTGGAACTTGTAAGAGAAATACACAAAGTATTGAGACTACCATTCATTCATTGGAACTCATAAGAAGTATACCAAGTATTTGGACTACTATTTATATATTTCTTTTTATCTATGTTTTTAAGTGTATGTTAGCACATTATATTTATCCTCTTCTATTTGCAATTTCTCTTCTTGTAGCACGACCTATTACTCTATGATTCGTTTGCACCACGCATTTGTCCTCATATCACTCATTCGTTTAAATCACTCGTTCGTTTAAATTTCAGTCCTGTAACACTCACATGCAATCTAACCTTTTGTGTAACACGTTCATCTATACAAGCCTCATTCACTTTGCCGTCAAATGTCTGTTTGTGTACAATGCATGTAGATACCCTTTTGTATACATACAGCCGGGCAGGGAAACGATTCATACATCTTTCATTTAGTTATGCTAACTTCATTTATCTACATGTGAAGCCCTGTTCGTTCAAACTTTCGGTTCCATATCGGGTAAACTGTTAATTATTGCAACGCTGACTTTTCTCTCTTGCTTGTCATATAAATCAAAGCTTCATTTAAAAACAGCACTGGCAAAGTTTTCATTCATTTAAACAGCTGTTAATATCAGTGTTTTATGGTGTTCTCTATTAAACGTCCTTTTGCTTTTATATTGTCCAATATAAACATGCTACCTTATTTAGGATGCCCTAAGGGCAGTTTGGGACATTCATTTCACTTAAGTGTTCCTCCTTAAAGGCATAGCTGATGTGTTATAGTTATATGCTAAACAGGTTATAATTGTGCTTAAATTCTATCTGGTGCATTGTATGCTCTTAACTACGCTAAGATGATAAGATGACAATTTAAGTATGTTTTATTTTCCCGGTTAAAGATAGTACATTTACTGTCACTACTTCTTGGTTAAATGCAACTGCAGTACTTAAAGAGGTAGGCCTCTAATTACCTAATCATTTTCGTATATTTCTTTCTGGTAATCAAGTACTAGACATAAATAGGTCACGTTTTCTTTTCCTATTAGTTCTAGCGATCCCCTTCCAGGACAAGCTTTATCCTCCTATCTTTATTCAATATATAAGGTTAGTATTTACTACTATGCTAGGCGGGGCTATTCCAATGGTTTTCACCTGAGGGTTAGATAGTAACTTTAATTAATGACATATCTTAGGTTCAAGTAAAGATCATTCCTTCCTCTACAATATACGTTGTACGGCACTATCAGCAGGTACGTCAACTAATTTATCCCGGGTGGGGTTAGGAGTAGGTTTAAACTCCCACCAATTTAGGTATGTTCACATAGGCCTCTTCGCCTATAAATTAAGTGGTCCCGCAAGGCATAATAGCAGCCCTTCCATTCAGAGGTTTGTGCCCAATCGTCCCAACGCTTAGTTATAGCCTTGCTTCATATCATAGTTAGGGCCTCACCCGTCACGGCCAAGCAATATTACATTCTTTTACGTGTCACCGAGAGGCCAACACCCCGCCACCCACCTCAGTGGCACAAAGGCCCCATGAGCCAAATCATAGGTAGTGCCTCTCATAGCCACTTGGCAAGTAGTTAGGGCCTCACCAGTCACCAACATAAGCTAGTTAATACAATTTCGCCAGTAAGCACTACTCTAGTAAGCTGGGTCGCTACTGTACTATATGGTACCATACTAATCTAATCCATCTGCCTCACTCCCTTAGCATGTCTAACGTTTCTATACAAGGTGATGATCAGTCGGTTACCAGCACCCCACTCAGATCAGGCTTGCAGAGAAGGCAACCCATTCCTCCATGTCCAGCTTCCAGCTATCGATCCTGGACTATGCCTAAAATCACCTCAGAACTCAAACAGAGGAATATCCCTTTCACGGCTACAGCCAGGAAAGCTAAACTATTTAGTTTATTAAACATTACTGAGGACAACGAGAGACCTGGCCCTAGTTCAGAGCTTAATGTGCAAAATAGCCTGGCTGAGTTGCACGTCATGATGGCCTCCCTTGTTTCTTCAATAGCAACCATTAATAATAGGTTGGATAATCTGGAGTCAAATAATATTCCAACCGTCCCAGAGGTTCCTGTGCCTGTTGCCCAGCCTGCGACTAAAACTGGAGGTAACGATAACCCCCTACCAGCTAAAAAAAAAAACTACCAATATCATAAATCCTATTCATCTCATTCCACAGAATCTGAGACTAGCAATAATTGAGGGGAAGGACATTAACTTTGCTTCACTACTGATAGCATCTCAAGATGTTGTCAAGAACAGGGCATATACGTTTGACGATCTGTCATTAGTGATGAAGTTGTGAGATCCTAGACTAAATAGGAAACTCAACATCCCCGAGTTTGTCCTGGCATTCGGTCTGTACAGAGACGTGATCTGTACGGCTTTTCCCCTCCGTAGAGAAGAGCTTGACTTATACCTACACAAAGTTGTTGAGTTAGCATATAAGTACGGGGGATATGCCTTTTACGATTATCATAAGTCTTTCGCATCCAGATCTGCCACATCACTATCCCAGTAGAATACAATTACAGACTGGGGACAGTTAGACACAGAACATTTTCTGATGCATTTTGCAGGTCTCAAAACTCCTTCATGCACCATATGCTCATCTGCAGCTCATTCGATCAATTTCTGTCCTGAAAATGTAGCAATACCTTCTACCAGTAGCACCAATGCTGATTATCAGTCCACCACTACCCAGAGAGAAGTAAGAGACAAATTAGGCAGGCCAATTGTTTTTCTGGGTAAAGCATAAGTCTGCAATAATTTCAATGCCGGGGGTTGTAGTTATAGTGCTTGTAGGCTTATTCACGTGTGCTCTCTTTGTTTCAGGGCACACGCCAAAACGATGTGCCCCAACAGGTTGTACCCTAAAAAATCTTCCACTCCAATAAACATACCTAATTTGCAACGCTACCTGTCTAATCATCCTTCTTTACATCTGGTGGAATTTCTCATGGCTGGTTTCATTAATGGGTTTCACACAGGGTTCGTGTCACTCCCCACAGGTATCTTGGAATGCCCCAACCGACAGTCAGCACTCACAGATCCAGACAGCATACAATAACTATTACAGAAAGAAATCACCAGTGGTTTCATGATAGGCCCTTTCACAATGCCACCTTTCACATCCTGGAGGACAAACCCCCTAGGAATCACCACAGGGAAATTTAACAATAAAAAGAGACTGATTATTGGCTTTTCTGCACCTCACTCTTCCTCTACACCTAGCCTAAATGCACTAATCCCATCAGAAGTCTTTTTCCCTGCAGTACGCCAGAATTGATGATGCCATACAAGCAATCATTCATTCCGGGAAGGCTGCCTGGTTAAGTAAATCTGACATTACTAACGCCTTTAAATTAATTCCCATTCATCAGTCACTCTGGCATCTGCACGGAGTTAAGTGGGAAGACAGCTACTATTTCGCTACCAGACTTACCTTCTGCTCCAAAAGAGGCCCCAAGTTATTTGACATATTCGCCGAAACTTTAACCTGGCTACTTCTGAATTTTTGCAGATGTCCAGTAGTCATACACTACTTAGACGACTTCCTCACCATCGAACCACACCACTGCACACCACACAGCCTGAATCTCATGCTCACTCTGTTCAAAGATTTAGGAGTCCCTGTAGCCCAGGACAAAACAGAAGGTCCCAACACAGAGAATACTTTCCAAGGGATTTCCAATTCAATCTCCATGCAGGCCAGCCTGCCCCAAGAGAAAGTAGACAGAATTCTTTCTTACATAAACATCTGCACGTCACAAGGCACTTGCACCAGGAAACAGCTACAATCACTACTCGGTTCACTCTCGGTTCACTTTGCTATGAGAATAATTCCACAGGGCAGGTATTTCATTTCCAGGATCCTCTCTCTATTGCACGGTCTCCCTGACGACGACTCCACAACTCCCATAGACGACTCAGCTAGAGCTGATCTTAAAATGTGGCAGCTGTTCCTGTCCTCTTGGAATGTCAGGTCGCTATTTGTTCCCCCCATTTCGGACAATTCCCCTGTACTTTGGACTGACGCATCAGGTGCCATAGGTTATGCAGCTATTTTTGGTGATGAATGGCTATAGGACTCGTGGCCTGTTGAGACCACATCGCTTGATAAGTTCAATACCACCTCAGCACTATTTGAAATTTACCCTATTGTAGCAGCAGTACACATTTGGGATAAAGAGTGGAGGGGGCAGTCAGTCAGATGCTTTTCTAATAACTTAGCTAAAAGTAATATCATTAACAAAGGCCGCTCTCAGTCCCTCACGATTATGAACTTGATAAGAAGACTGACCTGGCTAGCGGCTAATCTTCAATTCTGCATAACCTGTATTCACGTTACGGATGTTCAAAATACAGCTGCGCTGCTGATGCTCTCTCACGCTTCAATTTGCAGGAATTTTTCCGGCTTCATCCATCAGCAATCTCGCAACCCAGGGAACCTCCAAACTTCACGGACCTATTTATGCATTAAGTTCTCTCTTGTGCCATAGTAGGTCACTCGCTCAGGCAGGCTTATCCCTTAATACAAGGAAAGCTTATTCCAGAGCGTACCAATTGTTTAAAAGATTTGTGCGTGATTATTGTATAATAAATGTTTTTTCCATTGAAACTATGGTTGCTTTTACAACATTTTGCCACATTTCTCTTAATTTAGCTTACAACGCTATCAAACTCTACTTAATGGGTATTCAACACTACATTTTAACCAGCTATCCCAACAAAACTCCATTCCTAACATCCTACCCAGTTAAAAGTGTCCTCAAAGGTGTTCGGAGATTAACAGTACACAATCCCACTAAGAGACTTCCCATAGACAGTGTGCTCTTCAAGAGTATCTCCGATGTACTCGACACGTCCCCTTTTGAACAAAACACAAACCTTATTATCAAGTCCGCTGCATATTTAGCCTTCCATGGTTTCTTGAGACCCAAATAATTTTCTGTGGAGAGAGCATCCGACTCCCAGTCGTGCCTCCAGTAGAAACACCTAATTAAAAACCAGGACCACTATATCTTATCTATTACTCATACCAAAACGAGCCAGACAGGCCCACCGGTAGAAATTAAATATTACCCTACCTCTACCAAATGGTGTCCTATCCAAGTATTGGATAAACTAGTGGAATCCCAAATCAATTCCAATCCTGATTGCCCACTATTAGCTATTCAAGGGAAACCCCTAACCACTAAACATTTTATGCATTACATTCGCATGTTATTACTCCGGCTAGGACATAACCCTCACGCCTTCTCGGGCTATTCATTCCACATTGGAGCAGCCACAGCTGCCTCAGGTAGTCACGTACCAACGCACATCATTAAAAACATGGGTCAGTGGAAATCATCCGCATACAGCAGATACATCCCCAATCCTGAGAAAGAAATAAGAATGGCTTTCCGTGATATGTCTAAATAATGTATGGCTTAATAAACTTTATCTGACTTTATGAATCACTTCTTTTATTTTTGCCCTCTTTTACAGGTCTAACCTCACATCAGTTTCGACACACCTCAACTGACTTGGCTATTACTAGTACTGCTTCTTTTATTATTGTTTCCCTACGCCCTCGAAATGTGCCGTACACCAATAGAAGGCTTGGCCTGTAATTGTGAGAGGCACTTGGATCCCTATTTAAACCCAGGAAACCCCTGCTTACCTGTCATCGACTTTCTCGGAAGTGCCCCTCCCACCGCACCCTCAATTATTATCATTGTACCTAAGTGGGCCCTCTTTTACAGGTCTAACCTCACGTCAGTTTCGGCACACCTCAACTGACTTGGCTATTACTAATACTGCTTCTCTAATTATTGTTTACCTACGTCCTCAAATATATATACACATACACATACACACACAGTATCCCCTCTTTGCTAGGTTGCTAAGTCCCTGCTTAGTTGCACCTTCCTACCTGACAATCAGACAACAAGGAGGGTTCTGTTCCTGACTGTTTTGTGTTGCAATACAAAGATGAAGGAAGTGGTTTACATCATTTATAAGGTCAGTGTGCTGGCTAAAACATTGTCAACTTTTTATGTGTACTACAATAAACAAATTGCCGTTATGGAGCGAAGCAATGCTGGGCCATATTTTTCTTAGATTTCCTTTTAAGTAATAGACACATAATTAGTGAATGAACACTAGGTGGCAGCATAATGTTGGGGGAAAAAACATGTAGGTAGTGCAGTAACTAACCAAAACAACAAGTACACAAAACAATGAAAGTAAACACATGGCTAAGTGACAATGATAAGTTTACAATTGTACAATGTAAACACATTTTGTGGATATATAAATTACTTTATGAGGAAAATATTGTTTCATTATGGTGCTCTCTGCACTCCACAGAAATGGCCTTAAACAAACTGACAAATAATCTAATTTCACCACATTCAAAGAACATTGCTCACTGATAATTATTTTATGTTCTTTTTGACAAACCCCTGCTTCTTCTAAAACCTCAAAAAGCCTTTGTAACACTGGTTATCTATTCAACTTGTAATTGTCATTTCTTAATCTTTCTATTTTTGCTTTATACTGCCACTTTTGATAACCACCTTATTTGGAATTTAGTAGCACCTCCTATAAGACAAACTGAAAAAAGACATTCAGACAGTGCTCAAAATGTCCACCCTTCCCTTTGCAAAGAGTAATTTGCAATTCAGTCATGGTGAGCCAGGAGTGGGGTAAAATACTGTTGAAAACTGTCAACCATCAGATGAACAAAAGCATTAAGTTCAGCGCAGCCACAGGAAACTGTGTTTCCAACGTTGTTTGAAAACACAAAATACAACTATGTGCTAGGTGGCTCTAAAACAAAACAAAAAAAATAAAACACACTAGATACCCTCTTATAAAACTAGATACCCTCTTATGGGTATATCCTTCCAAAAAGTGCTTGATGTGAAATAAAATAGCGGCTCTACACAATAGTTTTGGATGGCCACACAACACAACAAACAATCACCTACTTGTAGTATAAGACTTACGTATATCTAAGTGAAGTGCTAAAGTGCAATAAAAAGCAATGAGGTAATTTACCCCACATGTATATAAACGTACAGGACGTACTTGAAAACCAGAGTAATCTGAATGTACCTTTCCTGGTTAAATACTTTGTTTTTATTATTATTATTATTATTATTATTATAAGAGGGTACATACAAGACAAAAAGGTACAGATATAGCGTAGATTGTAATACAACAAGTAATATGACTCTGTTTGGTCAGATCACTCATATTTGATGTAGCCTATAGATATTGGCTCACTATAAATTGCTGGCATGCTCTTAGGGCAGCATCCCTCCTTCAATCCAATGCATCCTCAAAGAAAGAAGAGAGAAATGTCGGCCACCAATGAGTAGTATCAATGATATAAAATGGATAAAATATTGAGCTCACCTTGTTTAGAGCCAAAGTCCCGGCTCTAAGATATGAAGGTATAGTACCACTATAAAGGCCCAATGAAAGTTCCTGAGGCTGAAGAGGACACTCAGTATTTACATTTATTGAAAAAAAGTATTAAAAACCGTATAAAACAAAATCAAGTATAAATAACTATCCACACTAGTCTAAAAAGTCCTTGCCAGCCAAAACACGTTTCACTTCTCCTGAGTTTTTCAGTCAGCTGTAAACCAAGTCTCAGGAATCCTTAATTTTAAGTAGTCTTATAGTCCCTCCTTTTCACTCCCACATGGTTAGTAATCAGTCAATAGTGTCCATTTCAGGATATCTGCCCCTTTAAAAGATCTAATTCACCTGTGTTGGGGGGCCCCTTATTGGGTTTATAATTCTTGCCAATATCATCATAAAAATTAATTGTTGGTTTGTAGGGGCCTGCGGGAGTACGTCACGCACGGCCATCTTGGCTGGCGGAAGTGGCGACACTAAATATACCGCTCGTCATATCCGCTAACCAGCCTGGACGGCAACTCACCCCGCAGGTCTCTCCTCCCCACCCAAATATCAATACAATTACATCCGTAGGTCGGAAGCGGGGAAGTGTGCTGGCGTCACTCAGGGTGGGCGGGCATGGCATCATGAGCCGCATCGCGAGTCAGCCCGCCCCCTGGATGGAACTCACTGCCACCACCCACTAACTCTTTCTCCCATGTGATGGCCAATCCGGAGCCTGTATTCTTGGCTCCAGAAAACCAAAAAGTGGTACCCAGGGGAGTAAAGAGGGAGGAAGAGAAAATATAATAGAGGGTTAGGTAAAATATTAAACACATATAAGGTCTCATATATGCAATATGCAGGGAAAAGTTAAAATATAAATAAAAATACACGTCATAAGTATATCCATATTATACAATATAGCACATAATGCCATCTTATTAAGTTTGTGTTCCAGTCCCTTAGGACTGCTAATGTAGGAGAGGCACTATTGACAGCAACAGTATTATATAATAAAAATTGGGGATTATATGGTGATGGTGAATGAAAATATAAAAAAGAAATATAGAATGATTATATATATTTTCCCATAATTTGGGAGGATTAAACAAACATACCAGTCTAAAGCTGTATTTCTTAAATATTAAATACTAGAATTTTTTTTAAAAAAAGGACATGTAAAATCAATTAAGTAGTCAAAGACAGCTAAAAAAAGACTACATAAAATGTCATAGTTCAAAATCGATATTCAGACCTAGGGGCTGTAAGGGTTCCCAGGCTGAATATACATTTCATCTCGCTTTTGTCAAATATGACAGGACAGCCCTTTGAAATCAAATTAACACAGAACACAGCATTTCACAGCAGCACAGCGTAAAGCAATAAAAACTTTGGCTGACAGTCAAATCACACTGAATTAACTATTTCACTGCTAGCTACAATCTTCATAGGCAAGATATCCTACTATTTTGCAATTTTACAATAATTGTCATTTACCATTCCTATGTCCATCAAATAAGAATAAGTCTAACCAGACTTACGTTTGCAGAATTTTAAATTCCTTAATTAAGATTCACTATTTCTAAATTACATAAGCTAATATATTTGGATAATTGCCTGGTATTGTATTTTTAAAGTTAAAAGTAATATAGAGTTCATTGGTCCACCTGCAGGAATGGAATTTCGAATTCTATATATTATTAATGAATCATGACTCTTTAATGTTTGGAATCACCAGCTTTTATCCAAGTATATTCTGCCTTTTAGTAAAATCAATTAATTTAATTAATTAAATAAAACTAGCATAATTACCAGTTAGGTTGTAGATTTTCTATCAAATGTGTAGATATGTCCCAGGAATATTGAATGCAAGTATGATGAGAGTATTGTATGAAAATATATTAAAGATTTCAGTTCTGAAATTGTGTTAGTTAGAAAATATACTAAGAATTAGGTGTGTCCAGCTTTGGCTCCAGATGTCAGATCTTAGCTTTCAGATGCGAGTACATTCTCAGAGTGAGAGTGTCAAGAGAGTATGAGTCTGAGTGTTTGAGAGGGGGTGTCTTGATTCCAGTCCAAGAGTCAGAGTGTGTCCAAGAGAGTGTTTGAGAGTGTAAGTATGAATCCCAGAGTGTCTCTCTTCCCTTTGTCCTTACTTTTTAAAGGAGAAAATTATCTGCACATCACTAGTTGATAGGACCAATAGCGAACTGTGGGCGTGTCTTCCCTACAGACTATCATCTAGATTTTGGTCAGTAGATGGCGCAATTACATCAAGGATAATTCTTGTCAGGGAGGCCATTTACCTTTTTCTATAATGGGTTAACTGAATTTTGTGATGTGTTTTATGTCATTTTCGTTATCTCTTATGGCTACTATACATCACAGAAGCTGTCATCTTCAAAGTGTTTTTCCAGTCTTAGTTTCTGGCGTATACCTTTAATTTTAGATTTCTGACACGTCTTAAACTCTTCTTCACCTCTCCTTACAATGCAACTAGTTTTTTTTTTTTTTTTTTAGAAAGTAAAATGAATTACTTAGTGTTATTTGTCATTTGGTGTCTGGTTTTCTTGTGTGAAACAGTAGTTAAGATTACACATATTCCACTAACATTAGTAAATAATATATTTCTTCAATGATATTATATCCATGAATATTCCATATTATTAACATAGTACTAATTATAATAATAATTAAGTTATAAGTGGATATTGTGTGTGTGTATATATATATATATATTTATTTTTCTCTGGGTTGTACCATTCAACCCCCCTTTTTGTACAATGTGTCTGTCTTGACATTCTGTCTTGGCATTCTGTTACAATATTGAGTCAGCTCTGTTCTGATGGTGACTTACAGTATACACTTTTAATTTCTGTCTTCACAAAATGTCTGCCAGTATAAATATACTGACAATATAATGAATTATGAACCATTGTCAAAACTAAACAAGCAATTTAATTAAAATACACAAAAATATTATAAATATTTGTATATGAAATAATAAACTATGTGCAGAAATAAAATAAACTGTCAAGTAATTAATAACAATATGGTACTAAAAAAAAAATCAGGAAGCAGAATATGTACTGTCAGGTGGGAACATGGTTAAAGTCCGAATTTATCTTTCACATCATCTCCCCATATTGACCATTCATGCTGCAATATAGATGTGAAAGTAGATGGATCACGAAAAGCCAATTCACACCTTTTTTAATTTTATTTTCAAAAACAAGAGATAAGACATCACCCACAATTGGTACAGTGGGTGACTTCCAATGACGAGATGATGGAATTAGCTGATATGAGAAGATGGCCTAGTATATTTTTTTTTGTATCTAGGCAGATTAGATGGAATTTTCTTAAAGAGACAAAGACACAGGGATAATATTACATCGAATTCTAATATGTGATTAATTTGAGAATTTTCAGCCAATAAGTTTTAATTTTGGGATACAAATAGAAGACATGGAGTAATGTACCAATTTGACCGCAGTCTCTCCAACATTTATTATTTTCGCTAAGGTGCATGTTAAAAAGTTTGGAAGGGGTTAGTTACTATTTATACATTAATTTGTAATGGGATTTCAAATGGTTTGAACATTGAGTGATACCTTTTAACAATAATAAAAATTAATTCCACTCCTCTGTGTATATCCCACCCAGCTCACTCTCCCACCTCAACATGTAATTCATTCTTTCACACATGTCACCTGCACACATACCTGCTTCGGCTGTTTCCTTGTCTCCAGCTCTGTAACCCATCTAACATTCTGTCTCTTTTGGTTAACTGCCGCGGTCTTTTGCGAAGATTCCGACCACGGCGTTTCAACGAAAGGTGTGTTCATTCATTCTGGGCAGCAAATTCGTTTGCACAGCTTTTTTCATCTGTGTTTAATTAATTCTGCGGTCTTTTTCGAAGATTCCGACCGTGGTAATACAGTGTATTTGCTTTTGCCTTTTATTTAGCTATTTGGTGTCATCTGGGGGTCTCTCTATTTTCGGTTACCCCTGTTTTGGATTTTATTTCTACCTCTGGTGGGGGCCCACACTGAGGTCAGGTACTATTTATTTATTTACTTATTTATATTTTGTATTTTTATTTGTTTTGTATTATTTGATATATTTATATATTTTTTTGCTGTATTTGTTTCCCTTTGCACATTATCCATACTATTGAGGCATTTGTATATTATTCATTGATATATTCAAAGCTAATTATATTTGGCAACTTTGTTGCATATGGATACTGTGCTGAGTATTTAATTTAATGTTTTAATACTTTGTTGTTACTTTGTGTGTTTTTAGGGTATAACCAATAGGGAGATTGTGAAACAGCCTGTGAATTATTTTTTGGATGTTTATTAAAATATTTGTATCTATATACTTAATTCTTTAGTTTGAGGTATTTTTTGGGAGCGCACACACCTTTTGTTTACTGTGAGTTAATAACTTAATTTAGTCGCTTGCTGATGTTTTGATGCTGCCCCCTTTTTAATTTTAATTGTATTCATTTTGATTAATTATAATATACGTGTACCGATCTTTTTATGTATTTTAAAACGTCACCTGCAAAAATATTGTAACACAAGGAGATGCTTTGTTCTAATAAATAGTATTTTTCTAATTTTGTCATATCCAATTTCAACATGTTCGGATCCTGATCGGAAAGAGCAAAATGTTCTCTAATTTATGTCACAAGTCTCTCATGTGTTGGGTCATCAAGTAAACTTAAATCAAATTAATCTTTCAATTGATCGAAAGGCAGAAGTCATTGGAAGAAAATAGATCATTAATATGGACAATCGCATCGGAGGCCCAGTAATCTACATTCAATTCAGGTAAAACATAACATACCGCTGGTAATGGTGTAGCTCTGGACCATGTGGCAGAAGGTTGAATATTTTTGAATAATAGGTTCTACATTTTAAGGAATAATTTAGTAGAGGGAAACACGTAAGCCACCTTAGGGCGTTGAGATGAAGGCAACCATAATAAATCTTTAATAGAACAAAGTAAAATCTTATTTGCCTCCATCTCAAGCCATTGGGGCCTGGCGTTATCTAAATTAAACTCTGGGTTTTTGTAAAATGGATAATTTAGTCCTACTAGGTTTTTTTGTTCCTAATAAATTAAACAAGGGCAGAGAGGACTTTTCTAAAAAAAGGATAAAGGTATAAAAAGGGGAATTGTTCTAAGCATATATAACATTTTTGGAAGGAAAGTCATTTTGACCACATTAATCCTATCTAACCAAGAGATTTCGAAACCACACCCTCTCTCAATGTCTTCCCTAAGTGCGGACCCAACCTTCTAAATTACATCTATGCATCTTGGACAAATTCTTGCACATATTGATGCCCAGATAAGAAATATAGGAGTCCCTACCATCGAAATTATACATTTTCTTCATGGTATCCTAATCGAACCATGGTATAAAAAAATAACAGCTTGAGTTTTTGACATATTTCATTTGTAATAGGAGATATCGCCAAATTCTTGCAGAATAGACATCAATGGATATAATGAGGTCAAAGGTTTTTTTTAAAGAAAGTATGTCATCTGCAAATAAACCAATTTTATGTTCTTTATCACCTATACAAATTCTCTCAATGTTAACTGATTGGCATATCATTTTTGCCAGAGGTTCCATTGCCAACACAAATAAAAATGGTGACAATGTACATGCCTGTCTCGTGCCATTAAACAATTCAAATTTTTCAGACATGAATCGAGCAGCCGAAACTCTAGCCATAGGCCTACAATATAATGCAAACACAGCCCTGATGAAAGGATCAGGCAAATTAAAACGTGGCAGTACCTTCCCAAGGTAATCCCAATGAATCCTATGGAACGCCTTCTCTGCATCTATAGAAAGAAGCAGAGAAGGCATACGATCCACTTGAATTTGGTGTATCAAATTTATGAATCGGCGCTTGTTGTCCGGTGCCTGACGGTTCATAATAAATTATAACAGCAAAATATGATATAATATCATTTGCGGCCTGCGGTGCACTTCATATCTTAGAGTCAAATAGAACCGTCAAATACTGTAGTTGCATCGCACTTTGAAAAATTCAAATTTTTTGGGTGCTAAATAGTACATTTGCGGCCTGCGATGTACTTCATATCTGAGAGTCAAATAGAACTGTCAAATACTGCTGTGACATAGCAGTTTGACTAATTCACATTTATTAAAATGAACCAGGCATGGATCCCACCAGACTTGTCTGTACCTTGTGCAGAATAGACATTTATACCAGCCTCACCCAGCCATTGTTATACTCAAATGCACTTATTCTTTGTTTTCTTTTTTTTTATATGTCCCAATATTTTGGGGGCTACCCCAATAAAAAAATAAAAAAATAAAAAAATTAAATTTAAAAAAACAGTGTTGGCTACCTCCTCCTCCACCACCGCTTCCACCTACACTGCCACGGTCACCGCCTCCTACACCTCCTACTCCACATCCACCTCCTCCTCCTTGTTCAAGATTATTATTTTTAATTATTATGTATTTTATGTTATTTTAAGTTATTTCCCTATACACATTTGTTTGCAGGGCACTTGTCATACTATTACACCCATTTTATTTCCTTTTGCAGCCCTCTAGCACTTTCCAGGACTTTTTAGAGCCATTTTAGTGCCCAAAAGTTCGGGTCCCCATTGACTTCAATGGGGTTCAGGGTAAAGTTCGAGTACCGAAGTTTGGCCGAACCTGACGAACCCGAACATCCAGGTGTCTGCTCATCTCTCATTACATGCTTTCTTGCTTTTTTTTTGTTGCAAGTTATAAGGCTATAAGTGCAAGTAGGAAATGGCTGTTATAAATATATATTTTTAACATTTATCAATAGTGACATTGTAACACTGTTATCTGTCATAAATCTCTGAATCACACCTCACATGTATATAATTTTTCTAAAGTAGATAACCCAGGGTATTCAATAAGGGGTATGTCCAGTCTTTTTTAGTAGCCACTTAGTCACAAACACTGGCCAAAGTTAGCATTTATATTTGTCTGTGTGTTAAAAATGCAAAAAACAATTATGAACTCTAAATTTGGCCAGTGTTTGTGACCTGGTGGCTACTAAAAAAGACTGAACATACCCCATTTGCAATACCTTGGGTTGTCTTCTTTTGCAAATGGTATGCCATCATGGGGGTAATTTTCATTCCTGGGCTACCATACCCTCTCAAAGGTAACATAACCAATCTGGCAGATTTCAATGTAAAAAAAAAGGAAATGAAGCATTATATTTGACCCTGTAACTTTCAAAAACACTAATGAACCTGTACATGGGGGCTACTGTTATACTCAGGAGACTTTGCTGAACACAAATGTTAGTGTTTTAAAACAGTAAAATGTATCACAACAATATCATCAGTGAAAATACCGTTTATATGTGAAAAATGCAAAAAAAAATCACTTTCAGTGACAATATCACCGCTGTGATATGTTTTACTGTTTTGAAACACTAATATTTGTGTTCAGCGAAGTCTCCTGAGTAAAACAGTACCCCCCATGTACAGGTTTTAGGGTGTCATGGAAAGTTACAGGGTTAAATACAGTGCTAGCAAATTAAATTATCTGGACCTTCAGCCTGGGTTGTCAGGCAGGTCCCTCAAATTGCAATCAATAAAGTTATTTAATTATGTAAAAATATTACATAAATATGCACGTAGAATTTAAATATATATACATAAATATATATTTGAAGTCTATGTGTATATTTATGAAATTATTTATGTAATTATGTATATGGGTGTGTATATATTAATTTTTACATACAGTTAGAAAAAAAATGACATATATATATATATATATATATATATGTATATATATATATATATATAATTTTGTATTATTTGTACATTTATTTTTATTTACTTATTTACTTATTTATATTTTATTATATATAGTTATATATTATATATATACATATATGTGTGTGTGTGTGTATGTAATTTAGTTATATGTATGTTTATATTAATATATGTATATATTAATATAAAAATACACTCAGTATGACATTATTTATTTATTTATTTTTTACACTGGTTGCTTTATTCAAACTTTTTTTAATATTTTTTCACCAGCAGGGGGACTGCCTGTTAGTCCCACTGCAGGCAGATGCACGGACGCCTATTGCAGCCATGTGACCACTCTTTCAGAGCAATCACATGGCCGCGGGGGCCTAATTTGCCAAGGGGGGGCTGTCTGGGCTGTCAGGCAGTCCCCCCAGACCGGGAGTTAATGGCGGGGGAACGTCAGCGATTGGGTAAGTAAAAATTTCCGTTATGACGTTTCAGGAAAGTCATCAGTCCTAAAGGGGATGTTTCTGATGACATGATTAAAATGTAAAAAAAAAGCTATAATAAGACATGGTATATCCGTCAGGACCCTATTGCCTATAGGAAACATACTGATAACATCTATAATTTCCCTTGGGGACATAGGAGAATTTAATGATTCTAATTTGTCTTTAGAAATTTGTCTCAGAGGAACCTTATCCAGAAAAGAATATTGGGATCAGAAACCAAATAATAGAGTAATTTTTATACCCTCATCTTATATCAAGTATTCAACTCTGGCTTATGGCGTAACTTTGAAGCTAATAATGAAGAAGCTTTATTGCCTTTTGCATAAAAAGTCTGTTTTAGTCTCTTTAGAATCAGGGCCTTGTAATTCATCTGAAGTGTATTGATTTTGTTTTTAACATAAAGTATCTATTCAGCAAGGGATGAAGAAGGATCAAATTTATTTGCCAAATTTAAATTGTATTTTAGTTAATAAATCTTAAAAAAGAAGCTCGCTGAATAAAATGACCTCTTATAACAGCTTTATGAGCATTCCATAAAGAATTTGACAATCTGAGAATACATATCGTGAGTAGAAGGTGTAGTCAAGCATGTCAATCTCAAAGGCTAGCACGGGCCACATAAACAAGATTTAAGTTTATGTCAGCCACAAAAATAAAAAAACCTTACATTTTCATAGAAACGTCGGTTTGTTTTGAAAAGTACAGTATGAAAAAAAAACAGCAGCCCCCTCTACTAAACCCCAGTCCCCCCCTCTGTACTAAATCCCAGTCCCCTCCTCTATACTAATTCCCAATCCCCCCTCTATACTAATTCCCAGTCTCCCCCTTTATACTAAATCCCAGCAACCCCCTCTTCTAAACCCTGGCCCTGGCCGCTGCCAGTATGCGACTCTGGAGTCCAGCCTCTTGTATACCCCAAATGGCGCCGTCCGCACCCTGTGCCAAAGCAGATTCTCCCGCTACTCCTTGAAAACCTGTAAAGGTGGAGCACGTTGACATCATGCTGGAATGTGACGTGGCGTTGCTTGAATCCGTGCACCTCCAGGTCCTCCACTGTCCAGCCGCGGCCATCGCAACACTGACCAACCCTCACGCTGAGAGACACACACACTCACAAACAGACACACAAACTGACAGACACACACTCACAGACAGACACACACTCACAGACAGACACACACTCACTCACTGACAGACACACACACACACTGATTGACACACACACACTCACTTTCTGACAGACACACACTGACAGACAGACACACACACACACTGACAGACACACACAATGATCGAAACACACAATCACTCTCTGACAGACACACACACTCACTCTTTGACTGACAGATACACACACTCACTCTCTGACAGACAGACACACACACTCTCTGACAGACACACACACGCTCTCTGACAGACACACACACTCACTCTTTGACTGACAGACACACACACTCACTCTCTGACAGACAGACACACACACACTCTCTGACAGACACACACACGCTCTCTGACAGACACACACACACATTTTCTGACAGACAGACAGACACACACAGACTGACAGACACACTCACTGACCGACACTGACCGACACACTCACTGACAGACACACACACACACACATTTCCACATTCTTGCACGTACTAACATAATTTTCTTTATTGCTCCCTACCTTTAGGAGCTGGTGTGGGACCTCTCCCTGGAGTCCAGTGGGGATCTTCTCTCGGGAGCTCAGTCTTCCTGCTCCTCACCACTCCCTCACATGTGCAGTTTAGTGTTGCTGGGTGCCGGAATTACTTCATATTCTGGCACCTGGCATCAGTACAGAGGATGCGCGCAAGGGAGCAGTGAGGAGCAGAAAGACTGAAGTCTCTCCCTGCCGCCATGGACCTCTCCTCCCCGGCCAGGTAAATTTTTTTGCAGAGTAGGCACCTGCAATGTGGGGAGAGCAGGTGTCTACTCTGCCTTAGTAAGCATGGCAAACTCGCGGCTCGCTGGGCCACAAAGATATTCATTGGAGGTCGCATGAGGCCCGTGGGTCGCGAGTTTGACAATCCTGGTGTAGTCTCTCTCTCTCCTTCATGTAAAATGTGCCAACAGTCAAATAGACCTGGTGAAAAGAGAAATTTAGAACAAAGATTTGCCACTACAGCAATTTTTAACGGCGCAATTAGATTCTCTAACTATATCAATATTGTGATCACCACCTATAATCAGCCTGTCCTCGACATTTTTGTTTCAAAAACTAAAGTTGATCAAATTAGGAAAATAAACATTTTGCCAGAGTGTACTCTACACTATTTAATAGGCCTTTCCAAATCACATCAATCGAAACATCAGTAGTGTGACATGCTACATTTTTATGAATAAAAATTCAAACACCCCTAGCCTTGGTGCGAAATGTAGAATGAAACTGGGTGGGATAATCTTTCAACAAAACTTTAGGGGAATTATTCAATTTAAAATGGGATTCCTGAATAAATATAACTTCGGGCCTAGGTTTCCTCGTCTCTTTAAATAGCATCCGTCTCTGGTGCGGCACATTCAAACCCCTCACAATTAGAAAAAAAACTACTTTAAAATCTTTCTTATTGTCTAAAAAGAGCAAAAATAAAAATAAAATAAAAAATGAGGGATCAGAAGCATGCCACACAAAATAAGTAAGCCATGTAAGCCAAACGAAAGGTATACAGACACTCTGTCCCAACTGACTGAAAACCAAACTGTACCATGTATATGTATATTAATATTAGCAATAATGACAATTGAAATTAATAAATAATTACAGGTAATATAACATGTCAAACTTGGGTATATATACAAAAAGAGGAAAAGGGAAAAGAACTTGGAGAACAACCAAAGAAACAAAGAAAAGAAAAACAATACAGGAACAAAAAATATAAAAAGACAGAGATATTTACAAAAGAAAAGAAAAGGGCCAGAGAATAAGAAAAAATATAAGATTTCCTTTTTTATTAATATATACAGGCCCATAATGGGAGGTAAAGAAAGGGTCAGGGACACAGCAATTCTGATATGAGTAATAAAGAGAAACATAAATATAATTGATATTCATAATAAAACTAGACAGTGAAAAAAACTAAAAATAACTAGAATATATGAATAATTAAAATAATTAAAAATAATTATGGTATATGGTATAATAAAAATTCAAATGAAGAAGGGAAACTGGAGAAATAAGCAAATAATGAGTATAGTAACTTTACTAATAAAAAAAAAAGCATCTTATAAAATGATAATCAAAATTTACTTCGCAAAATAAAAAGGATACTGTGACGGAATGCTGGCACTCCGACTGAGTACCTCCGCCAATCGATGCTTCTAGCGCTTGCCGAGGACTCCAAGCACTCCAACCGACACCATCAGCACTGCAGACCCCACTTCCAGCGATGCAACTGCGCTGGGGTCTCTGCTGTCTCGACCTACCCTGGACCCAAGGCCAGGATCCAGCTTCCAGTGGGTGAACCTCTCTTTCCCCAGAGAGCAGGAACAAGCTCTTAGCAGAACTTAGTGATCATACCCTGGGGAGTATAGTGATTATAGCAATCCCCAGAGTGTATTTCTCCAATCCCCCAAACATGAGCCAAGGCTTAATGCTGGAACAATAGCTTATAAGTATATCCCAAAAAATACAAACAATAAATAATATAAAAAGCAATAATACTTAGCTTATAAAGATGTATGACAGCCTCCCTAGGTCGTTACCCAAACAAGCGACCTATATCATATATAGTATAAACCAAAACAAAGAAGATTCGGGATATGGCTGTGTAAATCTACAGAGAAAGCATAAAACAAAACATAGTGTGATATTGTTATAAAACACAATATTTCATGCGCAGTAATCTTGTGCACTCACAGGATGTAGACAATAAAAGCGCTCTTAGGGTGCCTTCCCCAATGAAATGGGGGGCTAGCTGGTATTCCTTATCACCTCTGGATCCTTGTTCCACCAAAAGACATCCACAGGTCAGGGTTCAATAATAAAAAATTTATTTAGATAAAAAGTGTAGTCACCATTTCAGCATAGGATATAAATAACAAAAGGTTGTCCTACGCGTTTCGTTCTATAAGAACTTCCTCAGGGACCACAATTAAAAACAATAATAACAATGTATCAATGTACAATACATGAACATATCCTATACAAATCCCCCCTCCCTGTGTCCTTAAATAGGGCTAATCCCTAAAGTCTATTGGTGGATCCAGTAGGTGTGTAAATCCTCCCTGATTCTAATTGGAGGACTAATCTTCCTGTGGCAGCTGTTTTTCATCCATTCATCTTCCATAATTTGTAATTCGCGCCTTTTTCGGCAAATACCGGAAGTAGTCATAATTTGCCGAAACCGGAAGTGACGTCGCGGGAACGTCCGCGTTCCACATGCGTTCCACCAGTAACGTCTCCATGGCAACCGGACATGATCGAGTCATTCAAAGGTCAAATGGAACACAGGACAAATAAAAAGCCCCATTCTGCTAGAGAAAAAAACTGTTAAACATGTTTAACATATTCAACCATTATTTATATATATATCACCCTCCTCATTAATCCTATCACACAAAATAGTGTTAATCCTCATATTATACCCAGTGATCATAATACCTCAATATATTCTAAGCCAAAGGCTTCATATTATAAAGTGATCATGTTTCCTATGTCTGTTATTTGAGTTTTTTTTTAAACTTTATACATTATTAATAAAAGTGGACACCGTAATCAATTCATCACTGTATCAGTTTAAACTCCAATTTGTCGTGTTATTATTTGTGCTCCCCATAGAAATCTTTGAGACAAGCCCATTAAACACATTAAGGTAATCCATTGCTATGGTTACAAAAAAGGGATAGTGAATTGTAGCTTAGGAAATAAAGTGCATAAAATGACTGCTTCCCATATAAACTTTATTTAGTGAATCTACCACAATCAATTTATACCAGCTCTAAAAATCCTTAGAGCAAACCCATTATTTATATTAGAATAATCGGTTATTGTATTTTTATTATAATCTTTTGTGATTTTTGGTCATATAGAACAATAAATCACAAATTATAAAAAAAGGAGATAAAATAAAATATAAGGAATATGAAATAACTGCTTGGCATTTGACATATATATAAATCCTCTCTCTAAATGGGGATTAGCTTTCAACTGTAGAAACAACCCAAATTAAAGGCAAACACACATATGCTAACTATCTGTTCTGAAGCTTTTAGGCCATATTAATCCAAAAAACAAATTAAATCGATATCTATATTGAGACCCTTAGGTGAGAGGGTTTGTAATTTATGTATCCAGAACGTCTCCCTTTGGGCTAGTCTTTGAACTCTATTGCCCCCACGCCAAAAGGGATGGACTCGTTCAATTCCCCAACATCTAAAATCCTTGAATGAAAAGAGGGGACATGATGTACAATGAGTTGGGACTGAGTGTGTCATCAGTCTCTTTCTGATATTATTAAGATGTTCTAATAGGCGAACCTTCAAAATCCTCTTAGTCCGTCCCACGTATTGCATGCCACACGGACATTGTAGCAAATATACCACAAAGTCCGTGTGGCAATTTATATTGTCTCTAAGTGTAAAGCTCTCCCCCGTGGTGGAACTAAAAAATGAATGTGTATTTTTAATGGACACCGTGGTACAAGCTTTACAAGTACCACAGCCTCGAAATGAACCTGAACTAGCAGAGGTGAGACCTTATGGTGGTTTAATGGCATAACTGGGTGCCAACATATCCTTCAAATTTTTATTCCTTTTGTAAATTACCACGGGATTGTCTGATAGATGTGTCCCCAAAATGGGGTCTTGCAACAGAATTGGCCAAGAACTTTGAAGACTTCTCTTAATCTTGTTATGATCAATATTGTAATGGGTGGTAAATGCAGAACGAAAACCATCCCCAGTTCCCGAAGTATATGGTTTATTCTCCAAAAAAGTTTTCCTTTCTATATCACCAATACGACGGATTTCTTTCTCCAATCTCTTTCCATTATATCCTCTATCTGTAAGTTTCCTTTTAACATGTAATGATTGGGCGAAGAAATCCCGTTTATCAGAACGATTTCGCCTAAGGCGGGTAAACTGGCTTTTGGCTATCCCCCTAAGCCAGGGTTCATGATGACCACTCCTACGATGGACAAACCCATTACCATGAGTGGGTTTAAAAAAACATTTACTTTTTATATGTCTCGAATCATGAGACAGACAAAGATCGAGAAAATTAATCTCATCCCTATTCCAGATGGGAGTAAAGACAAGATTGTACTCGTTGTCATTCAAAAAATTAACATAATCCTGAAACAAAACAGAAGATCCCTTCCAAATAATAATAACATCATCAATATAACGCCGCCACAGGACCAAGTTCGCCCTCCAGCCATGTCCAGACCACACAAACAACTCTTCCCATCTCCTCATGTATGTATTGGCATAGCTGGGGCGAACTTGGTCCCCATGGCGGTCCCCGTGATTTGTAAAAAATAATCACCATTAAAGAAAAAATAATTGTGATGTAAAATAAATTGGACAGAAGAAAAAATAAAATCCCTCATATCCCCTGGTAACTCCAAATCCTGCTCCATGAAATAATCAACTGCCTCCAAACCCAGTCTGTGGCTAATCACTGTGTACAGAGAGGTCACATCAAGTGTGGCCCAACTGTACTCTGGGTCCCATTCGATGTTCTCCATTTCTTGGAGGAAAGACTTCGTATCCTTAATGCTGGAACAAGACTGATTTACTGGCACACAGTACTCACAATTTATACAACACAAAACTCCTCCTCTGGGCCAGGCTAGATAATTGAGTTTCTACAATACACAAAGCTCAATTATCTGCTGGCCAGAAATAATACAGTTTCATAAAACACACAGGGACCCCAAAACATGCAATAACCCCATAAAAAGTATATCCTTGGAACAGGGGGATCTGGGTGAACCACATATCCAAATTTCACCCAGATCCGTTCAGTACTTTGGAAAATACAGTTTAATGCAGATTCTGCAGAACATATACAGGCTAAATGAAAAACAATCGCTTTATAATGTGTCCCCTGCTGTATAGTCCAAAACCACTGCACGATGTCTCTGTGCACCAAATACTGGCGAGCTGGCACCGTGTTGAAAAGTCCAAACAGTGTCTGTGAGTTAAAATGGCCGCCATCCATTGTTCTCACCATGTGCTTCTGATACAGGAAATGGTGGCCACCCAGTAACTCCACAGTATGTCCCCAGATGGTTCTTAAAGGGCCAGCAGCAGCACAACACAAATCCATTATACCCAAATCATGTCTTTAAAGGGCAATACATCCCAGGGGCCATAGTCACAGGGCAAGAGGCGGGCAAGCAGTCCTCTCCAGGCACAAGTGGCGAAGGGCACTTCGTCACAGATACCTTATCAGTTGAAATTAAGTCCACGACATAGATGAGCAATTGTCGTCGAGAGAAAATAAGGAAAAACAATAAAAGGAATTATGGCAACTTTATTCATAAACCATATAGAATAATTGAGAAATACTTATGAGAATCAATAAATAAATGTTTTCTGTTTTAATTATTGTCTTTTTCTAGGAGGCCTTGGAGTAAGTGGAGCAGGGGTTTCAGGAGAAAGAGCTTCTGGATTTGGTAAGCTTTGAAGGATTTCCATACTTTCTTCCGACGTTGTGATTGTATACTGTTGTCCATCCAAATGAAAAAGTATTTTTACAGGAAATCCTCATCTATATTTGATGTTCCTCCTTCGTAATTCCACTAAAAACTGATCAAAGTTCTTTCTTCTTTGTATGGTCAAAGGAAAAAAGTCTTGGAAAATTTAAATGTTTTTAAATTTGTTCGGAAAGCTTGTGGATCGTAGTGCCTATAGAAATTCCTCTTTTGTTTTAAAGAAGTAAATCCTAGCAATAACATCCTTTGGAGTATCTTTAGGAGCCAAGATAGGTTTTGGTAGCCTATGAATACAAATTATTTGTAATTCCACATATGTAAATGAAGGTTTAATCGATTTCATGATTGCCCTCATATAGTCTTCTAAATCATTAGGCTGTATGTTATCAGTTATACCTCTTATTCTGATATTGTTCCTTCTATTGCGGTCTTCTAAATCTTCTACTTTAGCAATTCGTTTTCTGACTTAAAGTGTATTTCTAATGCTCTCATCTTTTCAACTAAATCATCATGAATATCTGCGTGTTGAAGAAGTGTTGATTCAATTTGCTCCGTTTTAGACTCTAATATGGTTACTTCATTTTTTATGAAAGTCAAGTCTTGTCGTAGATCTTCTCTGTGGTCTTGTCTAATTGATTGTAACATTTCCCAAATTAGAGCAGGTGATGCTGGAGGGCCTTGCAGTTTGTTGGATGGTAATGAAGATTTAAATCCCTGTAGATCCAATGTTGTTCTGTGTTCTGCAATAATTTTCTGTTTCTTGCTTAGATTGGCCTCAGGTGAGTGTGAATATTTTTTATCCAGATTAGTTATGTCCCAATCAATAGATGAAGAATTCTGTTCAAGGATATCCATGTCTTCAGAAAGTAATGTGCTCTGAACTTTCTCGTATTATGTTACTTTAATTACATTACTATTAGAATTATAATGTGTAGTAGTAGCTTCATGTTCGTTTGTATTATTTTCATTTCCTGAATACGCATTCGTAGGATTTAATTTGCTAACTAGCATTCATGTTAATTTCTGTTATGTTAGTGCATTCAAATTCTGCAAGCTCATCACCAGCTCTCAAATCTCGGTGGAAGAATGGTTTATTAAGAGAGACATCATATTTCCTTTTTTTTTTTTTTTTTAGGAATTAATAGATTTCTTATTTAAAGACAATATCAATTTTTCTTCAGTTAATGTACGGTTGTTAGTCACTGGTGATTTTAATATGCTTCGTCCTGTCAAATCTTTTTCAGGGGTCATAGACATCATTCTCTGTACTGCCACAGAACAGGAACTTCAGAGTCCAAGGTAATCGTTGAAAGGTTTCAACGTTTACCTTGGACTGTGGCAGTATTGAGTTCCTGAAAGTGTAACCATTGAAAAATCCATACAATATCTCTTTGAAGAGATGAAATGCACTACAAGTTCTGAGCCAACTTCTAATGGGTTCTCAAAATTGTGAGTTTGCTGAGTATTGATATATCTATATACATCTCATATACAGATTACACGATGTGTTTTTCAATATTTATTTAATGTAGGAGAGAAAAAACTAAATTTTATTGGTTACCAAAGAACTATCATTCAGAAGGTAAACCAAAGATCACCTTGTTTGTTTCTTAATCGAAGCACATTTAATTGCTTAGTGTCACAGGACCTCCCTAAGGCAGCCATCTCCATTGCTGGCTAAGCCACGCCCCCACCCATTTCATCTCATTTTGACCAAGGTTTTTTGTAAACTCACCCCCTTGCCAGTCGCCTGAAACTTTTTGGATGCACATAAATTTAAGACCACTTGGGTTACTTTTATGCTTTAGTTTAAAATGTTGTGATACACTATGCCCTTCATGGTCTTTTTTGATATTCCTAATGTGCTCTTCTATACGTGTATGTAGATTTCTTTTAGTGTGACTGTCACGTGCGTGGGCTATAGGCCCAGTCGAGACATTGGGGAGAGTGTGGAAGTGACAGGGTTAATGACACCTGGTTACCTGTTGCTAGTCCCAGCAACCACTCAATTAACCCCTGCAATCCCTTCTACACTAACCCCCTTAGTACACACTTTACTGCCACCACCAAGACTTTTAAACCCGGGCGTCTTAGGTTACCCCACACACAGGAGAATTATAGTATCACAGTTCTACTTTTACTGATAAAACACATATAGTTAACCCTTTTTGGTAACGTGTTTACCTGAGCTTTCCTCTGGAGAGTGAAGCTCATAGAGAACAGAGACACAAGCTGATTAAGTAAACATTTAATCTGACAAAAAAGATTCACAGTGCTGAGTACAAAATACAGAAATAAATGACATACAGATAAATTGCAAAACAGTACATAAAATAAAATAGGAGAAAACACAAGAAATTCCTTACATATATTTACCCCATATATAGTTACATAGCTGAAAAGAGACTTGCGTCCATCAAGTTCAGCCTTCCTCACAAATGTTGCTGTTGATCCAAAAGAAGGCAAAAAACCTGGTCTGAAGCGCTTCCAATTTTGCCACAAACTAGGAAAAAATTCCTTCTTGACCCCAAAATAGCAGTCAGATGTCTCCTTGGATCAAGCAGCTATTACCCCACTAATTAGAATTATATCCCTGTATGTTATGTTTTTGCAAGTATTTATCCAATTTCAGTTTAAACATCTGTATGGACTCTGACAAAACCACCTCTTCAGGCAGAGAATTCCATATCCTTATTGTTCTTACTGTAAAAACCTTTTCTTTGCCTTAGATGAAATCTCCTTTCTTCCAGCCTAAATGTGTGACCTCGTGTCCTATGTATAACCCTGTTTATGAATAGATTTCCAGATAAAGGTTTGTACTGGCCCAGAATATATTTGTATAAAGTTATCATATCCCCTCTCATGCGCCGTTTTTCCAAACTAAACAGATTAAATTTTTTTAACCCTTGTAGAATTCTTGTGGGAGTGTTAGATGGTAGTTACCCCATATAGAATTCTTGTGGGAGTGTTAGATGGTATAGGTCTCCTAGAAGTTGTTGACAAAAGAAGATTTGGATCTCATATAAAGACAAGATCTACATAGCTACAGAACCATCACAAGTTAAAGATAAATCGATTGCCTGGGGCCTATGGAAGACCTAAGAACACAATATAATGACTGGATTATATGACTTTTTTTAAAATTTATTTTTTATTTATTTATTTTCATCTCTTCTCTCCTCCTTCTCATCCTATTATAAGGCATCCAGAGGAAGAGACAATGGAATTGAATATACACTGGTTATAGCTATTCAGCATTTTTTCACAAATAAAAGCACTATTGAAATATATTCATACAAAATGTGAAATCTCTAATATATCAACGATTTAACATTTTGTATTCTGTTAATAGATGGAATATAGAGTGGTTGTAGATATTTATTTTTCAATTAAAATAATTTTTTGAAGCATGTTCATACATGTAAAATGTATAATATAATAATCACTTAATATTCCAAACACCATTATGAAGTAATTGTCACTGGCACTATAGAAAGCGTTGGAGCATAACTAAATAAATTTAAGGGAGGAATTACATTGGTTTCACACACAGTTTCTTTCACATATAAAGCACTATTAAACTACAATCAGACAAAATGTAACATTTCTCATATAAGCTAATTGTATTACTCTAACGGAAAAAGAATACAGTGATTTTAGATATTAAGCATTTTCATTTTAAAGCACTATTGAAGGTGAAATATATAAAAAGTAAATTTATAAGGTAATATTGTCCTAAATGTTATAATTATTAGCATTAAAGAAATTATATGAGCATAACTAATCATATTTAAAAAAGACATATACCATGACTAATCTTGGGAAGTCACTTCATGTTTTGTTTTGTCTTTTGTTTTTTTTGTTTTCCTTTTTCACATTAAGCACTATAACACATATACCATATTTATCGGCGTATAACACGCACTTTTTCTCCCTGAAAATAGGGAGCAAATTGTGCTACACTCTGAAAAATTATTTTATTCATCTGTTCTAAATTTGCTAACATAATATAGAGTTCAGAAAGATCTTTCCCTTTCTCACGTTTCAACCATGCGCCTTTCTTAATGAAGTATCCTTTTAAATAGCTTTTCATTGAGCACCAGAGAGTTGTACCATTGTCATTTTGTTCTAAAAAATTCTTTGCAGTTACTTTTAGATGTACTTTACTGGCTTCTGAGGAGATAATTGTTTCATTAAGTCTCCAGTTATTTCTTGACTTATGTTGAGGATAATCTTTTATTTCAATCAGTACGGGAGCATGATCCAACTATATAATATTTCCTATTCTAGAATCTTTACAACATTCCAAAGCATAACTATCCATTAAAAAAAAATAAAAAAAAACGATTCTAGAGTAGGACTTATGTGAGTTGGAATAAAAGGTAAAGTCCTTGTACTGTGGATTCTGTACTCTCCAGATGTCATAGAGATTATGTTTAGCTAAAGATAGAGAACATTTCTCTGCTTTAGATTTTAATCTGTCATCATACGTCACTCTCTGTAGGCTCTTTTTATCTAATTCATAATTAGCTATGAAGTTTAGATCTCCTCCTATTATTGTAGTTCCTTTAGCAAATGTTTCAATTCTTTCACTGTTAAAATTTAGAAACCCTGTAGTATGATCTGAAGGTACATATAAATTTACCAATGTAAACAAATCATTAATACGACACACCAATGCAACAAATCTCCCCTCTTTATCAGATTCGTGCTAGATATATTCGAATTTATGTTTAGCTGAGATTATTAGCGCAACCTCTCGTTTCTTGTGTGTGTGTGTACCTGTGTGTCAGAGTGAATATGTACATGTGTGTCTGTGTGTCAGAGTGTATGTGTACCTGTATGTCAGAGTGTATGTGTAGATGTACCTGTGTGTCTGTGTATTTGTACCTGTGTGGCTGTGTACACGTGTGTTAACATGTACTTGTGTGTCAGCGTGTATGCGTATGCCTGCCTGTGTGTCTGTGTACCTGTGTATCTGAACTGGTATGTATATGTACCTATTTGCGTGTGTTTACCTGTGTGTATGTGTACATGTGTGTCTGTGTATATGTACCTGTGTGTATGAGTACCTGTTTGTGTATGTTTACCATTGTCTTTATATATGTACCTGTGTCAATGTGTGCCTGTTTGTGTATGTTTACCTGTGTGTCTGTGTATGTGTACCTGTGTGTCAGAGTGAATGTGTTCCTGTGTGTCTGTGTATGTGTACCTGTGTACTTGTGTTAGTGTGTATGTGTACCTGTGCGTAGTGTGTGCATAACTGTGTGTGTGGCAGTGCATACACCCGTGCATTCCAATGCCATCACTGCACTTGCATTCCAACGCTAACACTACACACAAATACACCCCTGTCCCCCCCACACACACAGTCACTTCCCTCACACACACTGTCAACCCCTACACACTGTCACCCCAAAACACATACTGCACCCCAAAACACATACTGTCACCCTCCCTCACACTGTCACCTCCTTCAATCTGCCACACTCGCATTAACTTCCCCAATCCTGTCACACCCACCCATGACACACTCACCTCCCATCACTCTGCCACACTCACCCTATCACATTAACCCCTCTAATTCTGTCATATTCAACCCCCACCCCAACCATGCCACAGTCACCCTGTCACATAAAGCTCCACTAATCATATCAGGCGCTCGCCACTCATCCTG
The DNA here is from genome assembly GCA_933207985.1 of Pelobates cultripes. Lineage (NCBI taxonomy): Eukaryota > Metazoa > Chordata > Amphibia > Anura > Pelobatidae > Pelobates > Pelobates cultripes. The sequence continues at coordinate 249,083,117 of OW240913.1, read as the reverse complement.
TCACACTCCCTCCTCCAACCATGCCACACCACCCTGTCACATTAACCCCCCTAATCCTGACACACTTACATCCTCTCACCCTGTCACACTCCTCCCTTCAACCATGTAACGACCACCCCCAGTGGCGTACTAAGGGGGGGGCGGATGGGGCGGTCCGCCCCAGGTGCCAACAGGGTGGGGGGTGCCATGACCAGCCCCGCCACCCCCCCCCCCATGCTGCAACCGCCCGAGCGCTCTGTAGAGTGCCTCAGGCGGCTGCAGCTTTACCCGGGCGGTGCGTCCATGAGGGCGGACCGCACCGCCCGGGCGCAGCCTGAGGAGAGGCTGACAGGAGGGAAGCGCACAGCGATCAGCGCTCCCTCCTGTCAGCTTCCTTTGCTGTAGCGTGGCC